>CM039123.1:1770569-2152558 GCA_022036555.1 Microstegium vimineum | reverse complement strand
TTCCATCTTCCACAGTACCCAAGATACAAAAAGAATTCTAGCACAGAAGACATTTTTCAATTGTGCCATGCTAGCTAATTTAAATAATTTAAGCTAGAAAAGGTAGATCACAATGGTAATTCAAGTTGATGAGGTAAAAGTAATTAAAGACTGAAGAAAGAGGCACAAACACATAAAATGGATGCAGGTGCATACAAAATATATACTTGCTCTAGAAAAAATAACCTCAAGTGGCCAGTGATATATGCCAATGGTAATGGAATCATGGCTAATACTCACATTTCTAGGAATTTCGTGGCATAGCATGTGGACCAAACTGCAAAACAAGACAACAGTGTGACAAAAACTCTCTATATAAGGTGCAGCGTTCCAACAAGCTTATGCTGTTCATGATGAAAAGCTCAGATAGTATATTATTGGGCTTTCATAGAACCGTTTTGTACTTGAAAGTTCTAATCGAGACTTCTCGAAGTGTTACTTGCATGGAAACCTCCATTGATGTTGGCATATCTTGTATTGACTAAGCGTCATTTTAGTACACCATTATTATTGTCAATCAAGATTGGATTACATGCGACAGCTTACCTAGAAGAAAACAATGGACATGAATTGCAAAGATAACCTATTAAATCTTAACTAACAGGTCAGATATAACTCCACAGATGAAGAGCCATTCGAAACTAGGAAAAACAGTAACATCACAAAATGGTCCAGGTGGTTAGCAAGGGAAAAAATCAATGGGTGCAGGATAATGCATACCAATCACTGGTACTGAGCATGGCATCATGCCAAGTGCAATGTACTTTAGCATGCCCCATATGTCATATGTGAGAATACTGTCAAGGTGTTCTACTAACATCCCGAAACAGACAGCTTGAGGTGTGGCCAAAGAAAATGTGCAGATGCTGACTTGGAGCAAAAAGAGAGGCCATTTAGTTGAAAGGACAGGCTCATAATTTCCCCTAAGTGCGCCAAATTTTACAAATGGTAGATATGCAAGGGCTGGTTTAACGTTAGTCATGACCAAGTTCACTAGAGATAAGAGAAGATATCAATGATGACCAGTCCATGGCACGAAACTGCATCCTAGTGCTGGTGAACTTAAAGTACATGAGTTGGTAACAAAAAAAGTTAACAGGGAAATAGAAATTAACAATCATACCTAAACAGATGTGTCCGTTGCTGTAAATGTGTGGATGCATCGGTGCTGGATGCAGAAATATAACCTGCAACAAAGGAAAACAACATTAGCAAAAAAAAAAAAAAAAAAAAAAAAAAGGAGGCACTAAAACCCGATGCACAGGTACTATAATCTAATCAATGGGGGCTGAAGATATTGACCTGAGGTGCCTCCATGGGATAATGCTCGGGAAAATCCACCTGCAGCTTGTAGGTCTCGCCGGTGTAGAGCGTGCCTGGTGCCCCGGCTACATCGATGACCCACCTTTTTTTGTTGTTTCATCCACCGTTATTTTTCCATTTATTAAGTTTTTCTTTCGGCCAGGACCACAAAAACACTAGAAAAAAATCTACTAAAACCTCCTTAGATAAGAAGACGAGAGAAACAGTAAAGAAACCAACATCAACAAGCCCAAAACGCACGCAACGCGTCGCGTCTCGGGTCAATCAATCAGGACGCGGAACATGCTCCGCAGTTTCAGCAGGACCTAACCCAGACTCGCGAACAAGAAAACAGTAGCCAAGCACCGAGCCACCCACGGAGAAAGGAATCTGAGAGACACCGCATCGCAGGGATTGCTGGTGATCGGGGTGAGAGAAAGGGGGGATGGATAGGAAGGGGCGGCGATGGGGGAGGGGAGCACCTCTGGAGGTTGTCGGTGACCCTGTGCTTGAAGCCGGCCGGCGGGTTGACCTGCCACTCCGCGAGCTCCTTCTGCAGGCGGCTGCACGCGATCTTGCTCAGGGCCTGCACGCGCGCACCCACCCATGCGCACCCACGCAAAAGGGGGAGCACAGGAAGATGAGTCAAATCGAGCGGCGACCTCGCACGCGGGCGGCTGGATCGGATGTTTGTGGGGGGGTCGGGAGAGCGTCTAGGGTTTGTTACCTTCCGGGACGGGGACGCGGACGAGGAGGGCGGGCTCGCCATGCCGCGTCGGGGTTGCCCTGGAGGAAGAAGAGGGGGAGAGGAAAGGTATCTGTGCGCGCGTGTGCGGGCGGCGCGGCAGAGGAAGAGGCAGCGGCCGCTGTGTTGTACTTGTACTCCTATTGGTTAGTGGTGGGGCGGCAGCGCCAAGGGAAATGGAGATTGCCGGCCTTTTTTGCTTTGCATTTGCATTTTCTGGGCCCAGTCGGTTTCGACTCCAGCTCTAGAAAGTCTACTCCATCTGTGCTTTCTTATATAAAAAAAAATGTTGCTATGGTATTTATATGGATCGATTTTTTTTAAAAAAAACTTAAATAAATTTATAGAATATATATTATTAACACTTGTAATTTCAAATAAATTTATTATAAAATCTCTATTATAATTGAAATCTTTTAAAAGAGTGGGAAGTCTGAATCTCCTCCTGACCCCATGGCCAGGCTTCTCACCCTCCCTCTCATCCACGCCCAACCTTCCCACTCCCCTCACGTGCCCTATAATCATGCAACGAATTCAAAATTCAAATCACTGGCAGTCGTCCTCCAACGAGATCCGGGCCAATTTCAAAGCCCCCCGTGCGGCGCGTATGTGCGCCGGAGTAAAGGCAGCTCCTCTGCCCTGGACGCACTCGTCAGCCAACTGGGGCTGGGTGATGGTGAGTTGGAAGGAGGAAATCCCAAACGCTTGCCATAAATACGCCAATCCCGCAGACATTGATTGCGCGACGGACACGCCCGCCCGTTAATTCCGTGCTGCCCTTCGCCTCTTTCAAATTCCACCACCCTTCGTTTTCTTCTCTTCCTTCCCAACCAGCACGAGCGCGGAGCGAGCAGCTGCTCCAGAAACGACGACTACATCAACGGACGGAGATCGGAGGCGGCCCTGCTCTTCCCGATGCACGCGTGCTTCCATGGCGGCGGCGGCAGCAGCAGGATCACCAAGTCCGTCGGCTTCATCGCCAAGAGCGTACGTCGCCGGGCATCCGAATCGCACCCGTGCTTCTGCTCTACGCGCCCACCCGCACGTGTGATGCTAATGGTTGCCGTGTCCGTCGCTTGCGCAGATGAAGGCAATGTCCCTCCTAAAGGTGAAAACAGCGGGCGACGGCGTGGAACTCCTGCGCGCGCGGCGGCGGCGGCGGCGACGGCGACGGCATCGGAGGCGCCCCCCCGGAGGCCGAGGAACTGCAGGACAAGGACGTCGCGGCGTCCTCGTCCGCCAAGATCGCGCCGGCGCAGCCGCACGATGCCGCTGACGGTGACCGTTAGAAAGATGGCCTCGACCTGGACGAAGAGCGGGGGCAAGCAGGAGGAGCCAAACATGAGCACTGCGACAAGTGCTGCTCGCCGTTGGACGATGACAATGGCAGCGGCGGCGGCGCTGGCGATGAGGAGGCCGCCGCTGGTACGGCAGACGCGGCAAGTGACGGGGACTGTGCGGCGGAGCCGGAGCCGGGTGTGCTGATGACGCTGGTGCCGCGCGGCGACGGCAGCAACTACTCGTCTGTTCGCTTGGCAGGATTATGCACTGTTCTAATAGGATTATGCACTGCTGGCTGATTTCTTGTGAGAGAAAACAGTGTAAGCTGGCTGAAAAAACGAAGCGAACATTTTTTACCTCCGCAGGATCCGGTTCAGCGAGGAGTACTTCGGCGACGCATGGGCGGCGCAGAACTGGTGGGCGGACAACTGCGACCGCATCGCCGAGCTCTCCAGCGTCGTTGTCCAGCCCGACCACCACTCGCAGGACAGCGACGACGACGACCACGATCCGGCGGCGCCCGTAACCCCATATGCCAATCCGAGGACGACGAGCACCAACTTGAGGTACACGATCGGATTCGATTCGATTTGGTTGGGTTTCTCGCTGCTTCTGAATTCTGATCGCTCGCGCTGTGGAGTGGCCACCTACCTCCACCGTAGTTTTTGGCCAAATGTAATTTAGGTGGTAATATAATTGTGTAAATGTTAAAGTACCAAAAACAAGTTGTTTGACTTTATGAACATTCCCTAAATAAAACCGTAGCGTTAGCACGAGCATTATACTATTGTGTATAGGCTCAAATACAATTATATAAAAGTTAAACTCTGTAAAAGTAAATTGATTGTTTTTTATGGTATTTTCTAGATAAAACCGTAACGTTAGCACGGATAAATATACTAGTTAAATTTAATGATATAATAATATTAATTATATATTATAAATATTAAAAAAATTTAATCAAAGTTAAATATGCTTGGCAACTAAGAAATGAGAATCACGATCACAAAAGAACGGAGAGAGTAATTTAGGTTTATTCCCGAGTCGCCAGATCCATAGACAACAAAGATGTAAATTCGGTTATGCCTAGGGTGAAAATTAAAGAGGGTACATTGCATTCTGTCGCGCTAGTGCCGATTTGTACACTAATATGCTCGAGTTATATTTATGGATAGTCATGGCTATATATTTTGTTTTTGAAATGTGCTTTTTTATTGTTTTTGTCTTTTCTTATTTTGCCGCTCATTTTGCCAGCTAGAGCTTGTTTGGCAGGGCTTCTCCTGAGAGGCTCCTCTAGAGGAGAGGAGCCAAGCCGTTTTAGAGAAGCCATAATTCGTGGTTCCTCCAAAATGACTCTGGCTCCTCTGTTTTTTTACTAGAAAGTAGCTCTTCCAATAAAACGTTTAGCAGGTCTCCTTTAAAAAAGCCAGAGTCAGAGCTAGAAAAGAGCCTTGCCAAACAGGCTCTAAATCTTGCATTACGAAAATGTCAAGATCGAAACATTCGATAAGCAGCGTTTGTCATAGCTTCGTGTTTGGCTCCAATTGGTACTAAGCTTGTGCATGGGACCTGGACCATATCAAATGAGGAGCTGTTTTTACGAACGGTAGAGGAGTCCCAGACTCGATCAGACAAACACTTGAGCAACAAGCTTTTAGAACCTGTTTAGAACACAGGAATTTTAAAAAAGTACATATTTCTTGACTACTAGTTATCTTGACTAGTAGTTGTCTTCTACTCAAAATTTTGATAATGGATATCTTTGTCAAATATGGATGATGAAATAAAGTTCCCTTATAATTAAAAAAAGAAAGGACTCTTCATGCTACAAATGATTTCAGCTTCTCTAACATATTCACTTATCTTACACCGTTTACAAAAGCTATTTTTATTTTTCTGTCTCTTCCTCTCAGAGACTGAAAGCAAGAGAAGCCGATTTTTTTCAGCTACACCTGCTCTTACTGGCTTAGTAAAAAGAGGAGGGAGAAGAAGTAAAAATGACGTATGTGGACCTGCTCTTACTGGCTTTGAGAAAGGAGGGAGAAGAGATAAAATGACGTATGTGAATAGTGTATAACTAGTAAATGCATTAGAGATGTTTAGAGCCCTGCTAAATGGGGCATAAGTACTGAGTTAGCTTCTGGACGAAGGGGCATTCCTGTGCCTACGTGTGTTTTTGCTTGTTTTTTACACGATGATTGGCTATGTCCATGCAACAAGAATCGTATACTTCATACTTCTTCTGTTCCATTAAAAATGTTACTAGAAATCGTACATGTTTTTTCAAACGACACTCTCTATGGACGAAGGGAGTAGCTCCAAAAGCTATGGATAGAGGGACTGCTTTCTAACACAAGTCATATTTTTGTTGGTGCTGTAATCCTAGAGAACATTATTATAACATCTCATATCTATATAGATCATTTCTTAAACAAATTTTGAATTATAGAATTACAATTTATTTTGTAACGGAAGCTAACGGCACAAATAACGACAAAGAGTAAAAAGAAAAAAAAAACTGTAGTGGCAAGTTTTCTAGTGAGCCGGAGAATTTGATTAGCAATCGGTGGCCCAGAGAGAATTTGCTAAAAATGATTCGCCGTCAGATATCGTCGATGCCTCGTTCGTCGTTCCCCATCGTCACCGCCATGGATTTCTCGTAGGCTCCCCCACCCCACCCGCTCGGCTCGCTTCCTCCCCACTCTCTCTGATCCCGTCGCACTCCCCCTCCTCCTCGCCGCTGCCCCTCTACTCGTCCGATTACCGTTTTCTCGCTCCCCTCTCCCGTTTCGGTCGGCAGCAATCATCGTCGGCAACCAAATCCTTGATTCCCGTCCCTACTCTCAGCTAGCGCCCTCCCTCTCAAAAAAGAGGAGCGAGCGAAGCGATGTCTATGCCGGAGGCGGGGCAGGCCGCGGAGAGGGATGAGCAGCAGCAGGCGCAGGTGATCAAGGCACTGATGCAGGGCATCTGCGCCGTGCGGTACCGCAAGGCCGATAACACGCCCTGCCCCATCAAGCAGGTATGGACGACGGCTCTACCTTTCGCTCTTTCCCTCTCGATCTAGTTTTCTGTTTAGTTTATTGTCGGTCCTGTGATGGGTGAATGGATTATGCGACGGATGGTCTTGGCGCGGGAGACTGTCTCGAGGACATTGATCGCCTTTTGTTTTGTTCTCGGATTTGGTTCGGTGTTGGTTTCGCGAATGGAAAACGTCGAGCTAATTAGTTAGTTGGGAAAGTGTTTTTTTTTCTTCGATAAGAAGAGGCCCCCAATTCAATTAAGTCATGCTAATTTGTTGTCCTAAGGAGTTCTACCATAGATACTGTTGTTTCAAAATTGTTGCATTTGTCTAATTGACACCTTTCGTACCTTGTAGGGTCTCTACTTGGGATCTGTTGGAGCAGCATTCAATAAGGAGGCTCTCAAGAGCTTGAACATCACCCATATCTTGATCGTTGCAAGGTCACTGGACCCAGTATTTCCAGCTGAATTCAATTACAAGAAGATCGAGGGTAACTTTCCTCAGCTTTCTTTCTTTTTCCTCCCTAATTCTTCACCATTTTTTTTTTATCTGCAGAAAGGTGTTGTGAGTTCGCTGTACATAACTTCCATATTTTATTCTTGTGTATGGAGCTTTGAAACTTGATTCCGCCCTTTTTAATAATATCTGCAAAGCTGCGCATTTATTTTCTTATTTGTCAAAATCTAGATTCATCATGCCCACAGAAATTGACAGGGTCTGCATAGACTCATTGGTGTCGGGCCCTGCCACACTGAGGAAAGAACTTTCCATGTGCACTGCACAAAATATTTGCAAACTACAAAGGAAACAACTCATTTAAGCTTACATTTTGCATAAGATCTGATTAAAACCAGATATGCCATCCAGGTGCCATCTTCACTCTTCGATAACCACCACAGTGGCCAATTGGGCCCCATTTTCTCTGGCTGTTTGATCAAATCTTCCGTAGCATGTGTTCTGTGGATTTAAAACTCACTCAGATTTTTCTTTAGTTTAGTCAACAAATGTGTGGAGTGTAGTTTACTAAATGCTCCAGTTCAGAAGAGCACCAAAACCAAGTGTCCGTGTTGTGTTAATCAGCGTTCTGGTGTGCTACTGATATGCAGGTAGCAGATCCGCACTGCTTGTTCTGTCAAATATTACAGAATTATGTTCCTTGATCAAATTGTTTTAAATGAGTATTTATACGATTAAAAATGAAATGTGTTGTATTATGATAGTTTTACAATAACTGTGTACTGTTTGACAGTTTTGTTCGTCATTGATTTGCCTGATACCTTAATTTACCTCATTGTTTTCATATACAAGCTTCCATGCACCACTAAGCCATGTGTTTTGTTTAATGAATGCAGTACTTGACAGTCCAGACACTGATCTGTTAAAGCATTCTGATGAATGCTTTAGTTTCATAGATGAAGCTATAAGCTTTGGAGGCAATGTTTTAGTCCATTGCTTTGCCGGGCAGTCAAGGAGGTAATGCATCTCTCCTTTTAACTAGTGAAATGTTAACTTATATTAGTACCAACATGTCATAATTTGATATGAAGTGCTCTTATATGTTCAATTCAGTGAACAAGACAAGCATGTGACAAAAGGGAAATAGCTAATCGGTTTCAGTGTTGTGTATTATTTCATACAACACCTGCATTTTTTGTTACCTTGATCATGGTTTGTCTCCAGTATATCATGTTCCAAATCTTAAACATTGCCTACTGCTGGGTAGCTCTGCAAAAAAGGTCGACGACACTTATGAAATCAAAATATTCCGTGTCCAGCATGGCTAATTAGGTCATAGCTATCAAAAGAGTTAACATCATATAAGTGATATATGGCCCATTAATGCGGTATGCCACTGCGTTCAAATTTCGTGCAACCCAAGTGGCTAATTGGCTAAGCTTCTCAGTATGATTACTGAGGTTATTTTTTTATATCTTCAACGCATCTAATATGCTTGGAATGAAAGACCTATGTGGTACCCTAGAATGATGTTTATACTTAAAAGTATTTTATGTTAGATGAAATAACATGTTCCTTATCTTAAGTCAATTTAGTAAGAATTCATTTATTGGATAAACGATGAATTAATATGTCTGTTAACCTACTGTCATTTCATGTAGACTGTCTTAATTCATACTGTCGTTTCATGTGGACTATCTTAATTCATAAAAGTCATATTGCATAGCATTACTTAATTTTTTTTTGTTTCCCGCTAAGTTATCTTTGTCAAAATGTTCAGTGTGACCATTGTTGTTGCGTATCTCATGAAGAAGTATCAAATGAACCTCGAAAGTGCCTTGTCGCTAGTTAGAAGTAAACGACCTCAAGTGGCTCCTAATGAGGGTTTATTTCCCAGCTGGAGAACTATCAGAAATCCTTGCAAGGTAAAACACAAACAGTTGTCTTTGTCCTCTATGTTAAAATGGTTTTGGAGCAAGGTGACGTGTATCTTGTTGAATGAACTTTTTCTTTCTTTCTTACTTTTTGTTGTTGATTACCTTTAATATTCTATATAAGTACTTGCAACACATTTGGTATTTGGTTGTCATTGTCCACTATTTTTTTGCTGGAAACTGTAACCTGCATTTCCAACTTCTTTCGGTGTTTCATAACACGTGCATGGCTAACTTTATCAGAAATTCGACCTCACTAGTTGACATAATCTCACCTGTGGAACTTATGTTTCTGTGCAGTGGAGCAGGAACGGAGAATGCAATCTGTGCAGAACTAATTATATTATAATAGGTGTAGAGGCCTTATGTTGTGAATGCGTATGCGTTGTCAAGAGCATCCTGACTGCGTATTATGTCATCTGGATAAATAAGCAAGGCCTTGGCAAACTGGTGGTGGTGGGACTCCACTACTTTATGTTGTAAACAGCAAGTGACGTTGTTTATACATTGGGATGCAGTTTATATATGTACAATAATCTTCACTGTAATTTATCTTCTAATGAATCAAAGAAAGGTAATAATTGGTGCTCTCTCTCTCTCTCCTGCATAGACGTGGCACATCAATCAACCTTAAAATAATATACCAAAACAAAAATCATTGGCACGCCAACCACAACAGTGAGAAGGAAAGGTCCTGGTCGTGTTGATGATCATCTTTGTGACCCACAAAGCAACAGTTAATAATATCCAGCTTTTATTTCCTAATATAATACTACATGCATAATTATAATTACTAAAAAAAAGCTTAGCAGGAATCTCGAAACAACTAAGTATTAGATTTTAATTTTACTTCCTTGGGCTGGCCGAAGGTGTCCGGTACATTGCAGCAATGCCATCTCCGTTCCCAACCTTGTAGCCCTGTCCATATGATTCCAAAACCAAGAGGATTGAGGGGAGTAAAACCCCTATATGTCAAAATTCCCTCAACCCCCTCCAATCTCCTTCAATTATGTTCATTTCGAGGACAACCGAACGAGGCCTCAACTAGTCTGTACATGACTATATTATTAGTAGGTTTATACTTGTTTTGTTGATGTTCGAGATTTGCGACTAGGTGTGAATCAATAGAAAAGAGAATGTGATAGTGTGTGGCTGGATGGAGGGTTGTTGGGGGACACACATTGCCCAAGTTCAGCCCAATGTGGGTTGATCCTATCTTGCAAGAATGTGTATTGAGCCTTAGAGTTTTAGAATCATATTCCTTGGACACCTGGCTCCCCTTATATTCATTAGAGAGTCGGGGACCATTTTGTAATATGTTGGAGAAGAGTAGGCCAAAGCTTACGGTGTGGCCGACACTCTATGAGTATAACAGTAAACATGACTAGTCCTACTATTTATGCTCAATGGGTCCTAGTATTGTACCAGATCATTTGTCGTCTTGACCAAATTTGTAGGATCAGAGTTTCCTGTAGGACAAAACAATCGAGGGCAAAGCAGAGCATAGAGGCATGTGGCTCTATCACCACCTAGTCCTAGCACTAACACATGTTACATAGGCTATATGAAAAACCAGCTCACCCTTGCAACATGGCATGAAGCAATGGGGATGGGGTGGAGGTCGGTGGTGAGGGCCCGAACTTTTCTCCTCCAATGGGGATAAGGGGAGAACAAGAGTGGGCAGTGGGTGGCGCGACATGGGAAGCGAAGGCCGACGACATAAGCTTTCCTCCAATTGGGGTTAGGGAAGGGCAGGGGTGGGCATCAGGTGTGAGCTGGCTAGCAAAGAGGATACTGGTTGTTAGGGGCATGGGCGAAGAATGGTGAGGAGATGTGTGCGTGGGGATGCGCCTGGATGAGCTCTCTGATTATCCTAAAACGAGAAACCTCTTGTTGTAGCAATGTCCTATTTTTATTTGGAAGGGAAAATAGCATGTATATAAAAGAATGAAAAATCATGGATTTGGTACGAAACAATCTTTGATTGATGGGATTCAGTTTTAGAGACCCAACAAGTCTAGCTGACTCACTTCCTATTGCACACAAATGTACTTAGTAGTATAATGGCTTGATTTAAAATAAAAATCAACTTCCTTATATTATGGATTTGTTCCTCCTATTTAGTATTTATAATGTTGGTTGTGCAACTTGTATATCACCCTTTTTTTTCTTATTCCTCAATACCAGTCATACAAACTCTAACTGCTAGCGATGGCAAAGGTGGCCAGAGCATTGCTATTTGTCTCGATGCATGAGAGATAAGAGAGAAAGGTGAAAACCTAACATGTTGACATGCTTCAAAGGAGGGCAAAAAGGAGATTTGTAGGACATGGATTTGCATTGGGTATAGCAAATATCAATATTGCATAGCATGTACATATGATGTGAACTTCTTGAACTATTCAGGACTCTAGAGAATTCTCCATTGTCCTCAAAATCTATCATCTTCATCATGTAATAATTTTTATCATCTCCAATTTAATGTTGGTCTGGTGACCAAGTGAGTTTTAAAATTTTTGTGGACCCTTGTAGATTTTAGTTAAGATGGTATGTTTCCACTATAATAATGTTGCTAGAAATACATTTGTATGATAATGGTACTGTCAATAATTCCTAAACACTCAAAGCATCGGTGTCTTTGCCTATAAAGTCATCAACAATCAGGGACAAACAGGCCAAAGTGTTGTGGAGTGGATGATGGTCCTCTGATTGGTCAAGGAGAGTGAGTAGAGTCCAAGCTAAGGTCTCAGCCGAGGAAACTTCTAAAGATCAACCTGATAAAGGACGATTTGATGCATGCATATCATACATAGTGTCGGCATTTCGACCCAGGGGGTCGATCACCAACCAGTAAATTTGTTTATTGCGTGCTCCCACTCCCAGATGTGATGCAAGAAGAACACAGTATTTATCCTAGTTCGGGCAAAGAAGGCCCTACGTCCAGCGGGGAAGGAAGAATTGTATTATCTCGCACCGAAGTGCTCGTACAGGGGGGAGTACAAGCTGGTTACACGGGGGTGCTCGGAGTGAGCTGAGGCCTAGGACTAGCTGGGCTACCCCAGGTGAGTCGATTGATTGCTTGAGATGTTGATCAAGCCATCCCTAGATTGTTTTGTGCTCGGAGGTGGCCCTTTGTTGCGTATACTAGGGGGTTTGTGGAGAGTGCTAGCGGGTGTTGTTTAGATGGCAGCAAGCGTGAGCGGATGTCTTGCTGTCGTCTTCTGATGTGTGAGGTTATGCCCCTGTTATCTGTCCCGATGCCCTCCCTACTATCCCAGTGTCCCCTTTTATAGACCAAGGGGAGACCTGAGAGTACAGAGGTCCTAGACTGTAGCGGCATGGGAGGCGTGTCCATGGCGCCATGCTTGCGGTGGGACGTCGATCGCTATAGCAATATGGCTTTCCGGTCCTTCCGGTGCTTCAGGGCATGGTGACAGCGGATTGGACGCTGTCGATAGTCATGGTTTAGGACGATCGGCCTCCAGTGGACGGGTACGAGCTCTGCAGTCGATGCGGAGCGGATAGGACGGGTCCCATACCCGAGTGGTTGGAGGTGACGGTCGAGCCCCCGGGTCGAGGGGCGTCGAGGCCTGCGTGACCCTGACGCGCCCCTCTAAACACGGTCGAGGGCTATTCCGTTCATGGCTCGAGGGGGTGCCTTTGGGTTTTGTACTTGTGACGTGGCTACAGTGGTCGCACGATCGTCGGAGAGCCCGAGTATGGGCGACGAGTTGATAGATTTGACCATGGTAGTGGCCGCCCATGGCGTGAGGCGGGAGCAGGTAGGCGCATTGGATTCCTTTTACCCCATACCGGGAGTGGGTGAGTCGATCGAGCCTCCTGCTCGCAGGTCGTTCGATCGACCCCCTGTCCGTCATTCGAGGGGTCAAGGTCGAGGGTTGATCGATCGACCCTCCTTCCGTTGTCCGAGGGGTCGAGGCAGAGGGTCGTTCGATCGATCCCCCTTCCGTTGTTCAAGGGGTCGAGGTCGAGGGGGATCCTGCCTACTGTCCCCTTGGTAACGGGCCGGCCCATGACTAGTCATGTTTGATGGGGAGGTAGGCCCTGCTTCATGGGCCCTCCCTTATAGGTTGGATGGCTTTTGGATTTTGCCTGAATGTTAAGCACTAAATCACTAGAGATTAGGGTATCCTTACCTTTGTACCCGACAGTAGCCCCCGAGCCCCTATGCGGATAAGGTGAATTCGTATAGAGGCTGTTGCTAATGATCTGTGGGGTTTGTTAACATGAAGTGGAGTTGAAGTACCTAGTCTCGAGGCGCAGGGTTTTGTTATGTTATCTCGCCGTGGGGGGGGGGGGGGCGAGCGTCCCCCGCGGGGGTAGCCCCCGAGGCCCCAGAGGAGTGATTAAGAATTCCTCTGGGGGCTTTTGATTTGTGTCTTATCGAGGGGGATTAGTATTAACTGGAGTCATAGTGCCCCATCGAGGGGTCAACTCTGTCTGCCGGCCCCGAGTGTTTTCGACCCTCTTTCGTCGAGGGGTGTCGTGCGTAGTCTAACCCTCGAGCCTCGTGTGGCTGGGCTTTTGCTACCTCATAGCGTCCTTCCCACGGATCCTTGTGCTCGGGTTGTGGGGTGAAGAGCATCGTGCTATCCTCGTTTGGACGAGCCTCGAAGTCCTCAGTGAGCTGGTAGCAGGGAGATCCAAGTGAGAACTCGTGCCCCTTTCGACAGGGGTCGACAAAAGCCCTGAGGCGTTCTCATTATGCAAAACCGTGTGGATTACCTAGGTGCCAACTCTGTTCAATGAGAGTCGGTGGCTCAATGCCTCCCATCGTAGGGATCCTTGGGTATTCCCTGGTTATGCCTTGGATATGTCCCGGGGGACTCGAGAGTTTGTTCTCGAGTTGGGCTTCGTACTGGCTCCCCCTGGGTCATCCCTGACTCGGGTACTTGAGGGCGGCTGTCGAACCCCGTTCGAGGGCCAGCCTTCGCCCCCTCGAGATTTGGGGGTGGACCGGGGTCCGTTTTACTTCCCTGGGAAGGAACTGCTCGAGAGCGGCTGTCGAAACCCTTTCGAGGGCCAGCCTTCGCTCCCTCGAGAGTTCGATGGACGGGTCGACGCCCGTTGCTTACCTCCGAAGACAACGCCCATCATTGCCCGTCGTCCATCGTAAGCGCGCCTTTTTAGGATGTGTCTGTTCGACTGCAACCGTAGCAGGCGTAGGGTGCGGCGAGGAGTGCGGTGACGTGACAGGTGCACCTTATCCTATGGAATCTGAGGGGGCGGTAGGTAGGTTCATTAAATGCGGATATTTACCTGCCTTATCGATGGATCCGCCCGTTGTGCTTCCGGTTATAAATACGGGGGCAGGGGTTCGGCTTCCTTACGCTTGCCTTTGCCTTACTAGCCTTCTTTCTCTCGCCATTGCCTTCGTCGGCCTTTGAGCCCGATCTCTGCGTGCGCGAGTAAGGAGAGGAAAGATCGGGAACGCACCTTCAACCCCTGCTTCCGAGCACATCTGCTTTCCTGCTGCCATGGCCAGCTACACCCTGCGCGGCCCCGACGCTTGGCTCCCTTCAACGGAGACCGTGGAGCGGCTGGGAGACCTGGTGGAGAGCGGCCTTCTCCGGCCCGTCACTTCGGTGGACCGACCGGAGTGGATGGTTCCGCCGGAGTCGGATTGCCAGGCCAACCCACCGGAGGGCTACGTGGTCAGCTTCGAGGCCTTCCACCGGGCGGGGCTGGGATCTCCCCCCAGCCGCCTCTTGCAGGGGATCCTCCACCATTACGGCGTGGAGCTCCAACACCTCTCCCCCAACGGCGTCTCCCACGCAGCGGTCTTCACCGCCGTGTGTGAGGGGTACCTGGAGATGGAGCCCCACTGGGAGCTGTGGCTCCACCTGTTCGAGGCGGGTCTGTTCCATGCTCCGGCCGAAACTGGCCGTCGGAGGATGGTCCAGGCGGGGTGCTGGAGCATCGGCCTCAAGAGGCCGGAGGACTGGATCCCGGTGAAGATCAAGTCGAGCCACTCGGGGTGGCACTCCGGGTGGTTCTACTTGAGGAACGACGACGAATTGCTTCCCCCTTACACCGGGAGGACAATCGAGTCGAAACCCTTCAACTGGAAGCACGGCGTCCCGTAGAAATAGTAGAAACGCCTCAAGCACCTGTTGGGCGCGATCTCCCGTCTGAAGCGGGAGGGGCTTACCACGGTGATCGTCACGTCGGCCTTCCACCAGCGGCGAGTCGTGCCACTGATGGCTCGCCCGTTACGCCTCGACAAGATGCGCCCGGGGGTGGATCTCACGGGGTGCCGTCTCGTGGAGGACGAGCTGCACCTCGAGAGGGTGGTCCGTCGAGTGCGCGCCTCCTTCGCCGGCGCATTCGAGGGGGAGCACGTCGCCCGCATCCCCATGGTGCCGGACAAGGGCCACGTCTAGCTTGTACGACACCTCTTTCTCCATCAATGTCCTCTTGTTTGTCTTGTTTGTCTCCTTTGCCTGCCTCCTAACCGCCTCGCGTTCCTCACGGGAACATCGTCTTCCGGAAGTCGCTGCCACCGGTGAAGGAGGAGAGGAACGACTCCCAGGTGAGACGCCATCAGGCCGAGCAAGACAAGAGACAAAGATAAGGCCAAGGAGGAGAGGGTCAAAAAGGCCCGAGAGAAAGAGGCGCGTGACCGACGCCGGTCACGGCAGAGGCAAGCCGGCGTCCCCGAGGAGGAGTCCCCCTCAGAGGAGGATGAGGATGAGGGGTCGAGTAGCGACGAGGTTATCAAGAACAATGGCATGGCGTAGTGGTATCAAGTTAGGCCTATCGCTTCTGTCCTGATGGATATCGTCCTTATGCAGGGAGAGGAGCAGGAGGAGGAGGTCGAGCCGCGGCAAGGGCTCGAGGAAGGAAGAGCGGCGCTCGAGCGGCAAAGGGCGGCCGCCGGTAGCGGAGGGGAGAGGGGATCGACATCGAGGTCGGCCTCGACCGTCGGGGTCGAGTCGGGGGGTGAGCGCCCCGTGGCTTCTCAGGGTGAAGCGGTGCGGCAGACGGGTAGTCGTTCGTCGCAGTCCCCGTCGAGGGGTCGGTCCAGCATGCCGCTGGCGCCTACTCGGTCGAGTGCGCAGGCCTCGGGCCCATCGACCCCGGAGGAAACCAGGACGGCAGCGACGAGGACGCCGTTAACCCCCGCCAAGGCCACGGCGACGGGAGCACCATCAGCCCCCACCGCGGTCGGTACTGGAGGGAGAAGCGGCTCCCGGGGTGGCTCGCAGAAGCCCCCGAGCGGCTCGAGGCCCGGTGGTCGGCCCCCCTTGATTCCGCTGGGTTAAGTTCCTTTCCTTCTAGTCCCGAATTTCCTCTGTGTTTGTTACAACTTGCGCTTACCGTCGTGTATGAGTTCCTTCTTCAGGGTGAAGCGCTCGTTGGAGGATGCGTCCCCAAGCCCGGCCAAGATGCTGAGGGTGGAGGCTGCGGCTAGGATGGCGGCCGGAGCCAGCCCTGTTACCCCGTCCCCTGCTACCCCAGGTGTGGCATGGGCGGCCAGGGCGCGGGAGGCGATGGAGCGCGGGGAGGCGCAGTTGGCCGTGGAGCGAGCTCGGGCGGCGGAAGAGGCGAGTCGATCCGCCGCATCGACTGGTTCTGCCAGCCAGGTGGGCAGGGCTGTGCCCACCGCCCGGTCGGAGGAAGGCGCGTCGGTGGCCTCGGAAAGCGCAAGGCCGGCATCAGCGGCGGCTGTGGTGGAGGGGGTCGAGCCCCAACCCTCCGTAGAGGTGGAGGTGGTCGACCTGACTGCCACCGGTGCAGAGGAGACGTCAGAGCAGCCGGCGCCGTCGCAGTGGCCCGAGTGCCTTGTGTCACTGGAGGCGCGCCAGTGGCTCGAGCGCGAGGAGAAGGCGTGGCAAGAGGGAGATGCGCGGGCGAGCCCTCCTTCCCCGCAGTTGGCGTTGGCTGAGGAGGAGGGTCGCACCTCGACCCTACCCCTCGAGGCGACAACCGCGGCGGAGACGGTGGCGGCCCCCCGACCCGAGCCGGAAGAGACCGCTGCGGCGTTGGAGGGAAGCGGTGCACCAGACGTAGTTATGTCCGAGGCGGCTGCTCGGCCTCGCCTCGAGGTCGGGCAGACGTCTTCTCGAGGTGCCCCGCCCCCTGTCTTGGTTGAGGTGGAGGGAGGGGACGTGCTGCCAGATTGTGGCGAGCCCACCGCGCTTGAAGCTAACATGCATTTCCTCTACCGCCCAGGACTGTTCCCGCGGTGGGGGCCTCCTCCACCTCGAAGCGATGACTTGGAGGGGTCGATGGCGGCCCTACAAGACCGCTTCGAGGCCAGGATCGCCCAGCTCGAGGGGGTGACCTACTTCCCCAACCTCGCAGAGCGGATGATGGCCCACGGGGGTACCCTCAAGATGGGTCAGTCCATCATGGACGAGGTGAAGGGGAGGGTCGACCGCTCCAGCGATCTCTCGGGGCAGGAGGTGCTCGAGCTGCCCGACCCTAGAGACCCAGGGCGCACTTTCTTCAAGCTTGATGATCAAGCCGAGCTCGGAGAGTGGGAGCACCTGGAGGAGTTTCGGGCGTGGCTCGACCACGTGACGCGCGTGGCGGTGGGAGTCGCGTCCGAAGATATGTACAAAGGGATGATGGTAAGCTTCGTGCTTTCTTTCTGATTTATCTCGGTTGTTTTGCCGTCCTTTTTGTGACTTTCCCTTTTATCCTTGGTAGGCACTGAGGGCGAGGTCACATGACAAGTCCCAGTTCATCCTTCGGTCGCGGGAGCAGTGGAGCCAGCTCCCCGTCCTTCGCGCGTCATTGGAGAAGGCGGAGGCCGAGGCCGCCCAGGCGAGGGGCGAGGCGGCCACCGCGCAGGGGGGGGCCAAGGCCACTCAGGAGGAGGCCTCCTAGGCACGGTCGAGGGCCGAAACCGCCCTCAAGGAGGCTGCTGAGGCCGGGCAGGAACGGGACGCCGTCCGGGAGGCCTAGCGTAAGGCTGAAGAGGAGGCCGCCAGGTTGAGGGAGGAGTTGGCTCAGGTGACGGAGCGCGCCCAGCGGGCCGAGGATGACCTGGCGCAAGCGGCTAGCGACCACACTTCTCTTGAGGAGCGTGTCCGGGAGCTCCAGTCGGGTATCGATGCCGTCACCCATGACCGCGACGCGCTGAACGTCGCGGGGCAGAGGATCGGGCCCGAATCGCTACCTGGAGGAGGACGTGGCTCCCAAGGCGAGGGCCCTCGATGGCATCGGTAAGCTCATCGAGGAGCTCCGGGTGTGAAGAATGACCAAGCTGCGGCCCTCGTCGACGCGGCCGCTGACTGCAAGAGTTGAGAAGGCCTACGCCACCCTGGAAGCGCACGCCCAAGGTGAGTTTTAGAAACATTACTGAGTTGTTTGTCTCGATCCTTCCCTTGTTTTTTGGCTTTGACGGGATTCTCTATTTGTTCTGGCAGTCCTCAAGGAAGACAAGGCTCGAGCCCATGAGGATTTAACTAGTCTCCAGAACCTCGACTGGGCGAGGCGACCCTGAACAAGAGGCTCGAGGACACCATCTCCACCTTCTGCGATGGCATGGGGGTCGAGCCCGAGCTTGCGGTTGCGGTGACGTGCGCAGGGACTCCCTTGTGCGCCGCTTCTTTGCCATGACTCATGATATGACGGAGCAGGTTCGTGCTGCTGTTCATATAGGCGTGAAGCGGGCGCTCGCGGTTGTCCGCTCAGGCTACACCTACGACCTCAGCGTCGTCGCCCGCGGCTTCGTCGTCGACCCGGAGCTGAGTGATGAAGACAACATGGCGAGATGCCATGAGCTTATCGACGCCGCAAAGGTGCCTGGTGGTGAGTTGGCGAAACTCTTCGAGCCTGAGGAGCTTCCTTCGACGGACGGCGATGGCGACGGGAGTAATTGAGGCCTGTGAGCCAAATCTGGACAAGAAGGTCCATGTAATAGATTAGTTTTTGTGATGGTTTGATGTCGAGCCCCTGGGGGCTTCAAAACTTTAATGCATTTTATTCGGGGTGCATCTGGGTGTTTTCATTTCTCGAGCTATCTCTATTTCTCTTTGTCTGAGTTGTTGCTTTTATACTAAGTGTTCGACGCGCGCCCGTATCCCTCGAGGGGGGAAGCGAGTGGGGGTACCATAGCCTGGAGGCGTAGGAGAGCCCCCGGCTCGACAACCCTCGACCCTTAGGGAGTTCGAGGCGTTTTTTTACTTAGTTACGAAGCGTACTCGGGGCAAAGATGGGAAGAGAAGCGTCGAGTTTCGAAAAAACGTTCGGGTTTTTAAGGGACATAGGGAGGGGGGTCCCCCCTGTCAGCCCCCGAGGGAGGCTTGACTTTGCAGGAACAGAGTCGAGGCTACCTCAGAGTCATGAACGAACGTGAAATGTATTTTGAGAATATTTTATTCATTCATGATGCGATAAATGTACATAATGAAGAGAATGTACAAGGCCTCGAGGCCCTAGGGGTAAAAGTGACGTAGTTGTTCGATGTTCCATGCGTTGGTGAAGATCTCGCTCTTGCTGTTCTTCAGCTTGTAAGTCCCTGGCTTTAGCACCTCTGCCACAATGAAGGGGCCTTCCTAAGGAGGCGTCAACTCGTGACGCCCCTTGTTGCTTTGTCGGCGGTGCAGTACGAGGTCGCTGACGTCGAGGCCCCTTTTGCGTACGTGTTTGTCGTGGTAGCGCCGCAGCATCTGTTGGTACCTTGCGGACTTGAAGAGGGCCATGTCTCGGGCTTCCTCGAGCTGGTCGAGGGAGTCCTCTCGGGCTGCTGTGTTGGCTTGCTCGTTGTAGGCCTTTAATCGAGGGGACCCGTACTCGAGGTCAGTGGGGAGGACGGCCTCGGACCCATAGACCAAGAAAAACGAGGAGAACCCTGTGGCTCGACTTGGTGTCGTTCTGAGACTCCATAGAGGGCAACTCATCCACCATCTCTTGCCGTGTTTATTTAGTCGGTCGAAGATCCTTGGCTTGAGGCCCTACAAAACCATGCCATTGGCACGCTCGACCTGGCCATTACTTCGAGGGTGGGCAACTGCAGACCAGTTCAGCTTGATGTTGTGGTGGTCACAGAAGTCCAGAAACTTTTGGCCAGTGAACTGTGTGCCGTTGTCAGTAAGGATGACATTGGGGACCCCTAGGCGATGGATGATATCTGTGAAGAACAACACGACTTGTCGAGATTGAATGTTGGTGATGGGTCGAGCCTCGATCCACTTTGAGAACTTGTCTATGGCCACGAGGAGGTGGGTGAAGCCGCCTTTTGTTTTCTTCAGGGGATGACCATGTCGAGCCCCCATACTGTGAATGGCCAAGTTATGGGTATCATCTGAAGAGCTTGGGCCGGGAGGTGGGTCTGTCTGGCGTAGAATTGGCATCCCTTGCAGGATCGAACAAGTTTGGTAGCATCGGTGATGGCCGTCGGCCAGTAGAAGCCTTGTCGAAAGGCGTTTCCTACCAGAGTTCTTGGTGCCGTGTGGTGGCCACAAGCCCCCGAGTGTAAGTCTTTTAGCAGTGCCCTTCCCTCCTCGAGGGTGAGGCATCGTTGAAGCACACCACTAAGGCTGCGCCGATACAGCTCGTGGCCATCTCCGTACAAGACGTAGGTTTTGGCGCGTCGGGCTTTGGTGCGGTCCTCTGGGAGCTCGCCTCATATCAAATACTCGAGGTAGGGCATGCGCCAGTCCATCGTGGGGGTTTGTGTCGCGGTTGTTTCGTCGATCTCCATGACCTCTTCCCCGTTCAAGGGGGGAGTGGTCGAGGGGGAGGGTTCGACCCCTTGCTCGAGGACGGGAGCCCCCGAGCCTAGGTCGACGGACGGCTTGTGAAGGTCCCTCGAGAAGACGTCGGGAGGGACCGTGCCTCGAGTGGACGCGATTTTGGCTAGCTCATCAGCGGCTTCGTTGTGCCGGCGGGCGACATGGTTGAGCTCGAGGCCGTAAAATTTGTCCTCGAGCTTGCGGACCTCCTTGCAGTAGGCTTCCATCTTGGGGTCGTGGCAGCTTGAGGCTTTCATTACTTGGTCGATTACCAACTGCGAGTCCCCTCTAGCATCGAGGCGTCGAACCCCGAGCTCGATGGCGATGCGCAGGCCGTTGACGAGGGCCACGTACTCGGCTATGTTGTTGGAGGCGGGGAAGTGGATGCGGATGACGTAGCGCATGTGGACCCCTGAGGGAGATATGAACAGCAATCCGGCACCTGCCCCCGTCTTCATCAACGATCCGTCGAAGTACATGGTCCAAAGCTCGGTCTGAACTTGCGTCGGTGGTAGTTGGGTGTTGGTCCACTCTGCAATGAAATCTGCCAATACCTATGACTTGATGGCCTTCCGAGGGGCGTAGGAGAGAGTTTCTCCCATGAGCTCGACCGACCACTTGGCAATTCTCCCTAATGCCTCCCGGTTTTGGATTATCTCCCTGAGAGGGAAGGACGAGACTACAGTTACCGGGTGGCCTAGGAAATAGTGCTTGAGTTTTCGCTGAGTAAGAACGACGGCGTACAACAGCTTCTGAATGTGGGGGTATCTTACTTTGGTTTCTGAGAGCACCTCACTTATGAAGTAGACGGGCCTCTGTACCAGCAGGGAGTGTCCCTCTTCCGCCCTCTCAACTACTATAACCGCGCTGACCACCTGGGTAGTTGCAGTGACATAGAGCAAGAGGGGCTCGGCCAGGCTTGGGGCACCAAGACAGGTGGCGAGGTGAGCAAGGCTTTGAGCCTGGAGAGCGACTCCTCGGCCTCGACAGTCCATGTGAAGTGTTCTGTTTTCTTAAGGAGGCGATAAAGGGGAAGTGCTTTCTCCCCGAGCCGCGAGATGAACCGGCTGAGGGCAGCAAGACACCCTGTGACCCTTTGTACCCCCTTAAGATCCTTGATCGGGCCCATACTAGTGATCGCAGTCACCTTCTCAAGGTTGGCCTCGATCCCGCGCTGGGAGACTATGTACCCTAGGAGTATGCCTCGAGGGACCCCGAAGACACACTTCTCAGGATTTAGCTTTATATGATTTGCCCTGAGGCAACCGAACGCGATTTCAAGGTCCCCGACCAGGTTCCTGACTTTTTTAGATTTGACCACGATGTCATCGACGTAGGCCTCGACGGTCGGCCCTATATGCTTTCCAAAGACATGGAGCATGCATCGTTGGTATGTGGCTCCGACATTTCGCAAACCGAATGGCATCGTGAGGTAGCAAAACATGCCAAAAGGGGTGATGAAGGAAGTCACGAGCTGGTCAGACTCCTTCATCTTTATTTGGTGATAGCCAGAATATGCGTCGAGAAAGCAAAGAGTTTCACATCCCGCATTAGAATCTACTATTTGATCAATACGTGGTAAGGGAAAAGGAACCTTAGGACATGCTTTATTTAGACTAGTATAATCTACGCACATTCTATCATTTCCATTCTTTTTCTTAACAAGCACGGGATTTGCTAACCACTCAGGATGATGAACCTCCTTGATGAATTCGGCCTTCAAAAGCTTGTCGACCTCCTCCCAGATGATTCTGCGCTTCTCCTTGTCGAAGCAGCGCAGCCGTTGCTTCACCGGTTTGGATCCGGCTCGGTTGTTCAAGGAGTGCTCGGCGACTTCCCTCGGAATGCCCGGCATATCCGAGGAACTCCACGCAAACATGTCGGTATTTGCGCGGAGAAAGTCGACGAGCACGGCTTCCTATTTGGGCTCGAGGGAGGCACTGATTGTCAGCACCTTCCCATCCGCGTGGTTGGGGTCGAGCGGGATGGTCTTGGTGTCCTCCGCAGGCTCGAAGTTGCCGGCGTGCCGTTTACGGTCAGGGATCTCCTTGGAGAAGTCGTCGAGGGCTGCGAGGATGGCCAATTCCTCGACCGCCTCGGCGCTTTCCACACACTCGACGTCGCAGTCATAGGCGTGCTCGTTGGAGGTGTTGACGGTGATGACGCCCTTGGGCCCTGGCATCTTTAGCTTGAGGTAGGTGTAGTTCGGGATCGCCATGAACTTGGTGTATCCAGGTCGACCGATGATGGCGTGGTAGGTGCCGTGGAATCCGACCACGTCAAAGGTCAGGTATTCCTTCCTGAAGTTCGAGGGGGTACCGAAGCCGATAGGTAACTCGACGCGGCCGATCGGGAGTGCCTTCTTTCCTGGGATGATCCCGTGGAACCCCCCCGCGCTGGGCAGGAGCAAGGTCCTTGGGATCCCCAGGAGGTCGAGGGTCTTGGCGTAGATGATGTTGAGGCTGCTGCCTCCATCCATGAGTACCTTGGTGAGGCGGGTGTTAAGTATGATGGGGTCGATGACGAGGGGGTAGACCCCTGCGTTGGGGACGTGCTCGGGGTGGTCGTCTCGATCGAAGGTGATCGGTATGTGAGACCAGTCGAGGTATCGGGGGGCCTAAGCTCGAACGGAGAAAACCTCTCGACGCTCCCTCTTGCGCTGACGCGCACTGAGTCGGGTCGAGGGTCCCCCGTAGATCATGTAGCAGTCGAAAATCTCGGCGAAGCCTTCCTTCTTGCCGTCGCCCCTGTCCTGTGGGTCCTCCCTCTTATCGTCTTTCTTGAGGCCAAGAGAGTCGAAGTACTTCTTGAGCATGCGACAGTCCTCGAGACTGTGGTTAGCCACTCCCTTGTGATAAGGGCAGGGCTCCTTCAGCATCTTATCGAAGACGCCCCCCTCTAGAGGGGGACCTCGAGGCTTCTTCCGGTCAGCCGCAGCTACAAGAACATCGGGCTCGACGTCCCGTCGACCCTGCTGGTTCTTCTTCTTGTTGTTGTTGTTGTTCCTCTTGGGCCCATTGTTCGAGCCATCGGGCTTGTCCGCCTTGGCCTTCCCCTTGTCTGGGGATCCAGAGAAGAACGCACCAACGGCCTCTTCGTCGGCTGCGTAGTTGGTGACGATGTCCATGAGCTCGTTGGCGGTCTTGGGGGTGTTGCGCCCCAGTTCCCGCACCAACTCCTTGCATGTCATCCCGGTGAAGAACGCCATGATGACGTCGTGGTCGGAGATGTGGGGTAGCTCGGTACGTTGCTTGGAAAACCGTCGGGTGAATTCACGGAGGGTCTCCCCTGGCTTCTGCTTGCAACTGCGGAGATCCCAGGAATTTCCCGACCGTACGTAGGTGCCCTTGAAGTCCCCCTCGAAGATCCTGACCAGGTCGGGCCAGCCATGGATCAAGTCCGGGGGGAGTTCTTCGAGCCATCCTCGAGCGGTGTCGGAGAGGAAGAGCGGGAGCTGTCGAATGATGACGTGGTCGTCGCTGGCTCCTCCCAGCTGACATGCCAACCTGAAATCAGCAAGCCAGAGCTCTGGCTTGGTCTCGCCGTTGTAGTTGACTAGGTTAGAGGGTGGACGGAAATGACTAGGCAAGGCGGTCTGCCGGATCATCCTGCTGAAGACTCGTGGCCCTGGTGGTTTCGGGGATCGACGTCGATCCTCGTCGCTGTCGTAGCGCCCACCTCAATGAGCACTATAACCGTGAGCCTCCGCATCACCGCATCGGCGTCGTTTGTTGTCGTTGATGTCGTGTCGCGCGTCACGCAGCTGTCGATTGTCGAGGATGTGTTCCCGGACTGGTTGCCGCTCTGCTTGGCCCCGGGGTGCCTTGTCTTGGTGAACAGATACCTCTCGATCTTGTCGAGGGGGCACGTCCTGTCTCTCGAAGGCAGCCCCCTACGCCTCGAGGCCGAGCTCTCCGCCTGTTGTACGGCCGCGGTTTGGAGGAGCCCCTGGATTTCATCTCTGATACATCACGCTTGGGGCATCGATGGTGCCGGCATGTCACGGAGCAGCATTGCGGCTGCCACGACGTTCTGACTAGCATGGTTGTAGACGTGGTGCTCGTTTGCTCCCTCCTCGATGATCTGTTGATGGACTTCCCGGGCTCGGCCGCGGGCTCCTCCACCCTGTGGCCGCCCACGATCTCGCTCGAGCTTGGCGAGCAGCTCTCGGACTTGCGCAATCTGGGCGTCCTGAGGTGGATTGGCTCCGTCCGAAATCGGGGGGACGACGTCCCGCACCGGGGTAGCGTTGCCCCCTCCTCATGCAGCCGCGACGTCGGTGCTGTCATCCAGGGATCCAACTGGTTCGATGAGGTGGAAACACTACCGCGTGGGATCGTAATCCTCATCGGGGGAATCTGGATTGGGGCGACTCTGGTAAAAGTTGGGGAAAGATCCCCTGCGCTCCTCCTCCAGTCGTCGTCGTATCGTGCCCAAGGTGTAGTACCCTGGGATCAGGGCTCGTGGCGACTCCGGACGCTCACCCGGTGGAGGGGTGGTGATGAGGTTCATTGTCGCACATAGCAAGTTCCCTGGGGACCCGTAACGTGCCCGCATCCGCGACTCTACGAGAGCAGAAGAGAGTCTGGCGTGGTTGTAGAGCCCGTGCGGAAGTAGGTTGCGTGGTGGAACGGCCGAGTGTGTTGGAGAGGCTATGGGGGCCCTCCAAGATGGCTACATGGCGAAGCCAAAGTCATGCTCGGCGAGGCGCCCTCCTCTGACCCCCAAGCATGGGTCAAACAGGCTCCCGAAGGGAGGAACTGTGTCGCCAGCTGAGGCCGGGGGAGTGGCGTCAGGTGTCACGTTGTCCGCGCGGGGAAGGTCGCGGCGGCGTCGTTCGCGCCTCCTCCTGGTCATGGGCGAAAGGCGTGAGTAGTGGGACCGTCACGAGGTCCTCCTTGGCCCCGGCGTACCGGAGCTGCTGCTATCCACACCACCTCTGGAGAGTAGAACCATACCGTGGCCGTGGCCCAGGGACATGAACTCTAGACTCTCGAACCAAATGATGGTGGCGAATGGAAGTGGTGGGACGGTGGATTCCATCTGGAAGAGAAGTTGGGAGTTGATCGACACGCAAAGCCCCCTACCTGACACGCAAAGCTCCCAGATGTGATGCAAGAAGAACACAATATTTATCCTGGTTCGGGCAAAGAAGGCCCTACATCCAGCGGGGAAGGAAGAATTGTATTATCTCGCACTGAAGTGCTCGTACAGGGGGGAGTACAAGCTGGTTACACGGGGGGTGCTCGGAGTGAGCTGAGGCCTAGGACTAGCTGGGCTACCCCAGGTGAGTCGATTCATTGCTTGAGATGTTGATCAATCCATCCCTAGATTGTTTTGTGCTCGGAGGTGGCCCTTTGTTGCGTATACTAGGGAGTTTGTGGAGAGTGCTAGCGGATGTTGTTTAGATGGCAGCAAGCGTGAGGGGATGTCTTGCTATCGTCTTCTAATGTGTGAGGTTATGCCCCTATTATCTGCCCCGATGCCTTCCCTACTATCCCAGCGTCCTCTTTTATAGACCAAGGGGAGACCTGAGAGTACAGAGGTCCTAGACTATAGTGGCATGAGAGGCGTGTCCATGGCGCCATGCTTGCGGTGGAACGTCGATCGCTGTAACGGTATGGCTTTCCGGTCCTTCCGGTGCTTCAGGACATAGTGGCAGCGGACTGGACGCTGTCGATCGTCATGGTTTAGGGCAATCGGCCTCCGGTGGACGGGTACGAGCTCTGCAGTCGATGCGGAGCGGATAGGACGGGTCCCATACCCGAGTGGTTGGAGGTGACGGTCGAGCCCCCGGGTCGAGGAGCGTCGAGGCCTGCGTGACCCTGACGCGCCCCTGTAAACACGGTCGAGGGTTGTTCCGTTCATGGCTCGAGGGGGTGCCTTTGGGTTTTGTACTTGTGACGTGGCTACAGTGGCCGCACGATCGTCGGAGAGCCCGAGTATGGGCGACGAGTTGATAGATTTGACCATGGTAGTGGCCGCCCATGGCGTGAGGCGGGAGCAGGTAGGCGCATTGGATTCCTTTTACCCCATACCGGGAGTGGGTGAGTCGATCGAGCCTCCTGCTCGCAGGTCGTTCGATCGACCCCCTGTCCGTCATTCGAGGGGTCGAGGTCGAGGGTCGATCGATCGACCCTCCTTCCGGTGTCCGAGGGGTCGAGGCAGAGTGTCATTCGATCGATCCCCCTTCCGTTGTTCGAGGGGTCGAGGTCGAGGGGGATCCTGCCTACTGTCCCCTTGGTAACGGGTCGGCCCATGACTGGTCATGTTTGATGGGGAGGTAGGCCCCTGCTTCATAGGCCTTCCCTTATAGGTTGGATGGCTTTTGAATTTTGCCTGAATGTTAAGCACTAAATCGCCAGAGATTAGGGTATCCCTTACCTTTGTACCCGACACATAGAGATGCAATTAGCACTTCATGAACTACAACATCAATACACTGAAAGAAAAGCTTACTCATATCACCAAGCTAAATAGCAACTTGGATGATGGTGCTTGAACTGGTGACTCATAAATTTGTGCTATGTAATCATGCTTGATTTCCCATTACCACTTGTTTTGTAAGCCCAGGTTCTATATATTGTGAAACATCCTATAATCTTAGAGTTTTCTTTTTTTTACAATGATATCACTTTTCATAATTATAAACTCATGTGTGCCACATGATGCGTATATATGACCCAAGGAACATGCACTTATATGGCTAGGATTCTATAACGTATAATGTTGGATTGTTCGTATTGTTATCTCCATGCTATTTTATCTTCTTTATTAATATTTCGGAACACCTAATATAGTCTTCATTTTACTTCTTATGAGACTGTGCTACAAAAAATAGATAAACCCTAAAAACTCACAAATAGAAAACATATGTCACCAATTTGACCGGCATGTTCGCTTGGCTTATCAGCCAACTTATCAGCCACCGAAACAGTGTTTTTGTCTCATAGAAAAACAGCCAAAACAACATCAGTGGCGGCTTATCAGCCAAAAAACGGTCAAGCGAACATATCGATGTCACTAACAACCATCAGATTTATCCTATTGTCTAAAACAATTATCCACTTCTATCATTTTTTTTTGCGACAATATCCACTTCTATCATTATGAAAGCTAATGTCAACTAACCTTTACCAAGCATCCAATCCTATAAAATGACCGATTGTTGCAACTACACCACAAAGAACTAAACCCTAGAAATCCAAAACCGTGAAATACACCATGAAAGGGGGCATTTATTGGACATTTGCCTTGCACACACCCAGAGGACCACTCCACCGCTTAAATCTGGCCTCTCCTCGGTCGATTTTAGGCCTTCACGAGGGTAGCGGCAGATCGATAACAGCGTTGGGCTCGACCACGTTCAACATAAAGGAGAGGGAGAGGACAAAGAAGAAAATAGTTCGATGCTTAGTATAACTCCTTGCCACATCATGCACGATGACGCAAGGAACGTCATGTTTGCACAGGTGGGTTGGCGCTGCCACCCTAGCGTCCCTTGTTAGTTGTTACCTAGGGGTCTGTTTGGTTGCCCACCACACCCTGTCTTGCCTAAAGTTAAGTTTGCCACAGATATTTAGGCAGGTGTTTGGTTGAATAAGGACATCCGCAATAGTAATAGCTAGTACTAGCTATTTGGTGAGCTGATGTACAGGTGAGAGACAAAAACAAAGAGTATTTTATATCACTGGACCCACATGTTCCTCTCATATATTCTTGGGAAATGTGAAATAGACTAGCTATTTGCTCGTTGTTAGTGACTATTCTCTCTCCTACTTTTCTCTTACCACGTCAGATCTAGCTAGCCAAATAGCTAACCATTGCGGACGCTCTAATAAAACAAGGCTCGCCACACCTTGAACCAGCATTCGCCACAACTTTTATGTCAAAATTTGTGGCGTGGTTTTTCTCCGCCTCCGCAACAATCCCTCGCCACAACTTTTACGTCAAAATCTGTGGCGTGGTTTTTCTCCGCCTCCGCAACAATCCCTCTGCCGCCACACCTCCTCCACGCAGTGGCGAAGCCACATGGAGCCACCCGAGTGCACGGGCACCAAGGTAAAATAAAAAAAATTAGTTAATAGTTAGTAAATTTTACCTCTTGTGCATCACCCTAACTCAAACATGTACACCACCGTGGCCGTGTGCACTCGGGTTCTTGATGTTCTAGCTTCGCCACTGCCTCCACGACAAGTTCCTTCCCGCCGTCCTCCATGACTAGTTCTTCGGACACCCTTGGGCTCGAGGACCCGGAGGAAGTACCAAACGTGAACTCAGTCTGCTCCGTCCCTCTGTTCTGCGGCCTCGCCGCTGGCAGCTCCGTCGACCACAAGGTCCGCGGCATGGTCAGGCCGAGCGCAGCGCGCTCAAGTGCCCTCTCCACGCACGAGCGACACCGTGCAGGCAGAGCGCCGTGCTCTACTCTGCCTTGCTCTGTTCCTTCGTGAACATAAAGGTCATCTAGCCATTTTCCTTCATAAAAATAAATCTAGGATACAATACAAATACGTATACATACCTCACACGATGGACCTCACAACCCCTCTTGATCTGTGGCCAAGACTTGGTCCGCGATGGACCTCACTACCCCTCCCAGTGTCTATATTTAAGCTATTGTTTTTTATCTATCATCA
The DNA here is from genome assembly GCA_022036555.1 of Microstegium vimineum. Taxonomy (NCBI): domain Eukaryota; kingdom Viridiplantae; phylum Streptophyta; class Magnoliopsida; order Poales; family Poaceae; genus Microstegium; species Microstegium vimineum. The sequence continues at coordinate 2,123,432 of CM039123.1, read as the reverse complement.
ATATATAATTAATCTATTATTTCTTATCTATTATTAATTTGTTTTGATTTTGTACAATATATTTTCCTACTAATAAATGCATATAAGGTATTTTTATCAACATATGGCTTCAATCCAAACAACTACTATCATTTTTTTGCTTAACATTTATAATAATAAACCAAACAACAGTTATTTTGTTTGCCACATTTTATTTACCAACTAAACACTATAAATTTGTCACACATTGTGACTAGCCACAAGTATGACTTGTACTTAATTTTAGGTGTCACTATTTATGGTAGGGAACCAAACATACCCTAATTATCTACGCCATTGTTAAATAATTATGATAACTATCCTAATGAATGGAATCGATACATTTTAATTAACATGTGGTTGCAATCCAAACGGTTACCACAACTTTTTGCTAACATTTATATCAATAAATAAACCAAACAATAGCCGTATTATTTTTGCCTCATCTTAGTTGTTAACCAAACCACAGACTGTGGATTGCCACAAGTGTGGCTTGCACCTAACCTTAGGCGTGGCAAACCGTGGCTGAGAACCAAACGGACCCTAGTGTTTTCTTATGGTGTCAGTGCATATATTCTTATCGTGGCAGGTGCACTAGCGTCCCTCGTTACCCCATTGTCTTCTTATCGTGTTAGTGCATCTATAATCTTATGGTGGCAGGTGCACTGGATCGATAAAAAGGCTAGTTCTGAAAATGCCTTTTAAATTAGGGTAACATTAAAATATTGATTGAAAACGGTTAACTGGATCGATAAAAAGGCTAGTTCTGAAAATGCCTTTTAAATTAGGGTAACATTAAAATATTGATTGAAAACGGTTAAAGAAACTATCTGGTCGGCCAGGTACACGCATGTACATGATGCAAGTGGCTGCTGGTGAGTGGTGACACCATACTTATCTTCAAGACTTGAACATTGTAAGTATTTTAGTTTGGGAACATTTTTTTTAGAATAAGTTTGGGAGGCACTTATAAGACAATAATAACGCTCGGTCCACATCCAGCCCAGTATAAAATCTTCCCGTCCACATCCAGCCCAGTATAAAATCTTACCGACTGTTTCGTAGAAAAAATCGTGACGAGTATGGGCTCAACCCGTCCAGCGCTCTTTTCCGGCAGGGAGACACTGCCATGCACGTGAGCATGATGTCTAAAGAGTACTCCGATATTTGCCAACCTAAAAGCTTTTCACGTGAGTGTCTAGTTTCCCTGATGTTACTGCATCGACTTGTTTCTCTCACGAGTCACGACTCACGAGTGCCAAGTCACAGAAATTGCAAACTGCTGTGTCAAATGTCAAACATCAAAAGCCGGCCAAGATGGCTGATATTATCAAAAGCTGAGTCAGAACATTTTAACCACTAATGCAGCGGGCATAAGAAAAAAAAATGAATGTCACAGGCATGCCACCATGCATGAACCAATGGCTTACACAGATATGGTAACCAGGAAACTCGCAAGTCAAATATGAGGCCTAAACTCAGAAATTGCATACAGCAAGCACCGTGCCATTTACTCACCAATTAATATGAAAATAACCACAGCAACGTCGAAGCAGTTCCTACCGAAGAACCATTGTATTGCTATCATGCCAGACACTGGTTAAAAGCGCTTTTATCTGAAATTTGTGCTATTGCCTCCATACAACAACATGAACTGAAATAACTCACAAGGAGAAAAGAAGTAGAAAAGAAAAATAAATAAATAAATAAATAAATAAAGCTTACAATCTAGCTCAGTCATTTTCTCTACTTGAATTTTCCCAATTTGTGGGTACGGAACTAGGGCAAACAATGAAGGATTAATACAAGTTCAATTATTATTCATAAATTAACGCAACACAAAAGGAGGGGCTGAATAAAGGAACCGCTCAGAACCATAGCAGGACCTCACTGGCCTTCGCTGCCACCAATGTGTTCAAACTCGGTCCACATTTTTTTTCACTGGTACAAGGAACATGAATCTGGTAGCCCCAAGTCAATAAGAGCAACGCAACTAGCACCCATACCTTGTTGTCTCGATAGGTGCACATGGCGCTCATGAAATAAGTGAGCAGCAATCATCTGAGGAAGCATAAACATCCTTTCAAACGATGTATGCATACTTATGGATGCTTGGTTTGATTGACATTACTAAAAATCAAATGTCCACAATAAATTGAAACATTGGTACATATATATTCCATCTTTTTGTGAACTGCCATGACCAAGTCAAAACAAAAGGTGAGCAGTACAAAAAGTGGCAATGCATCTCACAGATATGCTAAAACAAAACGAGAACAACAAGAGGGCATAAACAGAGTAGTACAGTTTTAGGTTACAAGACTAAAAACAACATAAGAACACAAGCACTAACAAATAAATGAAGTGGAAAGGTTATATTACCTAGTTGACCAAAACCATATCATCTCCAGCAGCCTTGGCAGCAACAACAGCTTCCAATTGTCTCCATGCTGATTCTCGTTGCTCCTGCATCTCTTTGGCTTTAGCTTGTTTCTCCATGTACTGATGCTGGCACTCTTCAAATAGTTCACTGTCCATGTCCAAAAACATTTTGCGCACATTTGCAGTGAGACCATGAACTGCTTGATTCCAGTGGCTCTGTATATTCCTCTCAAGTGCTTCAAATATAATTGGAAATATAACACCACGATTTTGTGCTATCAAGCTTACAATGTGATCGTTGTTCCACAAGAACAAAGCACGTTCAGCAACCTAAGAAGGAAAATCAATAATCAAGCAAAAACATCAGAGATGGAGTAATCATGTACACAAGAGCAGGAACTACCAACTTAATATGACAGAAAAATACTTTCCAGAAATCAGATGTGGCAACATAAAGCATATTTTGTTAGGCAAGGGTATATTATGACTGGCATCAGGTATAGGCGAAGGACTACGCAGATGTGTGAGACGCATGACGTTGCAGGACATGGGCCGTGTGCATGTCCGCGGCAACTGACCGACACAAGGCAAACCACCTGGATTAAGAGTTCAATTGTTTAGATTGATATAACACAAACTCTTGCATCGGGGAACAATTAAGCAGGACAACATCAGTCGTTGCCACCTGCACATCGTGCTCTCTTTCCCGGCCGACGGCGCCTGCAAGACGTTGCTTGTGGAAGTGCCGAGCCGTCACCACACACCGCCCAAGATCCCTAGGCTCTACCAACATGGTATCTAAGACCATGTCAGGTCCGCACAGCAGTGAGTCGCCATCCCAAGCCACTGAGCAGCTCAAGAAGATGGTGCCCAACGTCAACCGCTAGAAAAGCGACACAGCTCGTGGGGCTTTCATCCCGAGTCTCGGAGGTGAAGCAACAGCCGATCAAGCTGCAGCAGCCACGAGGCACGGGCGATTTCCCCTACGACATGCCCATGTGGAAGGAGATATTGCAGCAATACTCCCACCGCCCCTCCCTCCTCTATCTCACGTTCCGATGGTGCCTGCACAATGTCGCTCGTGGATCTCTCTAGTTCCGACGGCGCCTGCACATCTTTGCTCATGGAAGCGCCAACCGTCCACCACACACGATTATGCACCAAGATCCCTAGGCTCTACCATGGTAACTCAACTAGTGAAGGACCACTGCAAAGTGCAAAGTAATTTGCACAACAGCATGGTATCAACCATCTATGGAGTAGTTTTTTCAATCTATTTAATGACAGCAATTGAAAACAGCACCAACCAAATTTCTGTTGCTCAGAATGCCATAAAAAAACAAGTATAAATGTGGATTTTGCACTACTTTAAATGTTACATTGGTTGTGCACAATTGTAGATGTGCCACCCATTTTAGTGGGAGGAGAGGGTGTCTGTGTGCTGCAATGGGTCGGCTTGAGTGTATTATCTACTTGTACAAGCTGGTTATTGACAAATGCAACACTAGATAGGAAAAGTTAAGCAACAGCCAATAGAAGAAATAGGTCACATTACCCACTCATCCATGAGTGGGTGCCTGGGTGGTTATGTACCCTAGAAGATTTCACTTCAATTGTAGCTAGAAATCAGCTCCAACAATAATCAAACTAAAAGAAATAGTGGTCAATTAGCATGCAGTAAACATCACTGTCCAGCATATGACACCCAAAGAGCACTGATGTTCTTGAATGTTAGCAGCAGAAGGAAATGGTTGGACTCAGTACAGGAAAGTTGGAACATACACTTGTAACCATGGTTAGTAATATTGGATGTTCATTAGGCACAGTGAGTTCTGGAGTCAATCCGCTACAAGAAATGCTACAGCCAGGGAAGAGTTATCTACAACAGCACGCTTTGTTTCAGTAGGACAGGTTTAGGTTTATATATACTAAAAAGATTATTGCGCCACATGGGCCAATATTATGAGGCCATATCGCCCCCAAGGACAAATTAGCTACACATATATATATTAACTAATAAAGAAACAAAATGATGAAATCTGGAGAAAAAATTGCAAGCCTTCTTGCCAAAAAAAGAAAAACAACGAAATCATTATTACCAATAGTGAGTAGTCCAGCTATTTTAACTTACTCAGCTTATCTACCGCTAGACTTAGGTGCCTAAAAATAGAACAACAAACAGTTTGGTTGCCTTATTCATGTTTTTGCAAACAATGGAAATTGAAGAATAGAATAACAAATGGATGGATACACACCTTATTTTCTAAAATTTTCAGTGACAGATAAAGAAATATTCTATAGTAAAAACTATAAATAATGCTGCATGTTGCTAGATAAGGGAACCAGTCTTGTCAATAACACTGAAATATTTGGTACCAATGAGTAAAGATCCCACAGAACAGGTCAGCTCAAAACAATGGATATTTATCAACTGCTGTTAAGAGACATGACTATCTTAGAAACACTAGCATAGATATCTCTGAACATGCCCACAACAATTTTCACTGGGAAACCAGTCTTGTCTCATAGCTTGTGTTATCTTATGCATGTTTTAGCCTTTCCCATGACTTTCCTCCCAGACCAGCTAACATTTGACAATTGACGTAGTTAACGCCAAAGGTTGTACTAGCAATCACTGAGACAAGAACCGATAGATCTGGTTCCTTATAGATAGCGATATTCAGTTCTTCCAGAACTTATAGATGGTACATTTGCAGTTTACAGGTCCAGTGCAGTGTGAAAAGCGAGTAATCTCTCCTTTGAGGACATAGTACAATATTTAAAGAAGTAATTGCACAGTATCTTTGAAGTATTTCAAAGTTCAAACACATTTTCATGCTCCAGTTGATTGCTGCAAATGGCAGCTTGTGCTGCTGAAATATCTCAGATTGAATCCAATATTTGCATACTTCTACAGCTAAAAGCTGCAGATAATACGCATCTAAAGCTATTAGGTAGCTTAGCTATGCAAAAAGGAAGTAGAAGTCAATGATAGCTGGATACACTGGCATAAACCAATAACATGAGGAAACAAAAAGGAAAGGAAGATTGTATGCCAGCCAATGTTTTTAAGGCGGTAAAGCGAGGCGTGGCGACCAACTACCGCCTTACGCTTAAGCGAGTAAGGCGTAAGGCGAGGCGACGCCTTACAGCCATCCAACAGTGGTATAGACTATAGCACTAAGCGCCAAGCAAAGCAAATAGGCCAAGCAAAGCAAATAGAAATATATCGGCATGCTGTCCTGCTCGAGAGAAGACAGAAGAGGCTAGAGGCAAGTAGAAAAATACAAAGCAGAGTAATTAGCTGGACCTGCTCAAGGGGAGGCTGGAGGCTCGCTGTGTCCCGCTTGAGGGGAGGCTGGAGGAGGCGGCTCGGGTCCTGCTCGAGGGGATACTAAAGGAGGAGGCTCGTGTCCTGCTCGATGGAGGAGCAGAGGAGGCGGCGGGGAAACAGCAGCCCGCCGGCGGCTGCTCCTCGCGCGGATGCGGAAGAGGGGAGGCAGAGGCTCAGCAGCCACAGCTTCTCCCGGCGGCACGGGCAAACGCATTTGCGCGGGCAAGCAGGAAGGCCCGTCTTGCCCGCGAGTGCTCCTATCTTTGCTCTCTGATTTCTCCCGCGCTCCTCTCTATCCCTGCGCGGGCGACTGGTTTTCCCGCGTGCCTGCTCTTTTCCCCGCCCTTTCTCCCGCGCGCCCGCATTTTCCCGCCGCCCGCATCCCGTATGGCGCCCGCCTTGGTCAATTTGTGATGAATCGGACGCCAAAGCGACGTTTTCCGGACGCCACAGTTGCAAGGTGGACGCCATACCAATCTGAGGCGAGTCGTCTCCTGAAACGTCTCCCCTCGAGCGCCTTGGCGATTAGGCTACGCCAAAGCGACGCCTTAAAAACATTGATGCCAGCCCTTTCTATTCAAAACCAGTTTAGATTCTTCCATTCCATAGCATCCAAGTTCCGTAACATATTTCAACACTTCAAAACTAAAAACTTATCAAACATATGTGGTCGACTCCTATGAATATTGCTAACATTTCATGACTCCATAAATCTAGTGATCTAATGCCTTCGAGTGATGCTGGCAACTAATTTAAAAAAGAATCAAAATTACAAAAGAGCAACCCTATGGAATTAGAACAAGTGCCAGCTTTGGATTATCTATGTTGCAACAGCTATTTTGCCAAGAAACATCAAATAATGGCCATTTATCCTGTGAAAGCTATTAAACTACTACTACATTGTCTGGAAACAATCAATTATCACCTGGGGTGTTCCACTGTATCAGAAAGAATGTTTTTTTCTGACCAATTGTTGGAGAAGACACTGATGAAAAAGAAACTGCAAAAATGATGAAAACATTTCTTTATCCTGAGCTGCAGTTTCTAGCTTCCCAGATCTAGTCATTCTCCCATGTGCTACGGACCTACGGTGCCACTGTGTAAGGTGGGCAGGGGTTCGGGGGGTTTATGCCTGTTCAGTAGCCCTACTTTGCAGCAGCGGCGGCTGGGACTGCTGCAGCCTACTCTCACAAGCTACTGTAGTATGGCTGTACAAACAGCAGCAGCAGCTGAAAAGTAGCTGCATGAGAAGGTCTTCTTTTTAGCAAAATGCTCTGGGACGGTCTTATCCCATGCAGGTCAAGTTTTTACTTCCCAGATCAGAGGTAAATCCCTAAACAACCTAGCGTCCAAGAAGGGCACGAAACCTATACCTCCAGAAGTAAGCTATTAACGGGATCAATAAAGGCCATACCAGAAGTACTAGTGCAAAATGATACTCCCTCTGTTCGCTATTAACGGGATCAATAAAGACCATACCAGAAGTACTAGTGCAAAATGATACTAATTCTCAAAGGTGTCCTACTGACTCAAAACTCATTTGTGTACACTTAAATGGAACTTCTTATGCTAGGTAACAAAAATATCATGCATAAAGCAATGCATCCCGTTTCACTTTTTCCTATTAACACTGCCTTGTATAAGAGTTTTGAGGCGTGTTTGGATGAACGCGGTGGCTGCTATGCCAAAATTTGGTTGTTGAGCAAGAAAACTGATGTTTGGATTCCTACCGTATTTTGGCCTGCCCCAGCTCACGAGGCTGAAGCGCAGCTCATTTTGCAGCCAACGCGCGGCTCCAATTTTCGGGCGGATGATTTGGCCACCAAGATTTGGCCAGCCAAGACTTTGGGCAGGGCATGGTCACGCAGCAACCAAACACGCCATTGTTTTCCTCATCATGCAAATATTAATTTGGAACTTGCAATGAGGCATATCCACTCAAAAAGGCATATCTTGGAGCACGTGAAGCTCATTTGACCAAAAAAAACAAAACTTAGAAGTGTATGCTAGCATGCCAAAGAATCAATTAAAGGCATACCTGGAAATGAGAACTGTTAAGGCATCGGCCAATCTGCTTAAACAGTGGCACCATGCACCGCTGGAACTCTGCAGGCTGTGTAGCCTCGAGCACTTCTTCAAGCTCCCCTAGAAACAACACCTCCTTCTGGCAATTTGTGACTGGCCAGTACTTGAGCAGACCCCTAATCACAGTATCTGCTAATTTGTAGTCCTTCTCAACGAACTGAACAATACAATAGGACAGCTGCTGATGGTAGATCGCAACAGATTTGGGCTTGTGCAGGGGGATGAGAGCACGGGCAAGGAATAGCTTGTGCTCCTCCTTCATTGGCAAGGCAAAGCCATTAATGATGCTTCCAAGGATCTCAAGTAGTTCCCCTATGCCATTGTGGCGCTGCGTCTCAAAGATGAACCGGTAGAACACATTGTTGATGGCCTTGCGGACGAATGGGCGGTGTACCATGAACTTGCCATAGATTCGGTGGAGTACGGTCTTGAGGTACTCGCGCTCACGCGGATCCTCGGAGTCAAAGAGGTCGAGGAGGCGGAGGACGAAGGCGTGGTCCACATACCGCTTGGCGACCTTGGTGTCGGTGTCGGGCGAAACAACGTATCGGAGAAGGAGCTCATAGACTAGCTGGAGGTGTGGCCAGGAGGGGTCGAGGTATGGCTCCTCCTCGTCGTCGGCCGCGGCGCCGGGGTCGATCGCGGCGGCGGACTCGTGCAGCGCGGGTGGCAGCGGGCGGAAGATGTTGGCAGAGATGGCGGCGACGAGGGCCTCCTGGACGTGGTCCGGGAGGCGCGCTTGCGCGTTGGCGCCCGCGGCCTGAGCTGGAGCCTGCACGTAATCGACGAGCTCGAGGAGCGCCTGTCGTTTGGCCTCCTTCTCCCGCGGGTGCTTGAGCGAGTCCGAGAGGTCGAAGACCGCGGCGACGAGGCGGAGCTTGCGGAGGAGGAGGCCCGGGCGGTCTGCGGCGGCGACGTCGCGGAGGAGCGGGAGAGGCTCGAGTAGTGGCGGTGACGCCGCCCCCGCCGCTGGGTTGGTCGCGAGCGCGGACGGCGCCACGTGCGGCGAAGTGGGCGAGGACGGCGAAGGCGCTGTGGCCCGGGAGGCGTGGTTGACGGTGACGGGCGCGGCTCCCCCCGCGCCGCCGCCGCCGCTCCCGGAGGAGGACGAGGGCGCCGCGGGGCGCGCGGCGGGCTCCGCGCTGTCCCCGCGCGCGCCCTTGCGGTTACCCCTCTTGATGATCTTGTTGAACATGGCGGCGGATTGGGAGGCCGGCGGCGGTGGATCGGCCGATCGATCAGGCGACGAATTCCCACCTCGTCCCTCCGGGATTTGGGGATTTGGTGGTGACGCGAAGGGGAACGCTGTGGGGCCCAGGTGGAAGGGAAAGAACAGTGGGGAGGTGGGGTCAGCCGGTCAGGGTCGGCGAGGGCAGGGGAGGAGGCGGCATGGCTCTCGCTGGCGATTTGGGAGACGAGTGGAGGTGGGGAAGGGGATCCATGGGGGAGGAAGAAGGGGAAGGCTGAGGAGGAGAAAGAATTTTCTGATTCATTTTTTGTTTTTGTATTTTTTTATTTTTTATTTATGGTAGGCGTTATTTTTTATTTTGGGAGTTATTTGAACGGTTTCCCATTTCAATGTCCGGATTAGGATGAATGAGACAAAGTTATCGCTTTATACTCTCCACTACACCACTTGTTGAAGGGCAGCTAAGTATAGGTATCAGTTGCTCAGCTCTGCCAGAAATATATATGCCAATAAAATGACAAAAGTATAATTCTATATTCTCTAATCATATGAACTTTTATTTCCTTGCTAGAAAAAATGGAGAGAATCAACAAAAAATCTGAAGTAAAAAAAAATCAAGTCACAAGTTTTTTTTTAAAAAAAATGTGTGTTTCATGCTATCGATACACTGTCTAACATATATTTATAATAAGACACATAGAGAGCTAAGACCAAAGTTGGTCATGGATCACAGCGTAAAGAAATGCTATCACTTGAGACTGCTCCACTAGAATAGCTCGAGTAATGTGCCGTTTGACGCCGATGGCGACAGCGATTCTACCCGGCGTCCATGGATTATTACGTGTTACAGTTAAAAGTTAAAACAGGAGGTGGACTGGAGTATATCACGGGACCGAGATTGACAGATCGTGATTTTTCTCTTGACGAGCCTTTTTTTTTTTTTTTTTTTTTTTTGGAAGACGAAGGACGATGGGGACGGGGGGAACTTTTGGATAAGTCACGCTGGACGGTAGAGTCGCGGAGACGGCGACAGGCGGCACCGGCTATGATTGGACAAACCGTACCGTGCTCCACCTCAGAATCTCTCTCGCTTCCCATATTTCTCGGTGTTTCCTGTATACTTTTTCCCGAGCTAAGATGAAACAGAGAAAAGACAGTTGCTGAACTCAAGCAACGCAAATGCCAAGATTAACATAAAAAATCAGCATATTTAATTTTCAGACTATGTAATTTGTAGTACAAGCAACCAATGGCAAACCATTGTATGAAAACGAAATAAACTTAGCTACTCAGAAAGCCAGAAACGTCGCTCTACTTCTGCTAATAGAAGACCCCACCCAACGTGATCTGACTCGGCGCTTTTCTGGAGGGCATTTTTAAGACCGCCGACAAAAACTAATAGCAAGATTAACATGGTTGCCAGCTATTTTTAGCACAAGGTACTTTGGCCACTGTACTGTTAAGCTCTTGTATCTCAGCACTGCAAATAGATCATTGTAAACCAAGATATCCAAACCAACAACGGCAAGCACGATCACTGAACATATCGATGCTCACCAGCTATTGAGACCAACGGTGACAGGCAATCCGCAATCACTGAAAACATAGTCCATGCATACCAGATATTCATTCAGATCAACAATGACAAACGATCACTGAGAAGGACGCACGATATGCACTGAAACATCCAACAGGTAGGGAATAGCCCAGAGCATGACTCATCTCATGCAGAAACTGTCAGCTGGATAAACTTATCATGAAGGCAACACCTGAGCCCAAGTACTGATTGAAATACAGAGCAGACATTAAAGTGCCAACGAGGGATAAATTAAGCATCTCCCATAGACCATTAAGCATTCAGCTATGCAAAACTGCAAACATTAAACTACAAGACAGAGGAGCTTGAGTCTACAGGCAGTTCATCAGTAGCGATCATCAAAACGTCCTCCTCCCCTGCTAGGGCGATCATATGGCCCAGGCCTCTCCCTGTAACTTCCTCCATCATAGCGTGCAGGTCCTCCACCACCATAACGATCAGAGACACCGCCACGTGGACCATCCCTGTCATAGCCACCACCCCCGCCACCTCTAGGGCCATCCCTGTCATAGCCGCCGCCACCCCTTGGGCCACTCCTATCATAGCCGCCGACACCACCACCACCACCACGAACTCCATCTCTCTCGTAGCTTCTTTCTCGCTCCCTACCATAACCACTTGGCGCGTAACGATCCGGGCCACCTCCATACCTGTCTCCACCAAAGTGATCGCCACCAGGTGGGTAGCGGTCATTGGCATAACGGTCTCGGCCCCCAGCATACCTGTCCCTTGCATCAACTTGATCACGGTACCCATAACGACCACCATCATAACGATCATCCATGTAACGATCACCAAACTTGTCTGAACCAGAAAAGCGGTCTCCCCTGCCACCGCCACCACTGAACTTGGACGAGAATCTGCCAGAACGACCACCAGCAGCACTAGGGCAGTCACGGACCCAATGACCAGGACGCCCACACTCAAAGCAATTGCCAGGGGGTGGACCATCACCTCTACCATCACCTCTACCACCACGATACTCTCCTCGTCCACCACCACTGTCATACCTTGTGTCATCTGTATTCATCTTAGGCTCAGCTTTGTTCACTGAGATGGTACGACCATCTAACTCTTCGCCATGCATCTCTTTGATAGCGCTGTCAACTGCCCTCCGATCTTCAAATGTCACGAAGCCAAAGCCCCTGTGGCGGTTAGTGTGTCTCTCCAGCATGATCTATAACAAAAAACACTCATGAGCATAAAGAATATGAAGAAAATAAACAGATACCAAGCTAAGTGATAAGAATATAAAATGTCAGTAACAAATGGCCTAGAAACAATTGCTACAATATTACACAACCTCAAACAAACAAGTATTTGCACCATCCAAGTATTTGAATTTTGAGATGAACCAAGAGTCGAGAAATTATTTAATTTCAGCAAAACAATATCCATTCATTACAAAAAAAAAGGTTGTTGCAAACATTATTTGGTACTATTATATAAAAAACTGCATTGTATTTTTACATTATTTGATAGAAAGCATAGTAATACTCAAAAAATGTTGCCGCTTGTAACATTGGTATAATGTTGCCACTTGTAACACTGGTATCTTACGGCACAGTGGTACATGAGAGAACCATTGAAACACACCATATCTATTGACAGTATCCACTACGTGAAACAGATTAGACTAAGCCGAATCACTTCTGCTTACAATTTTAGAGATAATTGACAGACAACAAAAGGATATTACCTCAGAAGAGACGCACTGAGATTAGGTTATTCCTGGATCTCGGTAATTCAAGAACAAATCATAATCCTGACACAGATGCATCTAGCTGTAACTATCTTCATGAAATAGTCTATTCCCAAGACAGCAAAGCTCATTAACACGGGCAAGGAGCAAAGCTATAGATCCTCTGGGAACCATGTTTTGGAAAACTGGACTATCTCCAACCAGGAACCAATTTTACCATTATCAACATAAACTAACTTCTCAAAAATTTCAACATATTCTGGTGCCAGGACAATGTAGCAGATATGTCCACTGCCATATTCTCTAGCTTGCATACGAGATCATCTAACCAATGCACAAACCTAAAGGCAAACGACTAGCATTTCCATGGCAACAGTGGAAGTCTGAGCTGCTGGTAAGCTGATCTCCTAGGTGAACCCAGTTTGTCTTCCCAAAACTGCAATGTGACACATGGACTGAAAGCAATATCACACAGACAATGGATCAAAGGGTCCACAATGGTGAGGTAGCAACAGTTTTCTGCTCCAACATTTGTCCTTCAAGTGTCCATAAGGATCACTGAGTACTGTATAATGTACCAATATGCAAATCTTAACCCTAAACAAAATTCAGCTTCCATTATGGGAAGGCAGAAGCATTTACTGTCCTCAAGGCTCAAACAGGAATGGCACTAATAAAAAAAATGTATTGCACAAGAAACAGCTTCAAAAAGGAGTCCTTGAGGAAAGGAGTTGCTTGAGTTTTGAACAAAAACCAAAATTTGCTGGAGCTGTCAAGACATAAGCATTTGCATAGAGAGTTGCAGCCATATATATCATTGCAAGCTCTATCTAGTTCTAACAAAACACAGAACGCGAAAAAGATCAAACTTGTCGCCAGTTCACTAAATGCTGACAAAGGTAGCAGGATGAGGAGCTATGTAGGCAAGTCATATCATTAAAAACAAAACAAGTCAGCTGCAGTCATGATTCTATCTGCAGCAAGGATGCCAATGAACCCAACTGAAAACATGGCCAGGGCAGTGAACACAACCAAACCCTAATAATAAATTGATGATTTCTGTTGCATCTTATGAGCCAATCAAATCAGTTCAACCCACTACAGCAGTAACGTGTGCAGAACGGCAACAAGCCACCCAACTTCATCTACCAATCTGTGTCATGAGCATAGTCCCTGTTGTTGTTCTCTACATGTGTGCACAACTCTTGTGCTGGCCGAGCAGAATTCCCACAGATCAGAAACTAAAAGGCGCGACAGTTGTTGTTCATCCAATTCTACCAAAAAAAATTCAACCGTAACATGCCCTCTCTTTCATCAGACCACAAGACTGAACTAAGAAATAGCAGAACACCAGCAACAGTAGGACCAATGGCTGTTGTCCATTTATTCAATCCAATTTCACAGACAAAGTGCTCAGATCAGGCATCTAACTGTAATGAACCTCATCAGCAATTCAGCTCATGAAAACAACAAGTATCGCTTCACTTTGCATTCCAGCTCTAGAAATCTGCCGCTCATTCAGCCTCAGCAAACAAAGAATAGCCGAGAGAACAGGGCCCAGTTGCAGAGAAAGATGCAAAAACAAGAGTAGTGAGTATTCATGAATTTCTGAGACCGAGCTAACAACATAGAAAAATAACCATGAATCATAATTGACAAATGAATTTAGTTCTTTACTCTCTTTGAGAAGCTAGAATGCATGTTTATACAGGACATTAATTTCTTTTAGCCCATCATCGTGACAAGAAGCCCTGTTTCATCTTTTTTAATTTCGCTCTTAGTGAAGCCAAAGAATTGGACTTTGCTACTTCAAACTAAAAGAAGCTAATTATTTTCTCTCACCAAGTTATGCCTCTTCACGAACAACGAAAGGCCACAAAAGTGAAAAGAAATCGCAATCCTCCTTCCTACGCAAAACACACGTCCCTGTTCGAGGGAAGGCAGATGCAATCTACAGATCCGCATTTCAACCTCACCCACCTCCCTTCCAACCATCGTACCCAACAATATCGTACCGCGGGCAACACGAAACTGATAGATCTCGCAAAAATACCCGGGGCGACGGACGGGGAGGCACGGGTACCTGGACGTCGACGACCTTGCCGAAGCGGCCAAAGGCATCCTGAAGCTTGCGCTCGTCCGTTTGCCACGACAGGCCGCCCACGAAGATCCGACCTTCTTCCTTCCCCTCCATCGCCGCCGCTCGACCAGTGATAGGCAGGAGCAAAGATTAGGGTTTGGGGAGAAGAAGAAGACAAGGCTGCGAGAGGAAACAGGGGTTGCCGGACCGGACACCGCTGGTTGGGCTCGGTTCGATTTGTTTCTTATCTTTCTCTTTTTATTTTTTTCTTTATTTTTTATAGATATAGATATGTTTATTATATTTATTACTGTATAAATCTATCTATACCTACTTAATAATAAAAAGACAAAATTTCTCTCCACCTTAATTTTTTGGTCCGGCCCATTCTTTTTTTATCTAATAATAAATAGGTAAAATTTCTCTTCACCTTAATTTTTTGGTCTGGTCCATTCTTTTTTGGCTATTAAATACCAACATCCCAGTCTCCCGCACCGCGTAGCTATTAAAAAAAGTGTGACTATTTAAAGAATACAATATACAATCCGACGTCAAGTAGAATAATGTGTTTAAGTTCTAACAGGAATACATGCAGTAGGATCTCTACAATCAGACGTTCCAGACTTACAATATATAGTCCGATATCAATCAGACGTTCCAGACTTACAATATATAGTCCGACATCAAGTAAAATAATGTGTTCAAGTTCTAACAGAAATAGATAAGAAAACGATTTAGAAAAAAAATACCTATGATTCGCAAACGGAAACCAGAAAGAACGCTCGTTAGTAAAAAAAAATAGGAAACTTTAGTACGTACCAAATTTAGTGGAAAAACAAAGAAAAAAGAATCTCAGATGGACAAGACCAGAACATGGAATTAAAGAAACACATGTCCCTAAAATAATATAAACCTCTCGGTACGTATCCAAAATCCAGTGTATTATAGGAAACTAAAATAAAACATGTTGAAATATACGAGTCGTTCTTTTATATATTTGGTAGAGATTATCTTTTTCTATTCAGATAGATTAAAAATGCATAGGAGCATATATAACTGCCATTACGCATATTGGGAAACAATTTTTTTATAATATATTTATCTTTTCTCATTGGTTACGTTAGAATAAGATTTGTATGGAAAGCTGGATGTCTCCCTATGCCTATGCATTAGGGTGACTAGCAAACATGCTCGTACGTTGCAACGGGAGAAAAAAAAACTATATTCTAAAAAATAAAGCTACATATATTACATATCTATTGATTTATATTTTATTCTTTCTATAAAAGTTTAACTTTAATTTAGTTTTTATGATGAATCCATATTATAAGTTAAAATAGGTAATAATATGACAATGTCTTGTTAAATCAATATTGAATTAAAACAAAATCTTGATAGTTTCTTTTCTTATTATAAGACACTGGAACATTCACTTGTAAATATATGATAACTTTGATTTTGATAATAATAATATCTATGAGTAGATAGGTTAAATATCGGATCCGTGACTTTATTTATGATTATGTTTAAGTCATGTAAAGATTAGTTATCGTGGTGTCAAAAAGACAACGAGCTCTCTTAATTTCTCATGATTTTCATGCACATTATACTTGGTGAAACATACATGTTGGCTCATGGTGCTGCTTGCTCGAGTTATTGGTGCTGCTAGTTGTTTGTCGATGCAAGCGCTGAAGTGACGAATGCAAGCAGACTTTCTCAAAGCTAGCTATCACTGTGGACATGTGTTGTTGCAAGAGGTTCACTCGCAGTATGTCTGCGTTCGCTCGACCGTGGTGAAGCTGGCAATAGGCCACTACCAGGTACACAAGAGTCAGCAGCGTGAAGACCCTAGTCTCCGTAGTGTCGGCACAATGACACCCGCAACGCTCCTTTGCCGACCATGATGTCACCTCACCGAAGAAGTCTACGAGACCAAGACCTCATCACCAGCTCAGAATAGCTAGCGTGTCCACAGTGCCCGCCGTCGTGCGTGTTGGAGTATCCAGTGGAGACTCACCAGCGCGTTCTTCCTGCCGTCGTGCGCCACCAGCACCGGGATCACCATCGGCTGGGATGCAGCTGAATGATCGCGTTTTAGTACTCTGGGTTCGACGATAGGTTTTCTGGCATCCTCGGCATCCGGCGTCAAGACGGTGTCCAACCGCACAAGCACCGAGCTAGGGTCGGGTCGTAGCCGCGCAACCACATGACATGCCTGTTGGGACACCAACTCCACGAGCTCCTCGGTGTCCGTGGACACCACCGTGTCGACGTCATCCGGTAGCATGTCCATCGACGTGACGACGGAGCCTAATAACAACTGGAGCTGAGCCATGGCGGGATTTACAGAGGATGCGAAAAAGAAGATGCTACGACGAGGAGCGATTGTACTCTTTATTTATTTATTTATTTATTTTTGAAATGCTCTAATTTATTGTACGGTTGGGCGTTGGATGATGGTTGGGCGTTGGATGATAGGACATGGAAAAAACTATAGTCTGAAAGGAAAGAAAAACGTATAAAGAAATAAAATTTGATATGGAAACGATCTCTAGAACAACAAAAATAGATGATCGTGAGTTTTTTTTTGATATAGACATATTTCGGATGATCGTCGTGAGTTTCGGATGATGGTGAGTTTTGTTTTGGAAAAGATAAAGAAGTATATTTTGTCTCACATATCCATAGGGGACATAGGGGAGTTGTATGAAAAAAAGAATACAGGAAAAACGTGATAGAAAAACGTCTCGACTCCGTATGAGTTTTATTTCATAGAAAAAAGAGAGTAATTAACGTATCCGTTTCTCGTACGGGAGCGTAGGACGAAAGAACAAGAAATAAAGAAAGAAATATAAAATCGATCGTGGCTCTTATCCTTTTCTATGCGATTAAGATTCCTGACTCTCTTGAATAGAAGGAAGGATTAGAATTCTCAGCTATCAAGTAAAGAAGTGCTATATGTTCCTTTCCTTTTTACCGGTATTCTTGTTTTCTAGGAGACCAAACCACAAAAAGAGCGGCAAACATGTCCGTGTGTTGTAACGGAACACAATATGTGTACGAATCGGATTAAGGGAGTCGGACTAAAAAGTGGTGGAGGAGAAAAATTTTGCCTCTTTATTATTAAGGTAGGTATAGATATATCCATAAATCTATTTTTTATTTTTCACCTATTATTATTATATTATATATTTTATCTCTCGTTGTAACGTATGGACACGTTTGCTAGTAATATTAAAAACAGAAGGGGACGGTGGGTGGGCCGTGAACTTGGAGAAGACAGGGCGAGCCACATTTATCTGTAACCTTTCGGGCAGTTGGGTTGGGCTTTGGGAAAAGGGTATCTGTGGTGTATAGTTTTTTGGGTCAGGCAAGGCGCATAGTTTTTCTTTTTCTTTTTCTTTTTCTTTTCTTTTCTTGATTGATGGGTAGCAATAGCCTTTATGCTTTTTTTCCCGATGCAATAGCCTTTGTGCTTTGAGACTAGATATAGTACGTATATACAAGTGGCTGTATGTTGCAACGTGAAAATATGCATAAATGATATTACTTCACTTAAGTAATAGTATCATTATCAAGGATCAATAAACAAACCAAAAATCCATTCAACGTATTTGCATGCCCATGCGGCCATGATCATAAATCATTACATAAAAACTGAAAAATGTTAAGTTGTTCTTTTTGGATAGGCGACATGCTCATAAGAGTAGTAGAGTGCCTATGTTTATAGGAGTGAGTGTGCATATATATATATGTATATGTATATGTATATGTATATGATTCGAGAAAAAAAAACAGTCTGTATGTTTCACATTTATATTTGTCTCCTCTTCAATCAACAATCAAATATACCAACATAATTTTGCTATAAAAGACAAACTAATTTAATCAAAGTTTTGACGAATGATGAGATCCGTTGTACATGGATTCCAATGCACCACTGAGGTCTCCAATGTGGGAAAGAAATAGCGAAATTCCACATTTCACCATCACGTTGTCCAAACACAAATTCTGATATCAAGATGGGCTAATAAGAGCACATGGCCAGCATCACAGTTCAGACAGATGATTGGAAAAATACAGAAACGAGCATTATTATGATATGAAAGCCAACTTTTACATATATGCTGATACAAAGGATGGAATGATGGATGACTTAATGTCTAGCACGATGAGCTCTTTACGATGCTGCGCCGATGCACTCTCTGCTCCTCTGACTGCAGCCATCTCCTGGAGCTTCGTTGTCTGCAGTCATCCAACTTCTGTCCCTGCTCTCTGGTCATGTGGTTTTCCCAGTCCCCCACCTTGCCTTCCCTGAAGAAGGTAGATTTCCCGAGAACTAGATGGTTTCCAGCAGAAACGCTTCTTTATTTTCGCGATCGGGTGTATACCCGTTTTTCATTAAGAGGAAAACAAATTGAGAGTACGGAACCGATCACGAAAGCGCGTGTCCTAGGCGAGACAGAGACACCTTAGAACGCACGCAGAGAGGCCCTAAAACTACTGGATTGCAAAGGTTTACATTACAGACCACAGGTTTTGCGACGAGGGGGTGGCGTCGGCCATCAGTTATCACAGGGCAGCCATTGGCGCCGTCCAGGGAAGAGCATACCCATTGCCTTCCTAGTTGAGGGATCGACCGGCTCCTTGAAGATGGCGTCGTGGAGCTCGTCGAAGGATGCTTCGTCCGGACGTTCAGTGTTGATCTCCAGGCTAAGTTTCCTCAGCATGATTTTTCTTGCTTGAGCTTCCGGCTTAGCCTCCCTGAAGTTGCTTTTTGCGGCTAAGCGGGCGCTCCTCTTGGGCGCCCAGTCGGTATCGTCTACACACCTTGTCTTGCGGAGTGGTGGAGAGGACAAGATGGCCACCGGCAGCGGCTTCTTGAAGCGGCCGATGAACTGCGCCGACGGGTCAGGGATCGGTGAGGCCCTCTGTGAACAGCCCTGAGGAGGTCTGACCGGGCTATCACACCCGCCACCCATGGCATGAACGTCGTTACAGGCGGGGGCATGGTCCGGGGCATGTCGAAGGAGTTCCGCGTCCGCGATCGGCGTCCACCCCTCAGGGGGGGCGGGGGCAACTGGGGACAGCACAGCCGGGACGAGTAGAGTTGGACCGGCCAGCTCCGCGTCCACGCACTCGGCCCACCAATCCCGAGCACAAGACGAGGCTGTGGGCGTCAGAGGTTCGCGGCAACCCTGGTGGAGCAGAGGGGCGACACCGATGAAGCGACCCACGAAGCCCAGCTGGGGTGCGGGGGTGTTGCGCAGGAGCGCGGGCGAGGGGGACGGCGTTAGCGGCGCCCGTGACCGAGTCTTGTAAGCCGTGCCGGTCGGCGTTGACAGGCCGTCGTCAGACTGCAAAGCGGCCTCGCTCAACGGGGGGAGCGGGGCGTCACGTGAGAGGGGCACGGAGTCGACATGAACTGCGTCACGAGCGGCGCCAGCAGTGTGGACGCGTGCCTTGCCCATACCCTGACAGACCGACCAAGAGTGACGTCCGCGACCTCGGCCGAGGCGCCCAAGGCGACTGTCCCCGGGGCGGTCTCCCAAGCAACGACAGGCAGCGGGCACGTGACGGAACCCACCCGGACTGAGATCGGCTCCGGGAGTACGGACGCCGGCGAGCCCCCATCGCCACCACGGTCGAGACCCGGCCAACACATGTTGAAGTCGGCGATGCCCCCAACACCTGTTGAAGTTGCTGTCAACCGAGCCATCGGAGTCGCTATCACGCCGGTAGCGGCCATCGTCGTCGTCGGAGGGCGGCCCCCCATCATAACGGCGAGGCCCGTGATTGTCGCCATCACCGTCCCCGCCGCCGGGGCCGTGGTGTGGAGGCGGACTTGGCGGGCTTGGCAGCATGTTCCAATTCTGGAAGGCGATGAGCCTCATACGGACGTGGTACGGTAGCCCGGGGAGCTCGGCACGCGCAGACTCGTCCACGCCGGGGAGCGCAGTTCCCGGGATGAAGATGGTCACCCCGTCGGCGATGAGATCGGGGTCCAGACACCATGCCGTGACGAACAGCTCCCTATCGTCATCATCCGAGATGTCCCGGGGCTGCACCACCCGGACATTGGCGCAAGTAGGGCCGAGGATGAAATGGGCAACCTCCCCGCTGCGCGCATGGAGGGGCACCCGCCTGAGGCCGAGGAGCACCTTAAACCTGAAGGTGGCGACGTCCGCCAGGGATGTGCGCTTCCAGGGCCGGCAGAACAGAGGAAGGGGCTCAGCGACCGGCCGGGCGGCGAGCACCCGATCCCGATCCTCCTGGCGGCGGAAGTGCACGACGAAGTCTTCCGGTTCGTGCTGGCGGACCTCAACGTCTGGCAGAGGGATCGCGAAACGTTCCAGGAGGTAGGCAGATACCATGGCGGTGGAGATAGAGGGGCGCGAACCGCCCACCAAGGCCACGAGCGCATGTTCCAAGGCCTCCACGCCGCCCTGGACCGCAGGACGCGGGATGATGACACGGTCCCGGTGTTGCGGACGGCCGCGAGGACGCCCCTGAATCAGGTCCCCAGCGCCCTGGACGCCGCGCGGGTTGGGAAACAGCGTTGGTTGGGGGGGGGGGGGGGGGGGGGGGGGGGTGGTGGGTAGTGGCGGGGGCGGGGGCGGAGGAGACGGCGACGGTGGTGGAGGTGGAGGAGCCGTTGGCGAGGCGGCCGCGGAGCGCTGCTGCGGCGAAGGCGGCGCGCAGCATCGAGGTACAGAGGTGGAGCGCCCGGTGGACAATGAACGGCCCGACACCGTGTCGGCTGAGGCGCGGCGGCGTCGGCCAGCCAGGGAAAGTCGCCTCGACGTCCTGCGGCCGGTGGGATGTTGGGGCGAGCGGCAGCGGCGCACAGAGCCCGCAGCAACGGAAATGCCGGCGCGCGCCAGGAGCGGACAAGAAGAAGCGCGGTGGCCCTCGCACCGACAATTGTAACACCTGGGAGGGGAGCAGCAGTCGGCTCGGACATGCGAGCTGCCCAAGCAGTTAAAGCACAGGCCATCCAGCTCCGGTGGAACTGGCCTGGATTGTCGAAGTGGTGAACGACGACGGGCGCGACGGTTGACGCGCCTGCTGCGGACCTGGAAGAAACCTTCAGCGTCAGGTTCGCCGCGCGGCCTAGCGGGGTGAGTTGGAGAAGCATGGCGTGGCGACACCGAAGTGGAATGGCGTCGAGCCGCGGCCATGAAGTCGGAGGTAGGCCGTCTGCGTCTACGATGGCGACGAGCGCGACGGCGCTTGCGACACGGACCCGCCACCTCCTTCCCCTTGCCCGCCGGCACCGGGGAGCCATGCTCAGAGGCTGAGAGATCCTCCGAGTCACTAAGGAGGTGGAACTCCTGAGGACCACGGCCGAGGATCTCATCGAGGAGGTTGAAAGGTGAGTCGGCGCCATGGTCGTGGGGCGACTGGAGCTCACTATCACACTCATCAGCCCAGGAGCGCCGAGAAGGGGAGCCGTCCTCCATGGCAGCGATGGCTCGGCCAAGCGACGAGACGAGGGCAAGCGACAGGGGGGAGGACCTCACACGGCCAAGGCGCACAGCGGGCGGCGGGAGGAGCTCAGATGGAGGGACGCGGCGGCGGCAGCGGGGGAGCGCCCGACCAGCAGAAACGCTTCCACTTCGGTTTTTTTCCAAGCCGCTGAGCATTTCGAAGCTGCATAGCCGCACCACCTCCTCAGGGACCCCTGTCCTCTCTTCTCCTTCGGTGAACGGGACAGAGAAGAAGCCGGCAAGCAGAGACGGAACCAGGGGGGCAGCAGGGGCCCCGGCCCCCTATGGCACAACAAATTTTAAATACCTTCTCTAAAGTATATGTATTTAACTAGTTTTTGTATTTTTAAATCTTTTTCTTTCAAAAAAAATAATTATTTTTATGTATTATTACAATTAAAATTATATATATATATATATATATACCCATTTCACTCATAGTTATATTTTGTTTGACCACACCGGTCCCCCCTTTCCCGTTCCGTCACTACCGGCAAGCGTCTTGACAACTTTCACCGGGTGTGACACAGTCTCTTCGTACTTCAAGAAAAGGATATGCCGAGGTCTTGCCGAGCTCTCCTCCCAGTTCTCGAGATAGTGCTGCCAAAACGGCCCGAAAGGGGAGAACCCCTCGCAGAACATGCTCAGCGCGTCGTCGAGTTCCACGGACGACGAGGGCGGTATGTTATTCACAAAGAAGAACCACCACGAGATGAAGGCATCCTTAGGCTGGCGGCAGAGGTACACGACGCGGCAGCCGGAGGTGGACACGGCACGGCGGGAGCAGGGGAGGGGTAGATGCGTCGCGAGAAGCCTGGGGGAGGGCTGCTTCTCGACGTCGGCCAGGTCTCCTGCCAGAGCGGGCACCTCAAGGTGCGGCACGAGCTCCTGAGGGTGCCGGACGAGCAGAGGGTGGTCGGCGGCGAAGGGGTGGTGGCGGTCACGGGTCGTGATGGCGAAGGCGAGCGCTTTTAGCCAGGTGGTTCCGCATTTCGGGTAGGTGGCGAGGAGGATGTCGTTGCTGCGAGGTTTGTAGAGGTCTTTGACGGGGATGATGTCGTGGAGCCTGCCGGCACTAATCCAGTAGTTCTGGTACAGAACGAACGTGTGCCCCCATCCTCTTCTCGTAGGAAGAGTGGAGACGAGATCACTGTAGATTTTGGGACTGGGTGGAGTTTTATCAGCTGGTGAGGCTTTGGCGTCACTCTCGCTGGATTCAGAAGGAACGTGAGCCATGGCTGTGGTTGAGGAGGGAAGGTGATGGCGGACGGCCGGGATTTGATATATTGAAATACTAGCTTAGAAGAAGACAATAAGAGCAAGAACAGGGTGTCACCGACCGGTGAGGACGACGAAGCACGAAATTGTTGGTGACCTGCTCGTATGTTGTGCAGACTGCAGTGCAGACTGTCCGGTGGCACGATCTCGATCGAGCTCGCGAGCCGCCGCCACAACGCCGGAGCCCCCTGCCGAGCGCCGGCTGGCCCTCCTCGCCGTCCTCCTCCCCTGGCTCTGGCTGGCGTCCAGCCCACGGCGTTGTCAGATACAAATTTTAGCCGGGAACCGGACCGGAAGAGGAGCAGAGCACGCTGCGCTGATGCCGTGATGCCTAGCCTAGCGCATCGCGATTCGCAAGGGATCGATGCGAGAGAGACAGCTTAACAGCAACTCAGCATCAGCAAGGCACGCTGCGGACTCTGTAATTAGTGGGGCGGCCGGGAGCCGATCCGATCCAGTCAGTGGGTCGCGTTCGCAATTCTGAACTCAATCAAGCAAATATAATAAATAAAAGGATTCTGTTGCTTAGAAACAAACAAAGATTTGACCAAACATAACATGTGCACATCAGCACATGTACATACACACTCAGTATCCATAGTTAAATGTTTTCTGTTGTTCACACTGTTGTAGAGTGCTAGCCCAGTTCTAAATTATACTTTATTTGACTTTTTATTCTAAGTTTAATCAATCAATCATCTTGTATTAAAAATTATATATAAAATATCACTTTTTTTTGTGATGGCTTACTTTATTTAATAAAAGATCTTCAAAAACAATTTAAATTTAACTATTGTTGTACAAAATTTATCCGTACTCACTCGATAACAATCTTTCTTATTCATTTTCAGATTAATCCATAATCATTTCTTTCAAATCACCAACTTCAATTATTACTTTATAGATATGTGTGGTACTAGTAAAAAAAAGTCTCTAGGTTTAGCATATTAGTCTCGGTTAGAATTGGGTTCATCCTAGGTCCAAGTTTCTTGGGTGTCAGAGGACCTTTAGTCCCATCAACTCAGACTAAAGAGACTTGATCATTTAGTTCCGGTTGATAACACTAACCCAAACTAATGTAGACCCTTTAATCATGATTGGTGTTGTTACACTCGGATTAAAAGTTATTTTAGTCTCGGTTGGTGTTATCAATCCAGACTAAAAATACTCCGATGAGTTAGTTCAAAAGGAAAACATCTTATTCAAAGTCACATGAGTGTAGGCGGGAAGAAAAGTTATGCGTGAGGCAATACTCGAAGTCTTGGGTTCCAATGTCATGCGAGGCACAAAGGTGGGAGGCATTATTTTTTTATCCTCGCATGACCTTTAGTGTCATGCCCTTTAATCCCGGATTTATAGTCCTGACGGGAAAAACCGAAACTAAAACATATTCCCAACCGGATCTTAGGTCGATGTGTCTATTAGAGTAGGTTCCACCCAAAATTTGGACCCTTGAAATAAGAGAAAAATTCTTCCTAGGCCCTAAAAAATGTTCAGCTTTCTTCCTTAGGCCTTTTAGTTTGGAAGTACCGGCTTACTTGTCTCAAGTCCAACTTTTCTTTCTCATAAGGTTCTTCCGTCAGATTTGGTCACTAAGCATCTCTAACCGGACCTCTACTTGAGTTCTAATAGTTAAATATGGGTGTCCAAGCTAAAAAAAAATACCACTCCAGCAAAGCCCCTACTATATACCTCATAATAGGTTGGACACCCAAATCCATCCTCTAGATCCAATCCCTATTGGGTCAACAGGCGAGATCCCATGCGGCGATATGTGCGGAGGGCGTGGTACGATGCGGGTGTGCGTGAATGGGAGGAGCCCGATGGTGCGGCCCAAGCTTCCGTCGACCTCCTCCTCCTCCCGGCCGCCTCGTCCCTCCTCCAGATGGCCTTCCCGGCGCCTCTCCCGGGCGCGGGCGTGACCTTCCCGGTGGCCTCCTCCTCCCGCACGAGTGGCCTTCCCGCCGGTCTCATGTCAGCGCGAGTGATCGCAACAGGGCGGGCTCCTTTGGCCTTCCCGGCGCTCCTCCCCAAGCCATGCCTCCTCAACGCTCCTCCTCATGCCCCCGAAGCTCCTCTCCATGTCATGACCCACCGTGTCGCGATTGACCGTCCTATCTGCTTTCCCCTCGTCAGCTATAGCTCAGCTAATAGAGCCTGAGAATGACGAGCGGGGCCCGTGTCTATCTAAATGGATTTGGGGGTCTAAATTTAGGTGCTGCTACTGAAGTGAAAGTAAAAAATTTACTCAACAAAAATAGGGGGCAACACCCAAATTTAAAGTAGGGTCTCTATTTTAGAGGCTATTCTTGGAGATAACAATATTAAGTGAGGGATGAAATGATGATTTTACCCCTAAGCAAAACAAATAAGTTCAATTTTTGTATATTTTATTTTGAGGATTATTTAGACCATTTTTTGTATGGTTTTAGCTCATCATAATTGCACAAAATAAGGTATGCATTATTTTGGAAGCAATTATGATGACTTGAAACCATGTAAGAACATGCTAAATAATCCTCACAATGAAATATATATGACACTGAACTTACCTATTTGTTATGGGGTAATTACATGTGTGGTATGAGGTATTCGGATATTAATAAAAAACAGATTATAGAATTCGTTTATAAACGAATTTATTAATTCTAATTAATTCATCATTATTACATGTGTTAATTAGACTTAAAAGATTCGTATCACAAAATACATGTAAATTGTGCAATTAATTATTTTTAACTATATTTAATATTCTCTATATATGTTCAAATATTCGATGTAATATGGTGTAAAGTTTTTAGATGAGATCTAAGCAGGGCCGAATACACATACATGTAGATGCACATGATAAATCGACATAAATCATTCTGCACTATCATAACATAATTTAGGTACGGTAGAATAGAAAGATCCACTTGCATAAAGACTACTCCAATGTGCGAATGAATGATTATTCAGGAAAAACAACATGATATAGATAATCAAAACACGAGACCATATCCCTGCTTAAGCTTGTCTTCTAAAATGTCATCCAACTTCTGCCCTTGCTCTTTGGTCATGTGGTTTTCCCAGTCACCCACCTTGCCTTCCCTGAAAAAGGTAAATTTCCCAATAACCAAATCGTTTCCAAAAGCAACGCCACCTTTTTTGTTTTCTTCCGAGCCGCTGAGCATTTCGAAGCTGCATAGCCTCACCACCTCCTCAGGGACCCCTTCTCTCTCTTCCTCTTCAGTGAACGGGACAGAAGAAGCCGACAAGCGTCTTGACAACTTTCACCGGGTCTGACACGATCTCTTCGTACTTCAAGAAAAGGATCTGCTGAGGTCTCGCCGTGTTCTCCTTCCAGTACTCGAGATAGTGCTCCCAGAACGGCCCCAACGGCGAGAACCCCTCGCAGAACATGCTCAGCGCGTCGTCGAGTTCCACGGGCGGGGAGGACCTTCTGCGCAGCATGTTATTCACAAAGAACCACCACGAGATGAAGGCGTCCTTGGGATGCCGGCACAGGTACACGACGCGGCAGCCGCCGGAGGTGGTTGACATGACGACGGACGGCGGGAGCAGGGAGAGGGGTAGGTGCGTCGCGAGAAGCCGTGGGGAGGGCAGCTTCTCGACGTCGGCTAGGTCTCCCGCCAGAGCGGGTAGCTCAAGGTGCGGCACGAGCTCCTGAGGGTGCCGGGAGAGCAGAGGGTGAGGGTGGTGGTGGCGGCCGCGGGTCGTGATGGCGAAGGCGAGCGCTTTCAGCCAGGTGGTCCCGCATTTCGGGTAGGTGGCGAGCAGGATGTCGTCGCTGCGAGGCCTGTAGTGGTCTTTGACGGCGGTGATGTCCTGGAGCCTGCCGGGAGTCAGCCAGTAGTTCTGGTACAGAACGAGTGGCTGCGCCCATCCTCCTCTTGGAAGAGTGGATACGAGATCACTATAGATTTTGGGACTGGGAGGAGTTTTATCCGCTTCTGCTGGTGAGGTTTCAGAAGGAACCTGAGCCATGGCGGCGGCTGTGGTTGATGGCGGACGGGATCGGTAGGAGATTGTGACGCAGTGGACTGGTTTGATATATTGAAATACTAGCTTAGAAGAACACAATAAGAGCAAGAACAGGGTGTCACCGGTGAGGACGACGAAGCACGAAATTGTTGGTGACCTGACCTGCTCGTGTGTTGTGCAGACTGTGGTCCGGTGGCACGATCTCGATCGAGCTCGCGAGCCGCCACCAGAACGCCAGAACCTGGTGCCGAGCGCCGGCTGGCCCTCCTCCGCTGGCGTCCAGCCCACGGCATTCTCTGATAAATAAATTTTGGGGAACCGGAGTGACTGGAAGAGGAGGAGCAGAGCACGCTGCCGTACGTATACGTAGTAGAGTACGTGCGTATCGCGATTGGCGAGTGATGCGCGAGAGACAGCAAGGCATGCTGCGAACTCCATAATAATTGATGGGGGCGGCGGATAGTGATCGAGTCAGTTGGGTCGCGTATCTCTTATCTCGATATCGATCTCACCAGCAGCAGACAACCATCAACAGCAGCATCCATACACCAGCCGAACAGCAGAACAGTACACCAGCGACTGCAGCCAACATTTGAATGCATTCACTTGAATTCAAAAAAATGGCGGCAACCCAACTCATGCATTGCAAACAGCTAGCGCCAACAAAGTTGTCCACGTAAAAAAAAACAACAGTTTATTACAAGGTATGCAAATAATTAAATCATGCATTACATATAACAATTCATTAACCGAAATGGACCCATTCAAATATCAGTTCATTAGCAGTTCTTCTAAGTCTACTAGAACCTACACATATGGCCGTGCAATAGGTTAACAGCTTAGCTTTCTTCGTTCCAGCACCTACTCCACGTACAACATTATTGTAGTAATCCTACATGGTCTCATGGATGTACACAAATTGGCATGGTACCCAACTTAATCATACATGATCATCTCCATGTATCAGAATGGCAACAAATCAAACATAAAAAAACCACATGCATGCACCAATTTAGCAACACAATAAGTATCTTCTACCTTAGACAAATGGAAAAACTCTATTTAACCTCTTGAGGTTTGAGCATGTGTCTAACTAACCCCAAATACAAAATCATGTATCGGGCACATTAAAGTTGTCCATACCGGTCAAGGAATCCCATGTGACGATTTTGGTAGGCTATTTTGCTTGCGTGACATCAAAGATGACGTGGTTCTAACATAGTGGTGTTTGGCCCCGCTTGTCAGATCTGCTGAATGGGCAGATTTAGTGTGCCCCACCTTTTGGACTTGTGCCTCTCCAAATACGGCTCCCCCCTAGCTCTGTCCCTCCCCGCCCGCTCGTCTTCCTCCTTGTGTTCGAACCGCAATAACCAATTTCAGTATAACACTACGTGTCTACGTACTCCTAATAAATTAACCAGGCGGCGTTGACAGCAGATAGAGACCATCACTATAAGCCCCGAGCAAATAGTCTTGGTGTATTGACTCGACCTTGGTTCACTGCTGGAACGTTCTTGTGCAAGGAACGCGACCAAGGTGCACCATTGATCTTGTATTACTTGCACTAGGACGATGATCTATTTTTTCTGCAACTACTTGGCTTGAGGTCAGAGCATGATGCAACTGATCTATGTCTCCGTGTCTTCTAGCAGTCCATGATCGGGCATTGCCTCGGCGCGGCCGGCTGGTTGGAAGCCATTGCTACCATCTGAGCCATAACCATCGGCTGGATGCATCCGACCATAAAATCGACTTGTAAGTTTGCAACGAGTTACAAAGTTCAGTAAATTTCTATCTCTGAAACTTCGTATCCACCAGAAATTGAATCCAGTTTTGATATAAGTACTGCTATAAGTGCAAATGATTATTCCAGACAAACAACATCATCACACACACAAACAAAAGCCACGCATCACGCATGGATAACAATAATTAAAGCACGAGACCAGATCCCTTGAGCTTCTCTTCAAAAACGTCATCGACCATCTGGCCCATCTCCTTGGTCATGTGGTTCTCCCAGTCCCCAACCTTGCCCTTCCTGAAGAACGTAGACTTCCCAACAACCGTGTTGTCTCCACAGTCAAGATCTCCGGTCCGGTTGCTTTCCAGGCCGCTCAGCGTCTCGAAGCTGCACAGCCTCACAATCTCCTCCGGGACGCCTGCTCTCTCTTCCTCCTCGGTGAACGGGACGGCGAAGAAGTCGGCGAGCGTCCTCACGGCTCTCGCCGGGTCCGCCGCCATCTCCTCGTACCTCATGAAGAGGACCTGCTCCGGCCTCGCCAGGCTCTCCTTCCAGTACTCGAGGTAGTGCTCCCAGACGGGGCCGAACGGCGAGACCCCCTCGCAGAACGTGCCCAGCGCGGCGTCCATCTCCACCGGGGATCTCCCCCCGCGCATGTCCTTGACGAAGTGCCAGAGCGAGACGAACACGTCCTTGGGCTGCCGGCACAGGTACACCACGCGGCAGCCTGAGCCTTGGGTGGTGGTGGAGGAGGAGGACACGGCCGGCGGGAGCAGGGAGAGGGGCAGGTGCGTGCCGAGCAGACGCGGGGACGGCAGTTTCTCGATGTCCGCCAGGCCTTGCCCCGGGGTGTGCACCTCCAGGTGCGGCACGGCCTCCTGCGGGTGCACGGTGAGCAGAGGGTGGTCGGCGGCGAAGGCGTGGTGGTGGCGGGTGGTGATGGCGAAGGCCAACGCTTTCAGCCACGTGGTCCCGCACTTGAGGTAGGTGGCGAGGATGATGTCGTCGGCGCGAGGCTTGTAGAGCTCCTTGACGGGGATGATTTGCTGCAGCCTGCCTGGGTTCAGCCAGTAGTTCTGGTACTGCACGAGCGACACCCACCCTCCTCTTGCCGGCAGAGTGGAGACGAGGTCGCTGTAGCTTCTGGCAGGTTGAGGCTGAGCTTCGTCGTCGGCTGAGGTGGTGGTGGTTTTGGCGTCAGTCTTGCTAGACTCAGAAGAACCTTGCGCCATGGCTGGGTTCGTTGAGCATATGCAATGGCGATCGAGGCGGCTGCAGTCCTGTGCCACGAGCTGGAGCCTGGAGCACTCGCTCAGCTCGTGTCGCTCGCTCGCCGCGCCACCGCACTCGGTCGCGTCGCCACTCGATGGAGTGTCGCCGTCTCTTGATCCCAGAAGGCGTCGGTCCAATAAATACCCACAGCACGCACCCAAGGGCTCACAGGCGAGCAGAATAATGCATGCAGACAGCAGCGTGCGAAAAAGGATTATTCTACCTCCAGACGCACCAAGAACTCGCCGCGTCGCTGCCCACGGCCCTGCCCTTGGCCAAGGCTGTGTCGGCACAAACTCACAAGCAACAAAGATCTGCCGCTATATCGGCACAAATAACAAAGCACAGTAAACAAATTTTTTTCTTCGAAAGGACAGTGACAAATGGTGGCTGTGTCGGCACAAAATCACAAGCAACAAATCACGGCGATGCGGATGCGGGTGCGGGCACGTCTGCGACGGCAGAAGTCCGGCCAGGGGCTGCGTCAGGTTTTTTTTTTTTCGCGACCGGGACTGTACATGTCAAATCTTGTGGCCACAGACGATGAAACAGCCTGCTGAGTGTTATCTAGCACGTTGTGTGGTGACGGCGCCGACGGAGTGGGGTTCGATCCCCCGGTGCACGGCGATTCTCAAGGGGTGAAGCTCTCCCTCGTGTGCCTCGTGCTGCTCAGCTCGTGTCGCTGACGGCTCGATCGACGGGCCACCACAAGACGTCGTCAATCGGTCGCTTGATCCGGGAACACACAGCACCCTCCCGATTCCCGACCTGGAGCCACCAGGCAACAGAGCAACAAGTGCGGTCGTGCGGAAAGCGCCAAAGAGAAAAGAACCGTGCCAAGCTGTCTTGGGCATGCAAGGGCGTCCCTGTAGCAGCGCGTGTGCCACAGTGCCAGGAGCCCAGGTGTCTTCCACGGTTCCACTCGACCACGTCCTTTGCGTGTCACCTTTGCGTGCTGAGTGGCCAAAAATCATTCGGACACCGCCCATTATAGGCAACAGTAGCTGCAATGCCGCCGCGCATGCAATTGCAAACAGTTTATTTATTTATGTGACAGACGTACTGTAGTCCAAAGAAGAGTAAAGAGTAGATCGCAAGACTAACTTTCTCCGCAAGAGTGGTTCTCCTCCATTCGATGTACAGTACACATAATTGATAAATCTACTCGTCATCTGTGTTCTCTAGGACTCGTCATCATTTTCTTAGTAGGACGTTTGCTACCGTCCATGCATGCATGGATGGGATTGTTTGGTTTCTTTCTTTCTGCCAGGCAGCTCTCTCAGACGTTGAATTCCTATCGCCTA
Source organism: Microstegium vimineum (assembly GCA_022036555.1). Classification (NCBI taxonomy): domain Eukaryota; kingdom Viridiplantae; phylum Streptophyta; class Magnoliopsida; order Poales; family Poaceae; genus Microstegium; species Microstegium vimineum. Next base: position 2,091,976 of record CM039123.1, on the reverse strand, counting down.
GAGCTGAGATGCATGCCTGGAGATGATGTTGTCTGAGAGGGCACCAACCAAACAGCACCGGGAAGGCGGAAGCTTATAGCAGCACAAGACGGTTTGGGCCCGGGCACCCGGCTAGCCTCTTACTCTAAAAGCACTGTCAGGATGTCATGCGCAAATGGCATTGCCAGAGTATGCGCATGATGTACTTCCTCTGCCAGAAAAAAAACTCTAATTTTAACATAGTATTCGAGTATTAATGTCGGTGTTAAGAAACTACCCAGTGGCGAATCTAGGATTTTATCTAAGGGTATGCCCAGAGGAAAAAAAATCATATACAATTCGGTAAATCTATTTAAGTAATTCGGTAATAAGTGTAAAATTGATAACATGATTCGGTATATATGCACTAATAAGTAACATAATAGTTCAAAAGTCATACTGATGATTGAAATATATACATAAAAGAGAACCAGAGACTTACAATACTATTTTTGTGACTATTTTATTCAATGCTGCCTTCTTTTTTGCCTCATGCTTCTGGAAAAGAGATGCAATGTCTCAATTTCTCTTCATAATTGTATAAATATCACAAAGAACACAATAGCAAATAATTAAATAAATTACGCTTGCATGATACATGTACTGAATAATAGATCAATTTTGATCGACTCTAATATTGGGACAAATCCTCAACCTCACTGTGTGATAGATGATTTTCTAATTTTAGCAATAATTCTAAACAATTCTGATAATAAATTTACCTAGATGCCGGTGTGATCGTAGTTATAGGGAAGGGCGAAGGCCGAAGGCGACAAAGATGAGTACTCCACTGAACAAAGACAGGCGACGGGAAGACGCTTGGCGGGCACAAGAGATTTCACTGTATGCACGACTCGTCGATCGTCGGTGCTGCCCAGCACTTCAGCCCTGCTAGCGAGCCATCGCCCGTCGAAGAGACAAGACTCCAAGTCGAACATGTGCTGCGGCGCTCTGCGTCCTCGATCTATTAGCATCAACTGTTGTCCGTCCGGCTTCCGTGGCTGTATGGCCACATGGGCCACATGCCCGCGCGGGCCTGATGCTAGCATGCGGCCTACGTGCTATGGGTCTTTAGCTCCGTGGCTCCCTGGCTTGCGGGACCTAACAGGAAAGGACATGTTTGGTACAGCTCTGCTTCACTAGTGAACTAGTGAAGTTGTGTTTTTAAAAAATAGTTTCATGAGCAACTCTTTAGGTGAAACTGGCAAAACAGTTTCACCAACAACTTTATGCATGGATATAAGAGAGAAAGGGGAGAGAAAGCTGTGATAAGCTACTATTTTCAGCTTCACCCAACTTCAAATGTTTGTGAGGGGGGAAGAAAAACAACATTATGGGTGAAGTTGTTTTCAAAAGAGATGTTTGGCAAAAAATACAGCTTACAACAGCTTCATGAAGCTGTTATAAGCTGTACCAAACAATCCCTAAGGGTTTGTTTTCCTTTTTTATTGTGCCGTATACATACTAGTAATACTTACTACTTGCGTACAAGAATTGTAGACATACCATGTAGCTCCGCCACTGAAACTACCAACAAGTAAATTTGTACACATGTCGGGTCCGAATGGTGAGATAAAGAGACAAGAAGATTATACTGGTTCGAACAAGAAATCCCTACGTGCGAGGCTACTCGTGTTCCTTATCTCTGCTTGGAGGGGGTATACAAGCTGGGTCGAGAGAGGCAGTGCAAATCCCGAGTTTCTGAGTGCTTCGGCAAATGGGTGTGTTGTTCGCCTTCGTCGCCCCCTCCCACCCTCCTTTTATAGTCGCAAGGATGATGAGGATGGTTACAAATGTGGGTCGGAAAGGATCTACGTGGAGCGTCGTGCCTTATCCTTGTCTTCTTCAGGAAGGGAGGTAGACACTTGGAGTATTCTATTCCTATTGCCCTTAGACTTCGCCGCACACAGTCGGAAATTTGGTGTCGTGTCAACCCCTCCTTGCGTTGCTGGATGGGGAGTCCGATCATGCCTGCAATCCTGCGGAGGTATGGTCATCTGCTTTACCGTCGACGATAGGGGCCGGGTCGTGGCCGTCCGTTGCGGGTACACCGTTTGTACCGCCTTTTGGTTCTTTTTGTTCTCGTTGGCAACGGGATTCTCTCCCCACCTGGTCAACGTGTGCTCGTTCTCCCGAGCCCCCATTCCTGATGTACTTTCCGTTCAGTGGGTCTCTGTAGGGGCCGGGGTTACCTGAGACTGACTTCGCCCTGCGAAGGGTATGATTTCTTTTTGTCCAAGAATCTTGCCCTGGCCTTTCCCTGATTGGGAACGCGACCTGTCCCAATTTGGGCAGGGATCAGAGCGTTATCCTGAGCTCCGGATTACCCGATATGTATGATCTGTCGTGGGTTCGGGGCTCCGTTCTTATCTTGTGAGGAGTGCCTCGTCATCAACCGGAGACCGACGACCTCACCTCCCTGGGTTTCTTCTTAGATAGGGGCAAAAAAGTCATTCCCCACCCTAGGGGGTTCACCCTTGTTCTTTGTAGCCTGTAGCCTCGCTGTGGAGACCTTGGCTTATGCGGGATGGCGGGACGTCGGCCTAGACCAAAATGCGGGCACGTCTTCCAAGTCGCGGGATCGTCTCTACTTTTTACGTCAGACGAGGCGGAGTCACGTCTTCCTGGGAACGTCTGCCTCCCCGGGTCGGTCGGCCCGTGGTCTTCGCACCTCTTCCTTCATGGGCCGGGACGAGGTGCCCTGTTCCGACAAGGACCTGCCCCCCATGAATTGGGCCTTTTGCTAAGGGTCACGACTTTAGTTGTAATGAGTTTTTATATCCCTTTCCCGAAGGTAATCATCAAGTTTTTGGCCGTTGATTATTTTCGAAAGTCTACCGTTAAATTAGGTATTAACAATTAAGCTAAAAAAACTCAAGTTTATAACTAACTAAATTAAAAACATATTTTTAGATGATCATAAACTATATTTTTTAGGTGACACTTATTCAGCATTATAAATATTAATATTTTTAGCTGAACTTCAGACACTTTAATCACAATATATCTATACCTAATAATAAAGAAGCAAAATTCCAGTCACTTTTTTTTCGTCCATCCATTATTTTTAGATCCGTCTCCCTCTAACTACCCGGTAATAAAGAGTTTTTTCCGTCTGGACTTATATATATATATATATATATATATATATATATATATAACCCGTTCTCATATACGAGTTAGAATAGATCTTATATCTAGCACGAAACAGAGTTCAGTTAGGAGTTGTAATTGTAATCCAAATCCAAATAGAGCTCTAAATCCTATATCAAACACGTAAAACTTCCAAGTAAATATGAAAAGGAATTCTAATCCAAATAGAAATAGGATAATTAGAATAAAAATTAAGCAATAAAAAGAAATTCTAATCGAAATCGAAATAGGGTAATAAGAATATAAATTAAACAATCATGTGTTGTCGGTACTAATCCACAACACATGATTTAAATGAACAGTCAAAAATATATCAGGGAACACTAGCTATACCATGAACATCAAGCAATCATGTGTTGTCGGTACTAATCCACAACACATGATTTAAATGAACAGTCAAAAATATATCAGGGAACATATATATATACATATATATATATATATATATAATATATATATATATATATATATATATATATATATATATATATATAATATATATTATATGGTGGATTTGGAAAAAAAATCATTTGCAGAAACATCTCTATGGAAAAAAAAACACATGAAAAAAATATTGGACATAAGACATGAGGCCTCTCAAGCGGTGGCTGAGATGGAAAAAAATCATAGTGGTTGTGGACTAAAAAAATCGGACGAGCAGTAGCTGACACGGAAACGAATTGGACGCTGGACTTCAGTGTCAAAAAAAATCGTAGTGATCGTGGACTAAAAAACCGCACGAGCAGTAGTTGAGACGGAAACGAATTGGACGCAGAGCTTCAGTGTCCGACATAGAATTGGTGAGTTGAACTTAAACATAGTACAAATAAATAATATTTTATTTAATCAACCGTTGTAACGCAATGGTACTTTTGCTAGTATAATTAAAATTACATTTTTTTTTCCAGACGGTAGTACTGAGTTGTTGTCACCAACGACTCATTGTCATGGTGAAAATCATTCCGACCGGTACCCAGCAGGCCATGAAGTTGTTTTAAGAAAAGCCCCTACTGTGCAAATTCGTTACTAAAAACTGAGTTGGTACAACTAAAAAACAAACTGCTAGAAGCTAGTACGGGAGACAAAGAAATGTAGGAAGAAAAGGAGGAGAACAAAAAAAACTGAAACCTAGTCTAGATTTTTTACCCATTCTTGAAGTAAAGGAAGGATCTTCCTCTTCGCATGCCACAAAAGCGAATATATCTGAGTCTTGAAAATTGCCATGTAAGTCGAGTGGAGTTCTTGAAGATTTTGTTACTTTTGCACATCCAAATTGCCCATGACATTAGAACTATGATTTCCATGAAGAAAGGCTTGCTGATTTGAGTCTTTAGGGCTTCCAGGTTTGCTACGGGCTTAAGTTTGCAGATACAGGGAGCCCAATTGTCTCTCGGCAATCGGCATCGTGATGCAAAGTTGCAGTTGATGAAAAAGTGGAGGTCGGTTCTGTTGTGCTTTCATTACATAAAACACAATCGGTAGTACGTCTGGCATCTCCATACTTCTTATTCTAGTAGATCTCATGTGCTTATTCTATCTTTCAAGATTATCGAAAAGAAAATCTTATGCTTTTCTGGCAGGAGCTATTCCATAGCCACTAGAACACTAGGGATGATGGCATACTCGTATTAAATATAGGTAAAAAATATAAATAATTGTACAGTTTATCTATAATTTGTGAGACGAATCTTTTGAACCTAGTTACTTCATGGTTGGAAAAATTACCAAATAAAAACAAAAGTGTTACAGTGCTCTCTTTCCAAAAGTTTTTGGATCTTTTTTTTCGAGATCCGACATATAACCTGTGTTTCATTAAGAAGAAGAGAGTGATCAATAGACTTACATGTAAGATGATAGGTAAGGAATCGCGGGTAATCCATGGATTACAAACGAAATCCTCATCACAAGTCACACAGCAAGAAACATATGAGGGGTGGGGGACCATCCACCAGTAACCCCAGCAACTCCAGCAACTGCAAACATGATGATGTTTCATGTTTGTAGGATCTTTTTGAGGAGAAGAGGTTGGAGCCCAGATATATGACCAGGAATCATGGATGTCTTGCAAATCTAGGTTGTTCAAGATGTCCTTCAAAGACTTGAATTATGCAAAGGCTTCTTCTGAGAATGGAAAATGAAATAGGTGGTCGAGGTTAGAGTGTTAAACGTACTGATTGAACGAACGAGCTGGATGGGTTTCGAGTGGACCATGATGCATACCAAAAGGCCATGCGGGGATGTGGGCGAGACCAAGGAGAGATGGTTGGCCGGCGGCGCGGCGGGCGGGAGCAGGAGGCCGCGGAGGTCGACGGAGAGTAGGTTGGCGCAGTGGCCGCAGCGCACCGTCACCGTCTTGTACAGGCTGCTGCAAGGCACGCCGACCTGCGGCATGCACGCGCGCATATATATAAAGACATGAATCAAATAATCAGCACACAGAATGAAAATGGATAGTAACAAACCGTAGTCAAGAAAGAATTGAAGCCGGCCGGGCAGGCCGCCGCAAACACAGACAAAGCCGCAGAGCTGCGTGCCGCGCTAGCTAGAAGTGGAAGCGCGCGGGTGTGTGTGTCGGTAGGTGATGAGGGGGTTGGGGCGGCTCGATCGGCTCACCGAACGCACGGCGAGGATGGCGTCGCAGCCGTTGCAGTGCACGTAGCAGAGCTGCTCGGTAGGGGACGGCGCGAGGTGGTCCAGCGGGAAGGCGGCCGACGACGAGGACGAGGACGAGGACGACATCGTGATATGATCTCCAAGTAAGACCGAAATGCTGTGGCAGCTAGCTAGCTGGTAGCAGCGATGGAGCTCCCACCACCTCCACCTGATGGCGCTGACGCTGTCGAGAGATCGATCGATCGATCGATCCGACGAGCTAGCGAGCTGAGAACGGAGTCGTCGATCCGGCTAGCTACTCCATATGGATCTTGCCGCGAACGGCGAGGGAAAGGCAGGCAGGAAGGAGGCGGAGGAGGCCGGCCAGCATGGGGATATATGGCCCCTGGACAAAGGGAAAAGCGAGCGAGCGAGCAGGAAAGCGTGCGAGAGCCGTTGGTATATGCGACAAAGCAACACGCCAAGCGCGCCCTCGCCTGTCCTCCGGCCGCGCGCACCGCACCGCCGGCCCGGGTCGGCATCTCGAGACTGTTGGCGACAGCAAAAAGCGGGATGAGTGGTGGGGATCGCCCGGCCCCCGGGCCCAACTGTGCCACGATGCCCGCGGTCTCCCTCCCTGGCCGTCTCTCTTCTCTCTCTAGTAGGCCAATGGCTTAGGCGAGCAGAGCAGACATGCGAGAAAGGACAGCAGCATGCGAGAAAGGACTACAGAAAGCCGTGACCCGTGAACACGAAAAAAAGTCGGTAAAACTATACCGTACTCTTTGTTTTTTTTTATATTTTTATATTGTTTAGATAATTATTTTGATCCATTTAATCTGTGCATCCAATGGTTATGAGAATCGATCGAGTGTTGGATGAATACACTTGATTTTTGTTTCGCTGCCAATTGAGTGTTTTATGTGGAGTCAGTCTACCTGCCTTTCAGGTGTTTTTGCAGTTCCAACACATGATTTTTTTTTGTCAATTGTCCGATGAAGACCCAACGGCCCTCCCTTGGCCGTGGCTGTGTCGGCGCACGGCGATTCTCAAGAGGTGAAGCTCTCCCTCGTGTGCCTCGTGCTGCTGCTCAGCTCGTGTCGCTCGCGCTCGACGGGTCACCACAATTGTCAATCGGTCGCTTGATCCGGGAACACACAGCACCCTCCCGAGACATGAAGCCACCAGGCAACAGAGCAACAAGTGCGGAAAGCGCCAAAAAGAAAAGGACCGTGTCAAGCTGTCTTGGGCAAGGGCATCCCTGTAGCAGCGCGTGTGCCAGTGCCAGGAGGCAGGAGCCCAGGTGTACTATCGTCTTCCACTCGACCACGTCCTTTGCGTGTCACCTTTGCGTTAGTGGCCAAAAATCATTCGGACACCGCGCATTAGGCAACAGTAGCTGCAATGCCGCCGCGCATGCAAAAAGTAAAATAGGTCCTGAAGATATGTGCTCTTGTCATATGGTTCGTTGATTCGCATTAAGATGTGTGCACCATAGTCCAAAGAAGAATGGATCGCAAGAGTGGTCCTCCTCCATTTGATGTACATAGTTGATAAATGTTCTCTAGGACTCGTCGTCATTTTCTTAGACCCCGTTTAGTAGGGCTCCTACTTGCTACAACTTCTCTGACGTATCCACTATCGTTTTATCTCTTCTATCCCCTCTTACAAAGCCCGTGAGAGAAGAAGAAACTAGTTTTTTAGTTTTACCTACTCCCACTGGCTTTATGAGATGAGGAAAGAGAAGAGATAAAAATAGCTTATGTGATTAAATGCGTCAAATAAACTAGTGTTAGTAGGAGCTCTACCAAACGGGACCTTAGTAGGACGTTTGCTGCCTTCCATGCATGGAAGACGGAAGTTGTATGAGTTTATGGATCTCCAATGCATTTAACTCTAAATTAACACATGCGAGTGTTGTCGAATAAATTAACAAATATTACAAACTATTTGATTCGAACCCTACCTAGGGTTCGAGTCTAGACTCAAGATGGATGGTTGTATTTTTCTAGTTTTATTGTACAAACATATGATGTTTCTTTAGTGGTAGGACATGCTTTCTATCATGGCTTTGTCATTCTCAATGTTTGTTCATAGGGATGAATGTGAAAGACTGTACAAGTAACACATGTGTTTATGTTAAATATGATTATGCATGGGGTGGAACATGACACTTTTGTCATCCTCGAAGTCACTTGATTTTCTACATAGCATGTGTCATCACATAGACAAGTTATAACAGATAACAAAAGCATCTATTAAAAAATAAACACCAAAAGAAGATGGAAATATTTTCAATCTCTACACCATAAGATAGGGAATGTTTTATTTAAAAAAAATAAATCTGAAATTGGTTCCATATTTTTTTCAAGATAAAATTTATATGAATTATAAGGTAAAACAAATTTGTGGTTTTAACTGTATAACTCCTTTTAGAAAAAAAATATTTGGATATTCTTTTTTTTTTTGCAAAACTACTACTATAATTTTTCAATAAAATCAATATTTGACCTCCCCTAACTATAATATAGTTTGATTTACATTTCTCATGGCTGACATGATGCCACGGTGACCAAAACTATCACAAAAACCAGATGGAAACAAAATCAGGCCATTTCAGAAGATGGAAGAGCTAAAAAAAATCAATTTATAATCAGTGAAGACGAATGTGATGGACTTTCACAAAAATTGAGGAGCTAAATAGACATTTCAAGCTTGCGTGCAGTAGTGAGCCACGGGCCTTGCTTTTTTTTTTGTGCAGTGTGTAATGGGCCTCCGTTCCCCTTTCCGCCTTCGATGCGCCAGATGCAGTCTGCCCATTCGATCTGGGCTCACTGTGCGTGGGTGGGCTTATGGGCCTTAGCCCAGCCGGGAGGATCGCTTACGGGTTTTGTTGCTGTGCCAAGACGTATGTGTTACCCGCCGGCTCGCCGGACGCCGGGACATCCGCGCCGCGCGTGCCGTTGGACCGGCCCGGCGTTTCGTGCGCGCGCACGCAGTTGGCGCGGCCGTGCGTGCTGGCGAGGCGACGGAGCAGAGCAGCTGGCGATCACACGCGCAAAGTAGTACTAGCTCACAGGAATATGCATATATTACTAGGAACATCGTACTACAGTACACGACGGCTACAATTCAATTCAGACCTTGCTGCCATTAACGCCGGTCTCACTGCTACTAGTGTCCTTGGTGTCAGAGTCACTGGCACCACCACTGCTGCTCGCCTCAGCATCATGCACCTTCCTGTCGCCCTCTGCTCCTCCGGCAGCCGCCGCCGCTCCGGCCACGCCGCCGTCCTCCCTGAACTGGCCGTACAGGTCGCCGCGGTAGAAGTTCCTGGTCCTCCACGCCAGAAGGAGCGAGACGAGCGCGCCGAGCAGCGTGACGCCGGTGATGATGAGGAACGACTCCCTGAAGCAGCGCACGCCGACGCATGTGAGGTCCCTGCCCCGGCGGCCGCCCTGCCGGAGCGCCTCGTCGTCGTACATGCGGCCGGCGATGCGGACGTTGAGGATGTAGGACCCCACGGGGCTGGCGACGGCGCCGAAGTTGTAGAGCGTGGAGTAGTACTTGAGCCCGAACACCTCGGAGATGATGGCGAACAGCAGCGGCCACTGCGCGCCGAAGCAGAAGCCGAGGATCACGGACGCCGCGTACAGCCCGTTGCTGACGCCGAAGGCGATGAGCGCGTGGCCGACGCAGGCGAGGAGGAGCACCGCCGTGAGCGCCAGCGGCCGGGGCACCTTGTACCGCGCCAGCACGTACTCGGAGGCGAACCCGGACACCACGCGCCCCGCGTAGTTCCAGATGCTCACCAGCGACACGAACGTGGTGATGGACCGCTGTGGGTACCCCAGCGACTGCCCGATCTGCCCCATGTTGTCCACAGCCGTCAGCGTCCCGCCTATGCCGCAGATGGTCGCCACGAACAGCACCAGCATGTCCACGCTGAACAGCGCCTGCAGGATCGTGTAGTCCTGGCCACGCGCTGGGGGCCGGAACACGTCCTGGAAGCACGACGGCGAGCTGCTGGTGTTCTCAGCTGCGGCGGCGGCCTCCGGTGCCACGTTATTGTTCGACGACGCCCGCGACGTCTTCTCGTCGACGGTGATCGTCACGATGGCGGTCGCCGGCGGTGCTGGCGCAAGGAGGTACGTCTTGAGCTCTTGCTTCACGACGATGACGATGGGGAAGAAGATGAGGAGGAGGAGCACGACGGCCGTGACGTAGTACGCCGGCTTCGGGAAGCCGATGACCTCCAGCTCGACGACGTTCATGACGAGCAGGTACACCGCCAGCACGATGGAGGCGTAGAGGAAGAGGAAGAAGGCCCTGCGCTCCCCGTTCGCGGCGGCGTTGTTGTTGTCCCGCGGCATGATGCGGATGGTGGGGATGAAGACGAGCGAGATGGCGGCGGGGAGCCAGGCCATGAGCAGCACGAGGTCGGCGCCGTCGTTGTCGGTGCCGTAGATGGCGCGGTAGAGCTGGGTGAAGATGGCGCCGCTGAGGCCGACGAAGCCCTTGAGGAGGCCGAGAACCACGCCGCGGTCCTCGGGGAAGTTCTTGACGGCGGTGACGAGGGAGCCGGTGTTGGCGAACGACTGCGAGTTGGCGCCGACGGCGATGTAGAGGCACATGAGCCACACGGGCGGCGGCGCCGTGCGGCCCGAGATGGCCAGGTAGATCATGAGGTAGCCCACCAGGTTCATGCCGGCGCCGCAGGCCAGCACCACCCACGGCGGGGTCACCTCGTTGATGAGCCCCGGGAGGATGCCCACGTTGGCGCCCACGTCCTTGAAGAAGCTCAGCGTGTTGAGCGTCTGCTGGTCGTACCCCAAAGACGTCTTGATCGCCTTCGAGTAGATGGCGAAGATGTACGTGCCGCCCGCCGCCGCCATGATCAGGATCGACGCGAAGAACATGAACCACCGACCGCGCAGGACGTGAACCGCGAACCGCATCGTGCTCGCGGCGTCGCCACCACCGCCGGGGGAACCCATGCTGCCGAACACCATGTGTGTCCACCGGCTGTGCTTGGGTTGGGTTGCTTCTCTTCTCGGGACGCACGACGACGGACGGACACAAGATCGAGGGTCACTTGAGCTAACTACTAGCACTTGTGTGAGCCCCAGCTCCCCCCAGGCCCCCAGTACACTTGTGCTGGCTACCTTGCTGCTATATGTAGTGAGTAGAGACACAGTAGTCTGTGGAGTGTGTCACCTTCCGATTCAACCGCACGAGCACGAGCGAGGACGCGAGGGGGTGTCAGATCAGGTGTGTGTGGTGTGTCTAGCTGCGAGAGTGCGAGACCGAGGGCTTTTGTTAGTCTGCCAGCTAAAGTCGAGAAGCTGAAAATAAACATTTTAGCTGTTGAGTTGACTTTTGAAATTTTGAAAAGCTGATTTATAATATAATATAATAAAAGCTAAAAACCACGTTCCAAGAGGTTTACTGACTTTTAGTAAAAAGCTATGAAACTTGCTAAAATCCAGATGTCTGAATTCTAGTTTCTGACGGTTATTGCATATACTACTAAAATGGTGAATTTATCCTAGTGTTTTTAAGTGGCAGTAACATAGTACCACTAGTCATAGCATATGAAATATTACCACTGAAGAATTAATGTTTTTATTATGGTAGTTCATATGGCTATGGATACTTATTATTTTAGTATGCTATCTTGAGTGGTTCTACAATGCCAGGTAAAATTTATTGCCTATGGATTGTTTTTTTAAATATATTATGGTTGCTCTAAGTCCATGCTCGAATCCACCACTGTCTAGTAGGAGTAATAGTTATCTAGCTAATAATCCATAGGCTGGCTACCTATTAGCTAATTGTTGTTTTGATCCACTCGCTAAAATGTGGATGCATTGATAATTTTGTTTATAATGTCCTTCCTTTTCTATTATTTTTTAAATCACAATAATAGAGACAGGCAGAAAGATAAAAAAAAAATGTTTTTTTACATTCTATTAGTCATCCAACACTCCAGCTAACAATTAGCTCACTTAGAGCTGGTTCGGTTATGTTGGATTCCACCCAAGAATTGCTTCAACCAATCAAAGGTTATACAAATTAGTATAGCATTATTCTGGGTAGAAATCGTTGCAGAAAACCATTACCTGGAAGCCAAACGGCCCCCCTAGTTTGGTCTGTTTGGATCCATTCCACCAAGTATATCTAATATTCCCCCAATCCTAAATTAAGATATTCTAAGAATTTTGAAAAATTAAAACATCTCGAGTTTGACCAAAAAATATAGAAAAAATATAAAGATTTATAACATCAAATAGACATACTATAAAAATATAATTGATAAAGAATTTAATAATATTTAATTAACATTATAAATATTATTATATTGTTATACAAGTAGTTTGGTCAAATTTGAAATACTTTGACTCCAAAATTCTTGTAATGTCTTATAATTATTTAGGATGGAGGGAGTATTTAGCAGCTAGAGCTAGTAAACTATTGCTAGTTGGTGTGGATCGAAACGGGCCTAACAAAAAGGAATTCTTAACACGTGTTTCCGGCCGCAACTGGTCCAAAGATACGTGTGCATTCTAGATTTATCTGGATTCCGACTAGTCCATCAACCGATGTTGCATAGAGTATTGTTGTTAACCGAAAGGTAAATACATATAGTTGCGCCATATCCCTGGTTTATATGAGAATAAATCAGCTTTGCAATCATGCAGCAGGCCAAAAAATAATAATTCTGCTAACAGGCAAACAGCATCCATATGCATGCATGTAGTTGCGCATAAGTATATATCACCGGGTCATATATTCTTGACGTACTCGCAAGTGATACATTGCTTGGCTAATAACTATCCAATCCAAGCTATGATATGCCTCTACACTTATGCGGCCGTGCAGTGTGCTCGTGTGTATCTACATGGATCTTGCGGCTATAAAGGAGTGGTCGTGCCAAATAAGTAAGTTCCCAATTTGACTACAACAACATGGCAAGATGTGATAAGGTGCCGAACAGAGAGGTCAATCTTGCTCTTGGCACATACTTTTCGTCCATAGAACTGGTCTGTTACTTGCACACGTGCGCTTGTCAGTATGCATTTTTTCCACACATTTGTCAAATTAAAAGATTTTGTGACATCGATTTTTCTGAAGACACACAGACCTTGTATTTCAAATTACCAATATTACTGTACTTGATCGAGTTCTCGTCTTTTCATTCAATTCACTACAAGGATTGTGTTTGTTATATACGACACAATATGACATATATAGGCCACGAGCCGAGTCCTTTTGTTTTTGAGATGGTAACGAACTGACAATCATGGTCCATGTATGTATATATATATATATATATATATATATATATATATATATATATATATATATATATATATATATATATATATATATATATATATATTGATCTAGTCGTCGAGTTCACTATAAAAGTAAACCCGATTTTACATTATATTTTTTGGGCAACTAAATTTCAGTACTAGGCAATTGTCAAGTCCTTTTTCTCTCGTATTTTGGAAAGAAATACAAAATACAAATGCACCCAGTAGAAATAAAAAATATAAGCGTTGCAAATCCTGGTCATTAATTGGCTCGAGATTCGCACTCAACCGGCTTTATATGTAAACATCTCCACTATTCATTTAATGGGTTCATAAAGAGATGATGCTATTTATCTGTTGACAGACAATAACGAAGCAGTAGATGCTCATATTATCGTAATAGTATATGTTCATATATAGGGGTGAGTATCATTTTACTATAGCATTGTCACTATTTATATCCAGTATATTGTGCATTCTCCTCGACCACCTGGTGTGGATCCAATAAATCTTTGACTGAATAGTTATTTTCGTCCCTTAGTCATGGCCTGACGCTCAACTCCATTCATGAACTTTTAGAATGGTTATTTCACTCTTAAAACATTATACTTTGGGTTCAATTTCATCCTAAAACTATCAAAGTGAACGTTATACTCAAACTTTAACTTTCGTGCTCATTTTCATTCACTCTCTTCTCAGCTCAACCTTGTCCCAATGGCATGTCACGTTGTGATGCCTAGTCAGCTCCAATATCGCCCATGACCAAAGATAGAACATCATCATTAGTTATAGCTGTTAAGAAGAGAACATAATATTATAGCTATGGTCTCCCAAAGTCATTGCACATAATGCAGGAGGGTGACAAAACCATCGACTCATCCTGCTTTGAGAAGCTAGTGTTAGTGCTACAATGGTTGTCCCTAGCGTCGTCACGGACACTATGACAAGATGGAGTGGCATTGCATGGATCCAATGTGGGATCTTGAGAAGCTTAAGCAAATGCTAGAGGCATTGTAGCTCAAAGGCCTCCTCCACCACAATGATCCGATCCATTACTTGTGCCAAGTTGTCTCACCTTTGAGGTAGTTGACACACGCATGGTTGCTCTTTGTGGAAATCACCGCTTGCCCCCGCATGTGGTCATAGACCCGCCATATTACCGCGCATATCCTAGCCTCTTCGGCTTGGCATGGCCTATAGTCAGCTCAAAGGTGATAGTCCATCTCTAGCCATGAGTCGTGCTAGAGCTGACAAGGCATATTTGAACATATCATACCATGTAGGATGAGGCCGAATTAGTGCCAAAAATAAAAGTTTGAAGACTATAACGATCATTATGATAGTTCATGATGAAACGAGTCCCAAAAGTCAATGCTTGAGAACTAAAATGGTAATTTTGATAGCGCTCTATGATAAAATTGCACCCAAAAGTAAAGTTTGAGGACTAAAACAATCATTTAAATTTTTTTGGAGGAAGCTGAGTCTCAAAGGACTATAGGGAGCAAAAAAGTAAGCCAATAAAAGTAGGGGAGCACTCAAATTAGATTTGGGAGCCATGTTTATAGGGATATTCCTGGAGGTGCTCTAAGCCCTTCCTAGGAATTGAGCCTCCGGAGGGGATTTAGGTGCCATTTGGATGCCCTCTCAAATTTGGGGTCCGTAGTATGGACCCTGTTAAAGTTGTTTTTTAGACTGGATATCTATATTTAGCTATGAGAGTTAAAATAGGGGCTCTGTTAGAGTTGCTCTTAGGCACTCGTACCGTCGACACCATTGGTGTCAAGCAAACCAAAGATGCACGGTTCGACTTTTTTCTACTTTGTCACAATCACACCATTTAGCAGCAAAATTTATGACATGGATAAAAGTACAAGGCTTAAAATTTCCCCCGCCAGGAGCTATACTATCAATATCAATTGAATTGAAATTGAGTTTTTGTTGGTTGAGTTCTAGCTTGGGGATCCATATACTAAATATATAGTTTGTAGACCAAATTGACATAATACTTAAATGTTTATATTTAAACAATTCAAACTATTCCAGCTCTTCATTTTGTTGGAATTATAGATATCTATCTTTATTAAGGAATTCATAATAATTAAAGGTGGAGCTCTAGCAAATAAAACCGACCACTGTGCCGTGTTCAGTCAACAGTTCAAAGGCACGGACCGCCATTTCCGCGTAAGCCACATATTATAAAACGTTCTAGATGGGGCTAGAATAGTCAATCGTTTCCTAATCAAACTAGAAGGGTTGAAACTACACAATGACTAACGTTTTCACCACTTGCAATTGCAAGCCACCGATCGGTGTTTGTCATGAACGGATCTATCTTTCTGCACATCTTCTCCTAAGGATGCGATTTTCCTAAAAACATACGTGCAGCTAGCATGCTTACATGCAAAATATTCCGAGGCTAAGAGGTGCTGTAAGTCTTAGTATCTAAAAGGGCTTTTTTGGGACATGCAAATATTTTCCAATCTCCATGAGAATTAAATTGTTCCCATCAGATTCACGTGGTTGTACCATGAGATTTCAGTCAGGTTTTTTTAGTTATATCGATTGGACTAAATTGAAACAAGTAGTGGCGTGAGTTTGGCAACTTTGCTTTCGTTGTACCAAAGTTGTACAGATGATTGGGACACTCTCACTTGTATGGTTAGGATTAGGAAAGATCGAAATATTAGTACAGGCCGTCAAATGGAACTCGAACCTACGTACACGCGCAGAAAGTGAGCAGGGCGTGCTGGTCTCCTCTCGTCCACACACCTGCATGCCCTCGCGTTCGTTTTGAAAAATCTTGTTACCCTTGCGGCATTTACTCACTTAGCCACATGACCAGAAATCCAGAATCATTTCTGACGGAAGCACCACGAAACGAACAGCTCATGCAAAATTGTCCCAGGAGCTAACGTCAGGAGAAGGAATCTGAACGAGTTCTAGATGCACTCGTGTCTACATTTGAGACCAAGAATTCTAGAGGCTCTTATTATGCAAGAGCAATCTTGATGCTCTGTTTAAAAAGAAAGCATACTCTCTCCGTATCCTGATTAAATAATGTACTCTCTCTATATCCTAATTAAATGATGTATTAGACAAGTTTTAAATCAAACATCATTAATAAAAGTCGTTGAGATTCCAAATATGAAAATTATATTAATAAATTGATCTTAAAAAATACTTTTATAAAAGAATACATATATCATTATTCTATAAATATTTTTATAAAAGCAAGAAATCAAAGTTGTGTTTGAGAGACCATGTTACTATCCAAAACATCATCTAAGGATACTGATTTAAAAACAATATAGATCTAAAATTGGACTCCTTAAACAATATAGTTTAAAAGTAAAAAAACTCAAGTTGGACTCTCTTACTTAGCTCGGCTCGGCTCGTTAAGATAACGAGCCAAGCCAAGATTTTAGGTTGTTAGCTATAACAAACAAACTCGAGCCAGCTCGCAAGTCGCTCGCGAGCTAAATAAACTATACTTTTAAGGAAAAAAGTAGCAGAACTTATATTAATTTTTGTATATTATTATATTATAGTATATATATTAGTATATATTATTTTTTTCAATATAAGACAGTTGAATATTTTACTTTTGTGTTATTACTATTATCATGCTCTAGATAAATCTAAATATTATATTTTATGATTTGTTTATACCCGGCTCACGAGCTTAACAAGCCGAACGGAGCTGGCTTTCTGACTCGTTAGCTGAACCAAGCTGAACCGAGCTAACTCGTGATCCAGCTTTAGATCTATATAACAAAATACTTTTCAACATGATATGAATATCTGAGAACATCAATCAAGTTGGATAACGATTTGGGCTAATCCGAGTCTAACGAGGCGTGGGCGCCACTACTATACTATACACGCTCTATTCAGAGAACGAAGCGAGTAGGTTCCATTCCGTAAATGGTCGTTAATTTGATAACCAACATAGCTTAAATAATTGATCAAATTTAGAATAGTTTAATTAACCAAAATAATTGAAATTTTATTATACTTCAAAACCGAGGGTTCGTATCCATAGGCCCCACTCTGGCGGAGTTGTATGCCTACGTGTTAGCGGCTTGAAATTGTTTGCCTCCGCACCCTGGCATTGCTTCCGAGTTCCAACCTTCCTGCGAGGGAATAAGTTCCCTCGAATGCCGGGGATCATCTACGACGGCGACTGCCAAATAATTTGCGAATATATATATATATATATATAAACTGATCACACATGAACCCAACCGAATCTCTCTGTCAATCGTCACTATCTTCAATTTTCTCGGACCAAAACCGTGTTAGAATCTTCAAACGACGACGCCGATACGAACTCTCAAGTCAGCCGACGACTACCCCTACCGCCAATAATGACCATATACACTCTCTCTGTTCCATAAAAAATGCAATCCTAAAATTAAAAAAAGTCCCACAAAAATTGCAATAGTAGCTTGGACCAGTTGTATCGGTTGTTAGACTGGACAGACAAGTAGTATACTCTCTCTGTTCCATAAAAAATGCAATCCTAGAGTTTAAAAAAATCCCACAAAAATTGCAATAGTAGCTTGGACCAGTTGTTAGACTGGACAGACAAGTACGGTGATAGTTCTAGAAGTTATCAGTAAAAAAATTTATCATACCACTGGCATAAGATGTCAATAAGCTACTTCGCTCAATGACTTGGTCCATCTACCCTTGCTAGGAGGTCTACGGCGAGAACTCTCTGGAAGCTGCGTTGTGTTTGTCTAATTATATATTTTTTTAGATTGTTTTTTCGAATGAGACAATGTAAATAGCAGTTTGTCAGCAGGGGTATTTTGGTCATTTCATATACGTATTGGTTTCTGTGGAGTATATACTAATGCTCCGGATATGCATGCTGATACAAGTCTTGAGCAGCGCTGTTTCCAGGTCGTTTCGCAGCCAGATAAGCAGCCGGCTTCTCATCCCACCTCCACCTGAGGCATTCTTCATCCGCGAGGCCAATCGCAGCGTGACAAGCCACACAGCGAAATCGAGAAGCTCCATCAGATACATTTCATAAACTGATTGATCAATGCTCGATCCATTTACTAATCAGATGGATAATGTGGACGCGTGGATGCTGACGACGAAACCGGGACTCACACATTGCGTGGCCCAAATGCAACAAACAGCCTACGAACTGACAGGCTCGATTCCATATCATATTTCTAATAATGCATCAAATCAAATGACTTGGCATCACCTTGTACAGGAAATTTCAGAAGCAATAGCCGCACGGTTGCAACTGAAAAGCTCTCAAAATCACAAGCACTTGCCCCGGACTTTTACAAAGTCCACCAAAAAAGATGTGAAGCCAGCATGACGACAGCAGCCAGTTCGCCGTTTTCTGGCGAGTTTTGGATGGCAGACTCGCCCGGCCCGGCCTTCAGGGCTTAGTGTTCACCATATTTACACCAAAATTCAAACTACTCGGCCTGGAGTTTCACGGCAACAAAAGCGCCTGGAGTTTCACGGCAACAAAAGCGTTGATCGATGCTGGTTCTTGCAAGGCCAACTTCAGCAGTAGAACATGAACTGCTTGACGCTCTCCATCACCTTCGGTAGCTGCTTCACCGGAGCAGCGCGATCGTGCTGGCGAGAGCTGGACACAGAAGACGACCCCTGGTCGGAGAGGCCATCGTCCAGGTAGTGGCGCGCACGGAAAGCAGCCAGGTGTGCGTAGTACGCTGGGGGAACTGCATATGCAATGCAACAAGTCACTCAAATTGGTCATCCATGAATGAACTATTCAAAAGGAAACGGCACACAGAACATGGAGAAGAACACCAGTGACTTCAGACACTGTTTTAGGTTGCTGACCTATAGAGACTGATCGCGTGCATCGCGCATACCTGAAAGAGAGCCAGATTGGGGAACAGGGTAAATATGGTGGCCACAGTTCGGACGGTGAAAAATGTACCTATTCTGATAAGGGTCACAAGGTGGTAAAAGCAGCTTACGTGTAGCAGAGTTTGTAGGTCAATGTCTGCAGTGCATCAGCAGTGAAATTGTTTTCGTCAAACAGAACATGGTAGTGTGCTGGCCGGCTCGTTCCCTGCCAAAAGTGCAAAATGAGTAGTAAGACACAAACGCCGAGCAGAGAATTAATTTGTTCCTGAAGTATCACATCATCTAGCAGCATCTGTTCACCTGAATGCCAGAGTGACTACAAAGGTAGAAGTCGAATTCACTTGGATGGCATATCTTCGTGTCAACAACAGTTCCTATTACTAACTATTAGCTACAAACAAATAAGAATGCAAAGGAAGGAGAGCTGCATATAAATAAATGGACAAACACGAAGATCAGCAAAGATGATAGATCAAGTAAAACACAGCTAGGAGAATACATCAAAAGAGATGCACCTTTCGAATTGCATCCACTTCATAAAGCAAGACCTGGCTAAACTGCCCCTCGCTGACACCATCTCTGCAAGTCAAGGAAACAAGTAAAATGAGTTCAACTCTCGGGTTTCAGGTACACAAAGGAAATTAACTCCAGGATTGTTTCCCAAGTTAACAAGGAGATCCACAATAACCATGTATCTAGTTCAATAGTTAAGGAAACTGATCTAGACTACCGTGTACAAACAATGCGCTAACATGAGGAAAAATGGCAGGTGCTCTGCATTTTCATGCAAGGAAACGAGATTTAAGTCCAGGCAGCAATATAATTCATTCAAACAAACAATTACGAACCGATAGAAAATTATCCTGCTTGGTTTGCGGCTCCCATTTGCCCTATAGAATGAAACAAGTAGTTCCCTGCAGCAACAATATGAATTTAAAAATAATGAAAAGATCATTTATGGAAAGAACAACAAAGACAACTAAGATGTTCAGCATGCCTGATCATTCCACCGTTAACAAGTCCCTTCTGTGGATCCTTCACTTGTGTGAAAAGATCAGCTATGATCTCTTCCCTATGACCTTGAGAAGACACCAAGCACCTGTACTTTGAAACTTCTGGCCAATCCATTGATGCAACAACCTATCATAACTTTAAGATCATTAGAAACCAGTGACCTTGAGAAGACACCAAGCACCTGTACTTTGAAACTTCTGGCCAATCCATTGATGCAACAACCTATCATAACTTTAAGATCATTAGAAACCAGTAGAAGCACAAAAAAGATCTCTAATCATTAGAAAAAAAAGATCTCTCCAAGACTCCAACAGGATATGTCAATAAGAAGTCAAGGTGATATAACAAATTGTTTCTTCAAAGTTTTGACAAGGTAAGAGTAAGTTATCCTCAAATAAATGAAAAGCCAGTCCCATGCTTTATTAAGTTATTTCAGAGGTCCTGTGATGAAAATATCAACACAAACAAATTGAGGACAATGAAATGAGAGAGAATACAAACCGCTGCAATAGATGGGGATGCATCCTCCCCTGGAGCTGGATGGGTAACATCAGCTCCAAAGATTATTGTAGGCAAATCTGTCAACAAATGTATTCTCCTATTTAAAGCATCTTCAAGAACTGTATTACGGCCACCAACCTATGTGCAAATTGTGGACAATGTAAGCAATCTCGACATTAGTTCCATGTTCCACTCTTTTTCATTCTTGAGCTATAAAAGCCAAACCCACAAACCACTTCCGTGAAATCTAAATTACAATAAAGCTCAACACAGCCCAAAATGACAGTACAGAAACTGAATTAGAGTATCTACAAAGGCCACATTTAGCAACTGCCTAGGCCACATTACCTTAACATTAATTTTAAGGGCCAGGTTTTGGAGATATTGTCGGCCACCTTTATGAACATTCTTAGGTTGACAACACTGAGTTATTAGACCAAGCTCAGTTTCACAAAGACGCTTTATCCTTCCTGCATGAAAGAAATGCAGGAGCTAAAGTTTAAACAAGAATGCACACACAAAGTAGCCAACAAAATACTACAAACTTTGAAAGCCGTTTGACTTGCTTACCATAAAAGACAATTGCATTTGCATCTGGTAATACAACAATTAGTAAATCAAGCTGTGGGCTAGTCACACCTTGTTGGGAAAGCATTTGTGCAGATTGTCTATGAATATTTCTGAGTGCAGCTTCTAAGTTATCTGGTCGTGCTTGCCCAACATCAACACAAGGTCTCCCATTTATTTGCTACCACACAAAATGCTACTACTGCATGCCAAGTAAATGACTAGGAGAATAGAGTGTGATACATGTGATTTAATAAGGTGAAAGGGTTAGCCACAACTATATACCAATATTTAAGGACAATCCCATGTGTGTAGCATGTAGACTTTGGTAGTACCCTCTCCAGCATTCCACACCACTGCCAATATCACCGCCATGTCCAAATGCTTGTGAGAAAAATGAGTTTGAGATGGATGTATACCTATCACAGTTTGAAAAAAAAAGGTCAGAACTGATGAAATGCAGAAGGTTCATATATACAATTGCCAGTCCAGCCGGCATGGATATAAAATTTGCGTGGATGCATGTATCCTAACTAGTACCTGGCACTTGGACATTGTCTCATAGCAATATCAAGGGCTTGGATAGTATCCTGTGGCAGTTCCCTCTGCCTACCAGCCAAGAACTGCCTAAGGCTGTACATATCTAGTTTTGCAGCATCTTTTATGGTCACCCTGTACTCTTTCTCGCTGCAGGCAGGAAGGCAATTAAGGCTTAATACAACGTAATGAACACAGATAAATAAAGAACAAGCGTGCGCATGGGAAACAGAACAGTATACCCCTGGTTTGCTCTCTCAGGATTGGTTAGTTGCAGAACAAATTCTTTGGTCTTGAACGGTAGCGGACCAGCAGTGAAAAGGCCCTTTCTACCATCATAAACAGGCAGTCGCCCATCCAAGTATTGCTTGTGCAATTTAACGAGCTCGTTAACGATCCATCGATTTCTTCTCCTTGACTCCGATTCTGGAGTAATCACGACCTGCACAAAGTGAAAAAGATGGAATTTGTATTTGTACTTAAAAGACGAGAAATATGAATGTTACGGCGGTATGTTGATTATATGCTACTGTATATACAAACTGAGAATAAACTGGAGGCATGCAAAGGCAGAATCGCGTAAATTAAGTTAAGCGCGCACATTTTACGATTCAAATAAAACTCAAGCATCTTCCTCTAGAAAAAACTTGAAAAATGGTATTACTAAAACCTAAATGAAAGAGAGAGGGGGGAGGGCATGGATGCATCTATGCAACGCGTACGTACGTCGTAGTGGTAGATCTCCTTGTCCGCCACCTGGACGAGGAAATGGTTGGCGCGAACGCGGCACCTCCGGCCGAGCGTGCCGAACCCCGGCCGCGCGGGGAACACCAGCGCCTTGCTCGACGCCGGGGGCAGCCTCGCCTGAGCGGCACCCTGGTCCTGGTCTGCCGCCCCGAGCGACGTCGTCCCATGCTCGACCTCGACCCGCGGCGGGGCGGCAGGCGGCTCATGCGCGGTGCCTGAGCCTGACGGCCCCTCGCGTGCCTTATCTGCCGGCGCCTGCAGCACCGCCTTTCCCTCCACCTCGCCGCTCAGCGCCTCGACTTCCGCAGCTGTCGGCCTCGACGCCGGCGCCACTTGCCAGCGCGGCTGACCCTGGCCCTGAGCTGCAGGCACGCCATGGCGGTAGTGTCCGCCGCCTCGGGCACCACTGACCGGCTGCGACTGGGCGCCGTGGAAGAACTGTTGTCCCCCTCTCTCGCCGCCTCCACGGCCGCCTCGGTCAGCGGGCTCCTCGCCGCCACGGCCCCACGCCTGGCCGCCACCACCGATGTCCGTGGCGCCACGGCCCCGCCCTCGGCCGCCACCTCCACGGCCTGCGTCGTGGCCGCCACGCCCACGCCGGCCGCCTCCGCCGTCGCGCGATGACGACATGGGGCTACGCAACCCTAATTCGGCGATGAGCACCGCTAGCAGTAGCAACCCGCCAACAGCTCTAGTGAAGCTGGTGTCCCCGTCGCGCAGAGGGCGGAGGAGACGAGGGGGGCGTCGTGGAGCCGCCCGCGAGCGCATATATATATTGGCGTGGCCGGCCTCTGGGGAGTGGGGAGTGGACTACAGGACTACTAGTGGAGTGGGGAGCGAGGGACGACGCGATGGAAGGAATGAAAAGCGCAAGCGACACGCGCCGGCGTTTCAACTGATGGGCCCACCAGCGCCAAGGCCGCGCGGCCGGCAACGGGCAAGACGCAGCCACGACAGCCAGGCTGGCCTGCAATGCAAATCACTGCAAGCGAAGAAGCGATCGCAGCGAGTGGAGTCGCCGTTGATGAGCGCGGAAGACGAAGGGGTAGTAGGGCGAGAAGCCTCCTCGATCGCGTTCCTTGCCCTTTTCACCTCTTGCATGCAACGGCCGTTCAGTTCAGATGCAATGCAACGGCCTCATAAAACTTTCATTATGTTTCTTTATAATATAATAATGCCACGCTAACATACAGTATTTAATATCTAATTTATACAATTTTTTTTATAAAACTAGACTGCCTAATCTCTGGTGGACACAGTTACTACGTCGTGCATCGAAATGGGTTCACGGCGGCGGCCGGGGAAGGGATGCTGCTGCGCATGCGCGGGGGATCGAATGGCGCGGCGCTTGGCCACTCGGGGCACTGTGGATCCAGCAGGCCAGGCGGTGGTGGAGTGGAGCGGACGGAGGTGGCAGAAGATCCCGGGGAAACGGGAGCGTCAGATCTTTTGGCCGCTGCGGTGGTGTGTCTCTGCTGTCATCGTCTTCCCTCCGTTTCGTGGATCACGGCCATGGATGATGATGATGGCCTGTGCCTGCCTGGGATATATAGGATGCGACTTTTGAGAGAGAGAGGAGACTACTCACTGTTCATCTGTGAACATCCATCTTTTCTTTGGTCTAGCTAGCTGTTCCAGTTTTCCCAATACGGTGTACTGCACGTGCTACCTGCTTTGTCCCACGAAGGATACAATTCAGAAAAAAAGTTTTACCCGAGGGAGCGAGCCCGATCGAATTCCTTTGCTTTTCACTGGCGACAGCCAGCTGTTCAAACTTCAAACTCATTTGCTTCACTGGCGCCAGCTAGCTGTTCAAAATCCTAACTGCTGTGTAAAATTCCTTTGCTATTCCTATATATGGTGCTTGCTATCAAAGAGCTTCTTAAACATTTTCCTATATATAGTATTGGATCCTACAGAATTAGAGCAACATATACCATATGAATTCCTATATTTTTCCTATTCCTACACTTTCCCCTATCCTATGTTTCAAAGGAGACCTTAAGGCAAAACAAAAGAAAAAGAATGTTGGCCGAAGTTAAGGCAAGACAAAGATCATTACTCTCTCCTGTTTTATGAAAAGGTAACACTATAGAATTTGTTTAGAAAATTCGATATGGATTGAGAAAAAAAGAATGGAATTTGAAAGTCGTTTTTTTAGATTATTACGCAGTATAACGTAGACGCAGACGCTCAACACGCACGCACACTCACCCTATGAATACACATACGCAAACCCTACTCCTATAAGCACCTACGAAGGACTGGGCCGGCAGATCTCAAGTTTCATGAAGTCACCACAGACGTCTCGCTTTCAACGGGAACATCGCCTACCACTAAATGCATAGTGTCGATACATCCTGAAATAAATCCAGAAAACCATAGTCTGAAATTCGCTCCCACGGGGAATCAAACTCAGAACCTGTGGGTGCCGCTCGAGTGACTTAGCCAACTAGACTAAGCACCCTTTGACAATTTGAAAGTCGTTTGATCGAGTTTCAGACTTTTTTTCTCTCATTTCAAAGGCTATTTTTTTGGTAAGGGCTGAACCTCAAATCATTTTAGAGGAACTTTAGTTTAATAGAAGGGACGGCAAAAAGTTTTACTACCATTTGTATTAAAGAAAACATGTATAGATATAGTTTTTTTAATAAATAAAACCGAACCAAATAAAAGACCATGCAACAAGAGAGTGCCACACCACACTAACTACTCACAACTTTACATCTATGATCAATAAACACCAACTCTATATAACATTCATATAACTAAGAGCATATCTCCCGTGATATTGGATTTAGAGTTTTTGGAAGAGAAACTACGTTCATTCTAAAATCCCTGAAGCCGCGTTTGAATTGGAGGATTGGTACGGGAATTTCACGAGAACAGGAATCATAGGAAAGGAACCTAAACTTGTTGTTTGAAACAAAGAAAACTAACCTCCCATTCCACAGAAAAGGTTCTTATACATACGTTAAAAGACAGGAACTGAAAAATTCACTGTAAGAGCATCTCCAACGGTTTTGCAAATAGACTTGGTATTTTTGTTTTTGCAAAAAAGTCTAAAAATCTCCTATCTAACGGTTTGGTAAAATCTCCTATTCAGGTGATATTTGGCATATATGCCAAACTGTAGTTCGTTTGGCAATCACCCCGCGCGCTACTCTCGCGGGACATTTCCCTTTCTTGCGTACAATTTTTAGTTTTGTCAAGTGAATAATGGGAAATCGTTGAAGATTGACTCTTTTTACCTTTGCTATATTCATTTGGGACTTGACAAATTTCTAATTTTGCCAAAAAAAAATGTAAAACCGTTGGAGATGCTCTAACTCAAGGGAATGGAGACAATGTATCTATGCTTGCTCTATTTATTTCCTGCAATCTAAATCATCCAAATTTTTCACTCTGATAGTTTTTAATACTATAATTTTTTACTTTTTCCTTTTCTCTGTTTCTACGTTTTCTATTATTTCTCTCTTTTGCATTCCTTTGTTCCGGACGCGAGAATAGGGTGGGGGCTACTCGCTATCCGTCTCGCTCTTCCGAATCCCGCGCGCGGCCCCTTCACAAACAACCACTGCGGCAGCTCCAATAGCAAGCTTGTCCGTCTGCACTCTGCAGCATGATGCGACTTCTCCGCTGGATCAACGCTGTCAAGGTTGTGTTTAGTTTCACAAAAACTCCAAACTTCGGCACTATGTAAAAAGAAGATTTCTCATCACATTAAATTTGCGGTATATGTATGGAGTATTAAATGTAGACGAAATCAAAAACTAATTGCACAGTTTGCTTTAGCTTTACGAGATAAATCTTTTAAGCCTAATTAGTCTATGATTAGACAACAATTGTCAAATACAAATAAAAAATATTAAAAAAAAATTTCAATAATTTTTCAGTGTCTAAACACAGTCCAAAAGAGATTATCTCCTGCACCTAGCTAGCCACCTACACATACGTGCCCTCTCCGGTAGCATTAGGCGTAACCTTTGCCCTTTTTTGCATCGAGCGTTGGCCATGGCTTGGCGGGCTGCCCTACACGTCCGGTGACCATGACGGCGAGGACGCACGGCTCCGCAGATATGTTACGCTATATATCACGGCTGAAAAAAAAAAGGAGGTATCTGTTTTAGAGAGCGGCTGCAGTGCTCTAGCTAGTTTTTTTTTTAAGAGCTATCTATTTTAGAGATCCTCTATATCTATTTTACAAAGTTTCTTAAAAATGCTTTAACCAACTCGGTGTGAAAGTCACTATCCAACTCAAAGAACTTTAGAAAAATAGCATAGTACTTTAATGGGTAACTCTTTAATTAACTTATTACTACCTCCATCCCTAAAAGAACGTAACTATGGGAACTGTGTCGGTCAAAAAATCTTTTGTTTGACCAACTTTATTTTAAATAGTATTAGCATTTATGTCTCTAAATAATTTTATTATGAAAATATATTGTATAACTAATCTAATGATACTAATTTTATATCATGGATGTTAGTACTTTTTTATATAAAATTAGTTAAAGTTCAAACTGATTGATTTCTCGAAAAATGAGAATTGTATTTTTTTTGAGACGGAGGTAGTAATTAATAGTAGAAAATCGTCGCTCTAATTGCACGCCAATATAGACAGCGCGCAGACATACCCATTTTGCTCGAATAGCATTGCCTAGTGCATGCAAGCAAGGGCCTTTGGTTTGGGGCTCCAATAGCTTGTTGCCAAGGCCAGGCATTTCCTCCTTCAACTTCGAAAACCTGATTGATTTTGCATAATGATTTTGCTACATTTCGACTAATCTTTTAAAAAATTATAGTAAATTATAGAAAA
Organism: Microstegium vimineum; assembly: GCA_022036555.1. NCBI lineage: Eukaryota > Viridiplantae > Streptophyta > Magnoliopsida > Poales > Poaceae > Microstegium > Microstegium vimineum. The sequence goes on along the minus strand of CM039123.1, from coordinate 2,064,838 downwards.
ATTTCGAAAACCTGATTGATTTTACATAATGATTTTGCTACATTTCGACTAATCTTTTAAAAAATTATAGTAAATTATAGAAAAATCATAAAATAAAAAATTTAATTTTATTTGGTCTCCACACATGAATGGATCTATATGAGTGAATTGATGTAAATCTATATTTTTTGTAATTAATTAGAAAAAATTATACTAAACCTTATTAAGTCTAACCAAATTAGATTATGTTTTTTATATGATTTTTTAAAGATTTAGCTGAAATTGTAAAACTTCAAAACCGGTTAGGGAGGCAAAACAAACAGTTTTCAAGTTGGAAGAGGAAAGATTTCTGGTTTTATAGTTCAAAAGGAAAAACAAACCCAATCCAAGTTGAAAGAGGAAAATTAGACTTTTTCCATTTAAATGAGACTCAAAGCAACTTTCACGCCACTGCCATTCAACAAAACAGGTTTATATATGTTGCTCCAGACATCTTAGTCCAAAAACCAGAACCATATTTCAGAATCGCAAAAGGCTTCCGTTTAGAAGCAGTTAATTAAGCTAAGCATCATGAAATGATTAGTTACGATATCATAGAAAGACATCTTAGTCCAAAAGCCAGAACCATTTCAGAGTCGCAAAAGGCTTCGGTTTAGAAGCAATTAAGCTAAGCATCATGGAATGAAACCGATAAAACAGTAAGTTTACAGTCACGGCATAAAACGATCCAAAAAGTCTCGCATGCACGCTTTTCGGCCCGGGAACTACTCTCCAGCTTCTTCAGCAATAGAACATGAACTGCTGAACGTAGTCCTTGACCTTGGGGAGTTGCCTCACTGGGACAGATTGATCAAACGTCCGAGTTGCCCCCGTTGATGAGCCCTGATCAGAATTGTCGTCCTCAATGTAGTAACGGGCACGGAACGCACCCAGGTGTGCATAGTATGCCGGAGGAACTGTTACAATACCAAAGGCAGGACAAATTTTAAGCAAAAGAGAAAAAAAACATGAAAATCAAGAGAAAAAATGACTGATGAACAAACAGTTCGTGTAATCTGTAAAATAGTTTATAACCGTATTCATGCTCACCTATAGAGACTGAACGAGTGCACCGGGCATAGCTGTGAGCAAGAAGATAACAATATGACGAAAAGGTCAACCCTGGTAAAATGGTACAATTTACGCAAATTGAGGGAATATCGTCAATGAAGCTTACGTGTAGCAAAGATTATAAGTCAAGGTTTGCAGTGCATCAGCACTGAAACCATTTTCGTCCATAAGAACATGATAATGAGCTGGGCGGCTTGTTCCCTGTCCAAGGCAACAAAAAAAAAACGAATATCTAAATATTGTGCAAATTACTACAGAACCATTATTAACAATATAATAACTGGGGAGAATCATAAGTAAAATAAAACAACAATATATGTAGTAAGGAGGACTAGGCTGATAAACACAATTCATATACGCAGTATACCTGAATACCAGAATGGCTACAGAGGTAAAAATCAAACTCGCTGGGGTGGCAGATTTTCGTATCAACAACAGTTCCTGAGGACAGAGTTTACTAAAAACTTCAAAGTAGGTTCAAACTTCAAAACAAGAATCGATACCTAAAAATAATAACGCGTATCAATATTAACTGCTCCCTTAGCTATATATGGGATTTGCATACCAGGCAGGATGTTTCCACTCTTGTCTGTCTGGTCTCGTGCACGATGATTTTCAGGAAACAGGCGGGTATGATGCCTCTTTTGCACAACAACGAATGTGACTTTTGGTTGGTATCCCTCCTCTAAACTTGCACATGCCTGGCCGAATGATCACAAACAACATGCATGTCAAGTAGCCATTAAAATGCCAGAAATGGAAATGGCTAAAGCAGGTTAAATAGGAAAAGACCTTCCGAATTGCATCCATTTCGTAAAGCAAGACTTGGTTGAACTGACCCTCACTAACACCATCACTGCAAAAATGGAGGACCTGCCGTATCAGTATCAAACAAAGATAAGTAAAAGTATGAAATTATCTCTACAGACCGATAGAATATAATCCTGTAGGGCTTGTGGCCAGTTGACTTTTTGAATGACACAAGCAAATCTCTGCAATACATAAATGTCAGTACTCCGATAAAAAGAAAAGAAAAAAAATATGTATTTGTCTTTAACTAACCTAATCATTCCACCTCTAATAGTCCCCTTCTGTGGATCTCTCACTTCTGTATAAAGACCATTTATAATTTCGACCCTATGACCTTGTGAAGATACCAAGCATTTGTACTTTGTAACTTGTGGCCAGTCCATGGATGCAACGACCTAAATGGATATGAATTAGAAAATATTTAAATCCCGAACACAGCATACATCATTTGGTAGCAGAAGTTTGGAAGAATTAATAGCACAAGCATGGAAATGCCATGCATTTTTCATTTAAAACTCATGTTACTAATATCTGTCCACAAAGAATATTAAAAAAGGAGGTAACTTTGAAACTGAATAAATTAAGAACAAGATTCTACAACCACCAACAAATGCATTCAATTAGCGATCTGCCTGTCCAAATGAAAACTAAAATCTAAGAGTAAGACTAAAAAAAAGTGAAACTCGGAGAGAACCCATACTGCTGCAATAGATGGAGATGAACTTTCCCCAGGAGATGGGTGGGTAACATCAGCTCCAAAGACTATTGTAGGATAATCTGTCAGAAGAGGTATTCTCCGGTTTAAAGCATCGTCAAGCACTGTGTTCCTCCCACCAACCTAATTGCAAAATGCAATGCTGTCACTATTCTTTCAACCTCATTTTAAAGTGCACAGTAACATAGCACTTAAAAAGCTTCGTCCTACCTTTACATTGATTTTCAAGGAAAGATTCTCAAGATATTTTCCTCCTTTCCTTACATTCTTAGGTGCACAACACTGAGTGATTAAACCAAGCTCAGTTTCACAAATTCGTTTTATCCTTCCTACATATCAAGTAGTTTAAACTTTAATTTGGAAAAAAATATTAATTTAAAAGGTAAAAAATCTTCAACATGAAGATCCATTTAAACAGCTTACCATAAAAACCACTCATATCAGGCAAAATTATGATGAGTAACTCAAGTTGTTGATCTTTTACACCTTGTTGAGCAAGCACTTGTGCAGAACGCAAATGGATACCCCTGATTTCGGCTTCCAAATTTTCTTGGTGTGCTTTATTGATTTCTACACATGGTCTGGTACTCATTTGCTACAAAAAAAAATGTAAAATACTTTTAACTACCATATTTGTTTTGATGGTGTGATAAGTGCCATCTAGAGATAGACTTACCATGCCAATGTTATTGCACATGCCAACAAGATCCTCGCAAAACATCCCAATATCATTTGGATGCATACGAGAGGCGAAAGTTATACATGCCCAATATTTGATAGATCCTCCATTAATCATTCTCTGAAAATTTCACCAAATATTCCAAGATAAGATAAATACATATGGACTACAAATCTAATAGATCTATTGCAGTCATTACATAATTATTTCATTTGTTGACATAACTAGGGATTACACAAGGGTTACCAACCAAATAATCAACTAAACCAAGTAACATGAATGATAGATAAAACTGTGTGAACAGAGAAGACATGGAGATTAAAAGAACAAGACAAGATACCTTGTTAATCATGTTCCATTGTCCGATGGAAGGGTTACAAAGCTTCTCTTTCCCAGAGTCATGGTATTTAAGCTAAAAAATAATGGTTGATTGTTAGTAGATGGTAACTAAAAAATTGATGTTCTTTCATCATACTAAAAAAAGAAGAAACACATTTACCCTTGGAGCTGGGAGCACTCGAGCATCAACCAACGCAAGTTGGTTCGTCACCTTAAGGCCAAATTCTTTTCCATACAAATCGTCAGAGTTGTTCCTACTGAATACCTGAGAATGCACACGACATATTCACTTTTAAAAAACGTGAATAAAGGAAATATACACACACACACGAAAAGGTACAAACTACAAAGTGAAGTCACAGTCTCACAGATGGGCTTTAGTGACACACAATATTCACCTCAAAAGTTCTACTCTCCCTCTCTGATGGTCGCTCACAGGCCAACCTCAGGATATTCCTGACTTGATTCTCATTCAGCTTACTCGTGTAGCGTTGTCCCTCAACTATGCTGCAAACCTGCATATAAGTATTAACGCTATAATAACATGTGAATACATCGAAATATCTAGGAAGGTTGACAAATATATTCTTGGAAATAGTTAGTCCTAAAAATGTTGGAGTAATCAAATTGGCAAAAAAACAAAGAAAAGAATAACAGTGTAACCTCTATAGGTAAATACATCTGCTTGTTAGCATTGCCAGCTTGAAGGCATGGCCAGTGAGTGTATTTTAATGAGTAGTTATATTGTCGTTTGAAGTACTGCACAACTGATACCCGTGTGCCATCTTGATCAAACCTGAAACACAGAAAGAAATATTTAAGGATATGATGTGATTGCATAAACAGAATGCAACAAGATACAGTAGAATAGATACGTCAAATCATGTAATGGAGCCAAGGTTAGCCCTGTAATCCTGTAGCGCATGGATATATCCTGTCTATGCGTGGTTGTGACTCGGACACCCTTCAGTGCTTTCTTCAGCTGTGATGCAAAAAAAAAAAAAAACACGTCGTGATATATGGTGAAATAATCATACAGACAATTAAGGGGGTGTTTGGATCCCCTTGGCAAATTGGCAAAAGAGCAAAATAATTGCTACTTTTGGCAAATGGATCCAAACATATAAGGTAAAAAATGATAAAAGAGCAAAAATTTGTCATTTGCCAGTAGCAAATGGCAAATTTGCTCTTTTGCCATTTTATCAATTTGCCAAGGGGATCCAAACACCCCCTAAATAAGGGTATGACAAGATAATAAGGCTATATGGTCGATACTTTTATGCGATCCTGATCAAACAAACGCCTTGAAGTATCATGGAGGTTCAGATACTCCACTGCAAAGTCAATAACAGGTTGAGCCTTGAAAAATGACGTTGCAGATACATCTGAGAGAGAAAAAAAATATAAATTTCATCAAAATCAAAAGTATAGCTTTTCAACAAGAAAACTTCATATATTTATTAACACAATTATCAACATGGAGCTCATCAGATTGAACAAGATGTGTTATAACTCAGAATATAAAATTAAAACAATACTGTTATATAGTACGCAGGAAAAAGGAAAAATATGCTATAAATTATGACTGGTACATATACTTATATCTGAACACATTGTGATTACTTGATTTATTCATCAGAATTTAGATTTTAAAGTGTATAAAATATTGTGCATGGTTGGTGAAAGGTATCAGAATTGTTCATCTAAACTAGCTACACTTCGGAGTTAAATACTTTGTTGTGCTTATGCACCAAGACCTTATCTTAGTGTATTTGTACAGTACAAAGGTTAACATTTAGCATGAATTAACAAAAACGAGCCTGTGAAAAATCAAGCTAAAGAAGGGGCTTATTCAAATATGGGAATAATGGATCCTTTCCAATTCAGAAGCATGTGTTTTGAAATCAATAATTCATGGCAAAGCGACAGGTCGATGTAAAAGTTACAATACCATATATAATGTATATACACAAAGAAAACAAAAAGGTTGCAGCAAGCAATTCAAGGCAGAAAGCATTACTGTAGGTTCACAACTCTACCTATATTAAGGGACAACCCCATCTGTGTAGGGCGTAGGCTCTGGTAGTAACCCCTCCAGCATTCCACACCATTTCCTAGAGGCCCACCCTTTCCAAATGCTTGTGGTGAGAAAAACGATTTTGAGATTGGTGTATACCTGCCACCGGAATTGAAGCAAGTAAAGAATTAAAAACACTTCATCATTCGTAAGTCAATGACAAATATGATTGTGCATGAGTGTATCGATGCATTACGTACCTAGCAGTTGGGAATTCTCTCAAAGCGATATCCAGAGCCTGGATAGTGTTTTGTGGCAGATCCCGATTCCTGCCAGCCATGAACATTTTAAGACTGTACATATCAATTTTTGCAGCATACTTGATTGTCACTGTATACTCTTTCTCTCTGCAAGTCGTCGAAAACGATTAATTAGCACACATAAACATATTCGAGCTAGAATGCATAGGAATTTAATTTGCTTGGATGGTATAGTAATGGATTCAAACACACACCCCTGGCTTGCTCTATCAGGGTTTCTTAGCTGGAGCACAAACTCTTTGGATTTGAATGGTAGTGGCCCTGCCGTGAACAGGCTTTTTCTTCCATCAAAAACAAGAAGCCGCCCGTCCAAGTGTTGCTTGTGCAAGTTAACGAGCTCGTTTCTGATCCATCTATTTCTTGCCCGTGAGGTCGATTCCGGGGTGATTGCTACCTGTGAATAAATAAAGACAGAAACATATTGAACTTTGTTAGAGATGCAAATTTAGATGAAAACTGTACGTGGTTTTAATTATTGAACTTTGTTAGAGATGCAAATTTAGATGAAAACTGTACGTGGTTTTAATTTCTTGAAACATGTAGGGTTCTGTTGGATCGTACATCATAGTGGTAGATATCCTTGTCGCCGAGCTCGACTGGTACATGGTTGGCGCGCACCCGGACCCTCCGCCCGACGGTTCCGTACCCCGGCCGCGCGGGGAACACCATCGCCTTGCTCGAGGCCGGAGGCAGCGTGCCTGCAGGCGGCGCAAGCGCCACCACTTGACCGGGCGCCTTCCCTTGCATCTGCTGCTGCGGTCCCGATGAGCTCCCTCCTGCCGGTGCGACCTGAACCGGCGGGTTCACTTGCATGGCCGGTCTCCCGGCCACAGGGCCCTGAACCGGCGCTGGCGCTGGGAGCGACGATGGACTTGCTGCTGCCGGCGCGACCTGACCCGGCGGCCTCACTTGCATGGCCGGTCGCCCGGCCACAGGGCCCTGAACCGGCGCCGCTGCCGGTGCGACCTAACCCGGTGACCTCACTTGCATGCCCGGTCGCCCGACCACAGGGCCGTGAACCGGCGCTGGCGCTGGGAGCGACGATGGACTCGCTGCTGCCGGTGCAACCTGACCCGGCGGCCTCACTTGCATGGCCGGTCGCCCGGCCACAGGACCCTGAACCGACGCTGGGAGTGACGATGGGCGCACTGCCGGTGCGACCTGACCCGGCGGCCTCACTTGCATGGCAGGTCGCTCGGGTGTAGGGCCCTGAACCTGCGCCAGCGCTGGGAACGACGATGGGCTCACTGCTGGTGCGACCTGACCCGGCGGCCTCCCTTGTTGCAAGGCAGGTCGCACCACAGGCGCCTGAAAGGACGCCACCACAGGCGCCTGAAAGGACGCCGGAGATTGCGCAGGGAACGACAACGGGCTCCCTGCAGGTGCCAACTGACCGGGCACCGTACCTTGCATTGCCGGTCTCGGCGCCGGTGCTTGTGAGGACGACGAGCCCTGGCGCGGCCCCGCCTGCGCCTCAGTCATCACCATCTTCCTCTCCACCTGTCGCCTCATCGCCTCAACCTCCGCCGGGTTGGTGCCGATGAGGACACCTGCTGCCCGCGCCCCTGCTGCGGCACTCCGGAGTAGCCACCACGGCCAGGCCCGGGCCCGGCAGCCGGAATCGGGGACGGGGACTGGCCATGGCCGCCTCTCTGGGCGGCGCCTGGTGCCGTGGCCCCGCCACGATCGCCTCGCCCGGCCCCGGCGCCCCCGTGTCCTCCGAGGTCCGCGCCGCCCTGTCCGCGCCCGCGACCGCCACCAGCGCCGCTCCCGCCTCCACGGCCTCCTCCTCCTCCTTGTTCGCCCCGGCCTCCGCGCCGTCCCCCTCCGCCGCCGCGCGTGGACATGGCGGAAAACCCTAGAGCACGCACGCACGCACAGCACAAGTACAACCCACACCCAAGAGGAGGCAAAAGAGGTTGTTGTGTGAGACGACGACTTCAGTTTCGCATAAATAAAGGCGTGGGCTGCGGACTTGCGGATGGAAAGAGCAACGAAGACAAAAGCGATCTACAAAGCGGCAGCCCCCCCCCCCCCCCTTGTCAAAAAAAAGCGGCAGCCCCCACTGTCATTCAGGTCTACAGTGAGTGAACAGAGAAACGTAGCGCCAGCGCGGCAATCGGCATCGCCCAGGCGCGCGGCAGGCGCCCGAGCCGCGGGCATGCGGTGTGCCCGTGCAGGCAGCCCCGCGGCGGTTGGATTGGAGTCCGAGCCCATGCACGGTCGTGGAGCCGAGAAAGATGAGCGGTCGCAGAAGATCGGCGACCAGAGATCTCAGGCTGCCGCCGTCGCCTCGCCGGCCGGGTCGGTCCTCTCGCATGGCGTGTGCAGCCGCCGCGCGCAGTGATTAGCCACTTCTTGCCGCCCGCGGCGCGGACCTTTCAAATCGTGGTCGATCCGGCGCTCGGTTCGGTGTTTTTGGTCGATCATGATCCAGGACGACATAGCTGTCCAAACTGACCGCCCAAGCATTGCACGGCAATAGCACGATGAAGCACGGCAGGATGGTGCCTAATACTAGTGCCACCATGTCAGGCCAGCACCTCGGTCCAGACACGGCCCTACAGCCAGTTAGCCGTGTCGCGGCAGTTTGTCATTCCTACGGCGGCCCGGGCACACTACGGGCTTGTTTGGCCGGGCTCTCCTTGACTCCGGCTCCACCCCTGTAGATTACTATAGCACGGAGCCAGGAGAGCCACCGTTTTTTGTCGCTACAGCTGGAAAAGGAGCCGGAGCCCAGGGACAAGGAGCCCTGCCAAAGACCCCCTACAACTTGCCATGACTAGCGTCCTAGTCACCATTGTTGTGCCACCGGTCGTCGATACTGCTCGAGCGCCCCACATCACCACTATCATTGTCCTTCATTGCGCCGTCACCAAGGGAGGCGGCACACGCCGTTGTATCTTTAGAGATGTTGCGGCATAGCCCCCTCAAAGGAGGGCAGCGCCACAATGTAGAGGGCGAATGTCCGAGAAGGAGAGGGAGGAGTCGAGCAGTAAGAGGGAAGGACTATACATGGACTCCGCAGGAGCGAGAGGGAGGGAGTCGAGGTAGGGTTCAAACTCTAGAGGAGTGAGAGGAACGGAGCAACAAAGCGAGCAGGATTCACGGTCGGGGTAGAGTGAGAGGGAGCGGCGGTTGACGAGGAGGGAGAGGGCAAAGGGGGAATTGCTTTTATATCTAGGTTTTTGCTTATCAAGCTCATCCAATGGCTAGGGAAAGATATGAGGCATCCAACAGCTAGAACATATCGGGCCGCCATCGTGTTGGCCCATTTACCATGCTCGTGTCGTGCTATTGCCATGAAAAAAAAGGAAATCTATCATTTTCGCCAACACATGTAGAGGGTGTGTTTCCACTTGCTTGCTTGTGGTTTGACACCAGATATATGTACAAATTGTGTGATCCAGCTATGCGTGCAGAAATCATAGAAGGTAGAGCTCGTGAACAAAACGGGATTCTAAGTTTTTTATCGCCCCTCCAAAACAGTTGTCTCCTACGACATAATATTTGGTAGGGCTCCTCCAAAGAAACCAAAGCTAGGAAGAGACCTTGAATCACTTTGTTTCACTCATTCGCTCTGTGCTACTACTTACCACGTTAGAAAATCATGAGAACTTCATACCTTGGAGATGTGCGCTTCAAGTTTTGTGCCTTGGCCTACTCTTCCGCCGGACTTAGACTGCGTATGAAGAAGGTTTGGGTCCTAGATCCAAAGCCTAATCCCTACAAAACTTTCATGGTGAGAGGGCTTGTGGATAACGGCCCTACGTATGAGAGAGCAGCTGATGGAGGATAGGATCGACGTGCTCTTTACTATAAGAGGTTGGAGGCACACGATAACCAATAGCGATACTCAGAGTTGTGAGTCAGCAACCGGCAATGATAAGGGTTAAGGAAAGGAAATATATAGCCAAGCAGTAGAGGTGGTAGGTGGAGATGAGTTTGCGCTCAAGGTGGCGGCGCTGATAAGAGGGGACGGGGGCGCGTCTAAGGTGGGTTAGGGTTTACCAAATAGCGTTGAATCAGAAGCGATGAGTCATGATCAGACGGTTAAAATTTCTAATTTTATTTTAGAAAGAAAACATAATCGAACAAAACACAAACTATTCTCTATATACTAATGAGCAGCAGAGGACCACATGATGAGGCAGGAGCTCAACTTCACAATAGTGATAGCATTTTATTTAGAGGTTTATATTAGTAGATGTAAATCTAATACATTAGGTAGACATCCAATAAAATCCTAATTTTACTTTAGAAATAAAATATTTTTGAAAAACAAACAAATAATTATCTATGTACCAAAATATGGTAAAGAAAGTACATGCCAAATATTAAGGCAAACTTTTCCTTTCTTCAAGCAGAGATGGTGGATTTTTTCTGGAAGGAAGAAGTTGCGTTACTTTAATTTATAATATCTTTGATCATATCTCTATTTTTCTATCTATAAGAAAGGTTTCTTCTACTGCCTTTTTTGCGGGACCTTTTATTACTTCCTGAACACTTTTCTAATGTCACGGATGACTGGACGAGAAGTTGATTGATTTTGGTCTCATGGCCTGTGGCGGCTGTGTCGTCCTTGCTCAGAATTTGCATTAAGCCCATTTAGAAGTTGTGTGAATTGTCTTCTATGTTTTGATTCTGGTGACTCGTCAAAATTGTAAGGTATTCATAGAGAGTTTGTCATAAACGATTTTAAAATGTTGTCATCCTCAATTTCGTTCCGTGTTAGTGAAAGCCAATGATATAATAAGGGTTATCACCGCTGCTTTCAAATTGGCAATAATAATCTATTATATCATCATTGGTTCATATTACGGACCGACTCATTGAAGAAGCCAACTTAGCCCAACAAACTCATTCAAGAATCCAACTTAACCCACCAATCTCTAGCTCTCTACCAATATATAATGCACCAATAAAACTTTCCTAAGTCTACACAATAAAACATACCCAACAGTCAATGATTGTACTAAGTGTACCTAAAATTACCCCCACCAAAGTAAAACCTTTCAAAATAAACGTCCCAGATTAACTCTAAACTCTTCTTAGGTGTGCTCACTCAGATCCAACGGTGCAAGTGCTCTGAATCTGCCCTCATCACTCATCCTCCCATCCCGTCCCGCGCCCATACCGCGCAAGCAGCGGACCCGTAAGCCACTCCCGTCCACAGTCAAACAGAAATCAGATCACACAAAAATAAAAAGCCGCGACCTTCCACCTCCCCGCGAACGCCGCCACCGCCGCCGGGAACCCGCGCTCCCGTCGCCGCGACCTCCAGCGAACGCCCAAGCCACCAGCGGGACCCCCCGCGAACGCCGCCGACGCCGCCACTGGGAACCCGCGACCTTCCACCTCCCCGCGAACGCCGCCGACGCGTGCTCCCGCGAACGTCGACGCCTGCTCCCGCGAACGCCGCCGCCGCCGGGAGCCCGCGCTCCCGCGCCGCGACCTCGACACCTCCCCCGATGCCACCGCGCTGCCACAACGCGAGACAAGGGGCTGCTGCGCGCCCAATCGCCCGCCGCGGGAACCACGCGTAGCGCACGCGTCGCCTCTTCGCCACAGCCACCCCGCGCCGGCTGACCACCTGCTCGCGAGGCCATCCGGAGCCAGGGACGCACAACTACGCTCTCAGCCCAGCTGTAAGTATGCATACATAAATTGCTTCTCATTTGCAGATACCGTTTATAGATAAACATGGGTCTTGCTTTCGTTTATACATAAACATGGGGCTTGCTTTTAGGGACATCTGATATGGAGAATAGCCGAAAAGCACGTCCTGCATTTAGCGACATATCAAACATTATCGGACGGGGTATGTTAATTGTAATCGCCCTCGATATTTCTCAAATTTTATAAAAATAAAAATTTGACACACTTTACAAGTCACAGGAACAGAGACAAAACCGGTAGATGGGATTGCAGAAGAGGAGAGAAGAAAAAGGAAAGAGAGAAATAGAAAACAACGTGAATACCGTGCACGGAAAAGGGCCGACGAAACCACCGAACAAAGAGAAGAACAGAAAAAAAAACAACGTGAATATAGGGCAAGTAAAATAAACCCCGCAATACCAGCAACTCCTGCTCATGGTATCCGCAAACTGATCGTTTATTATATATCTTTCTCCTTATTTTTTGTGGATATAATATACGACCATGTGATGTAGGATCTATATCTGTTTGTACAGGTGTTCAAACAACAAAATCGATATGTTCCGGGGCAGGTATGAAAACACCGCCACCTCCAGCGACTCCTCATCATGGTAAAATTCGACTCTATGTCATGATTATTGTGATTTATAATGTCATTTCATTTTGTGTTGCTAACGTCACAACACTTATTTTTTTATCATGTGATGAAGAACTTATATCTGGTTGTACAGACGTTCAAATGACAGAATCAGTGGATAAAACATTGTGACCATCACGGTTAGGTAAGTTGTTCCTCACAATGCAACCTATTATAATTCTAATAATTTATTAAAATATATGGTAAAGGACTCCCTTCGGCTTTATAAAACTAAAATTTGCAGGAGGAAAATCACCACATCAAAGTATGGTCTCAGCCATTTGCCAAACATCAATCCATCATGAGAAGGAAAATGATGATCCACTTGAGTCCAGTGATTGGCTACATAGGAATAATGAGTTCGTCAGGAAACAACGACCACCATTGATGTCGTTGGAGACTGAGAGTCCAAACGGAACCATCATTAATACAGGTATGCTACCATCTAACTAAGACACCGTTAGTTTCGAGATGATGCTAGGCTCACAATATATGGTAAATCTCTTGTGTTTAATTGTGGTTAGGTGCCGGCATAAGCACTGCTAGGCTGCTAAGAAGCCGAAATCGTTACCTAAATATGGATGTGACAACCAAGATACAATTGCTAAAGCAGAGGCGTCACTATAAAAAAACAAGAGCAGCGGCTAAAAGCCAACAAGAGTGCCCTACTCTTCCTTAAGATGAAAATGCTAACCATATGCCAGGGACACCTGTACAACCGGGCTATGTAGAAACCACCGACGTCGAGTTTGATTCTGCTTTATTCGAAGCCGCTCATGATTATTCTGATGATGAAGGTTGGTTTTACACATATATGTTCCAAGTTTTCTTAAAACAATTATGTTAATTCAATTGTCTATGAACAGATCATCTACGTCACATAGAAAAAGATATGGGCGTAGAAGATGGACCTAAAGATTTTGAAACCATGTAGTTTCTTGATGAAGGTAACTTATACTTCATTTGTCCATTCCAGTAGTATCCTTTCAACGATTTTCTTGACAACATTGATGTAATTTTCAATATACAAAATAGACTGTGCATTCGAGTCGTATCGTGTCAACAATAATTGCAATGGGAAAGCTATCGTTGGTGATCCTTATGATTTCGTCTATCATAACTTGCCGGATGGACACCATGTTTTGAAGAAGGTTCCCGACTGCAGATATTGTGGAGCCATTAGATTTGAAGGAGAGCCACCAGGATTCTGTTGTCGAATGGGAAAGATCAAAGTTCATATCCATGATGTATCTTCTGAGTTGAAGAGGATGTTCACAAGCCAGGTGGATACTGATGCAAAATATTTCAGGAAACACATAAGGTACTTCAACTCCCACTTCTCTTTCACAAGTCTCGGGGTGATACTGGACCAAAAATATAGCACCGCAGCAGGTAATGGCATATATACATTTCGTGTACATGGTGCGATGTACCATCGTCTGGACCATTTGGTGCCAGGATCAAAAGGGCCACGACACCTGCAACTCTACTTTTATGACACAGCAGAAGATGATACATTGTCACATAGAGTGAAAAAGTCACCTGATCTAGATATAAATATTCTAAAAAATGTGCTCAGTCTGCTACAAGCACATAACCCTTATGTACAGACCTTTAATAGAGTTGGCTCTATTCCAAATCTTGATGACTATGTGATTGAGCTCAACACTAATGTGACACCTGACCAGCGAAGGTACAACCTCTTTTGTATTACTCAATTTTTTTATTATTTGAAAAAAAACAAATATAGTTATGACTGTTTTATTTTAATTCTCGCATAACATTTTTAGGTATAATGCCCCTACTGCCTCACAAGTTGCCGCTATCTAGACCAATGGAAATGACCCCCAAATATGCTTTGATAGGAGTGTTATTGTATACCCTAGGGGAGAGAAGATGCGCTATATCAAAGCATATCATGGTTGTTATGACCCATCAGCATATCCTTTATTGAATCCTAAAGGAGAAACTGTATGGAATAAGTTCATGCCGTACAATGACACTCCATTACAATCGACCTATACTACCCATGCTGAGGATTCAGTACAACCACCACTAGGTATGACAACAATCTATCATGAACATATTGATCCTACAGTTTCTATACAATGCAGACTCTTTTAGGACTGTAATGTTGCCTCACTTATACTTGTGTACAGCAACATGTATTGATCCTCTTTACAATCTATATTTATGGCTAAATTGCTACTACTAAAAAATATTACCATATTCATGTAGATGATGGTGACACAGACAATGACGTGCAACAAGGTGAATATACAAGTGCATTTGCAGAAACAAGTAGGTCTACAAGGTTTGTGACAGCAAGAGAATACCACTGTTTTATGATGCAAGTTAGAAAGGGTCTTTTTAACATCTTGTTATTTGGATGGAGGCTTTTCCAACAATGGGCAGTCGACATGTATATAAAGGTTGAGTCCATGAGGCTTGACTGGTATTCTAACCCTGAAAACCAGAAACTGATAAGGGCTGAATTATATCAAGTGAGTGAAAATAAATAATATTTCAATATTTCAATGAGCATGGGTAGTAGCTGTGTCACTCATTTTGCAATTTATTATGTGTGCCACAGGGTTTGGTTGATGTAGTTTCTGCTGGAGAAACTAGAGCTTCAGAGGTTGGAAAAAGAGTTGTGCTGCCCCGTTCTTTTCTGGGTGGTGATCGCGATATGCAACAAAGATTTCTTAATGCAATGGCCATTGTCCAGCGTTTCGGAAAGCCGGATTACTTCATCACAATGACTTGCAATCCATATTGGGAGGAGGTCACAAGCAATCTTGAACCTGGACAAACACCGCAGGATCAGCTAGATCTGGTGTCAAGAGTATACCGAGCCAAATTACGCTCGATCAAGGATTTATTGATAAAGAAGAAATATTTTGGGGAAGTTGCAGCCTATGTGCATGTGACTGAGTTTCAGAAAAGGGGGTTGCCACATGAGCACATCCTATTGATCATGAAAAGAGGATGTAAGTTAACAAACCCAGATGAATATGACAAATACATCTCAGCAGAAATTCCGGACAAGGACAAGTACCCTATGTTGCATAACCTGGTCATTAAGAATATGCTCCATGGACCATGTGGTGCCTTGAATAAGAAGTGTGCGTGTATGAGGGATGGAGAGTGTCATTTTCATTATCCTCGACAATTCAACACAGAAACACGACAAGGCAAAGATTCTTATCCTTTGTATAGGAGAAGAGATGATGGCCAACGTGTCAAGATCAGAGGGGCTGAGTTAGACAACAGGTGGGTTGTCCCGTACAATCCAGGTCTGCTTATGAGATATAACTGTCACATCAACGTTGAGGCATGCTCAAGCATCAAAGCTTGTAAGTATTTATTTAAGTATGTATACAAAGGCCACGATTGTGCATCATTCTCAGTCGTTGATGCTGGGGTAATAAATGAGATTCGTCAGTATAGGGATGCTAGATACATCTCACCACCGGAAGCTGTACATAGGATTTTTGGTTTCCATCTTTTTGGGGTCTACCCATCTGTGCTGCAGCTCCAATGTCATCTGCCTAACATGTAGTCTGTTATTATTAATGAGACAAATAGTTTAGAAGAAATAGTGAATAATCCTACTTCTTCTATGACTACACTGACGAAATTTTTTAAGGTTAACTGTATTGACAGTTTTGCAAGGAAATTACTGTACAGAGAAATCCCAGAATACTACCGGTGGATCAGTGGCAAAAAGGTATGGCAAAGAAGAAAGAAAGGAGGACAGATTGGCCGGATAGTGTATGCGCACCCTGCTGAAGGCGAGAGGTATTTTCTGAGAGTGCTTCTAAATCATGTTAGAGGTCCAACCTCATTTGAGGATTTGAAAACAGTGGCAGGCATCATTTGCCCCACTTTTAGAGAATCATGTGAGAAGAGAGGACTTGTAGAGATAGATAAGACACTTGATGACTGCTTGTGTGAGTCTGCCACTTTTCAGATGCCATATGCTCTTAGAAGGTTATTTGCTACTATTTTGGTTCATTGTGAGGCCACAAAAATCCGAGAACTGTGGGACAAGCATAAAGAATCAATGTCTGAGGATTACAGCAGAAACCACTGTAACTCAAAAACAGTAGAACAAATGGTGCTTAGAGATATTAGGGATTTGCTTCAGTCCATGGGAAAGGATATGAAAAACTATGATCTCCATGGGAAAGGATATGAAAAACTATGATCTTCCACAGCTGAATGATACAGGTACAAATTTGTCACCAGATTATCTATTGAGTTTGAACAAAAACAGTTTACTGATATCTATTTTTTTTATCAAACAATTGAATTTTCTAAAGACATAATGAGGGAGATCAGAGAAAAACTTTCAGTGGGGGTGGACCGGGAACATTTGGATATAAAAGGGAGTCTTAACAAGGAACAACGTGCTGGATTTGATGAGATTATGGATCATGTACTAAATAAAAAAAGCCAAGTGTTCTTTGTTGATGGTCCAGGAGGAACAGGAAAGACATTCCTATACAAGGCTCTTCTTGCTAGAGTGCGTTCCGAGGGATTGATAGCCATTGCAACCGCAACTTCTGGTATAGCAGCGTCGATACTGCATGGAGGACACACAACACACTCAAGGTTTAAGATCCCAATAAAGCTATCAAGCAGTAGCATGTGCAACTTTACAAAACAGGTGGGACTGCAGAGTTGCTCCGTAGTGCATCTTTGCTAATCTGGGATGAGGTTGCTATGACAAATCGTCTAGCGGTTGAGTGTCTTGATAGGTCGCTGCAAGATATTATGAATTGTGAACTGCCATTTGGGGGAAAGGTAATGGTATTTGGTGGAGATTTTAGACAAGTTCTTCCAGTTGTGACACGTGGGACTAGAGCACAAGTAACAGATGCTACCTTGCAGAGATCTTATTTGTGGGATAGTATCAGAAAGATACGGTTGACATGTAACATGAGGGCTCAGTCTGACCCATGGTTCTCAGATTATCTCCTTAGAATTGGGAATGGAACTGAAGAGACACTTGGAGATGATTATGTTCACCTGCCAGAAGATATTGTGATTGGTTATACATATACAGAGGATTGTGTAAACAAGCTAATTCAAGATATGTTCCCATCACTTGAGGACAATGCAAGATCAGCGGCTTATATGAGCACACGTGCCATTCTTTCTACCAAAAATGAACATGTGGATCAGCTAAATGCAAAGATGATTGACAAGTTTCCAGGTGAGGAGAAAGTTAACCATAGCTTTGACTCTGTCGATGACGATTCAAGAAACAACTACCCTATTGACTTCATAAACTCCATCACTCCAAATGGTCTTCCACCACATGTGCTCAAAGTAAAAATGAACTGCCCTGTAATCCTTCTCCGCAATCTTGATCCAAATAATGGATTGTGCAATGGAACAAGGTTAATGGTTAGAGCCTTCCAGGACAATGCAATTGATGCTGAAATTGTAGGAGGGCAACATGAAGGCAAAAGGGTGTTCCTACCTAGGATTCCAATGTCTCCATCTGATGATATTTCACTGCCTTTCAAGATGAGAAGAAAACAATTTTCGATTCGCTTAAGTTTTGCAATGACCATAAACAAAGCGCAGGGGCAAACTATCCCAAATGTTGGCATCTACCTTCCAGAACCTGTGTTCTCACATGGTCAGCTTTATGTCGCTTTGTCAAGGGGAGTTTCAAGGCAAACAACTAAATTTTGTCAAACCCAAACAAGGAACTAGATTCTACAGGGAAGACCACAAAAAATATTGTATATAGAGATGTGTTGACATGGTGATTCTACAATTATGGAGTTTCAATGGATCATTGATACATGGTGGTCGTGTTGAAGAGAACTCCATGTTCCTTTTTTAGATCACGAAACTTGCTGATGTGTTGCACTCAACTCCAGGAATAGCTAAATAACTCCCAGGTGAGGTGCTTCTCTAATCCAGCAATTGTTTATCTTTCTATTGATATAAAATGAGAAATTCTGGAAATGTAAATTAAGATTAGCACAAGAGATAGAAGTATAGTACTGTACTATTTTTAAGTCTTGCATGTCCGTCAACAACCCATTCTCAATCTCAGCTTAGAAAAATATTATGATCCAAAATGTTCAGATATAGCTTCACCCACTGCCCTCACATGCCCAGATCAAAGTGACAGACATATTATTGACCATAACAAGTTAGGATGTGTTCAGAGTGATCAGAGTGATCAGAGTGTCAGACATATTATTAGTAGAGTGACATATTATTGTTTTTACTTGCTTCGTCGATTTGTCTCTGTAGAATGAATCAAATTGGTTCAGTAGTGGTAGATTGTAACTAATCTATGACACCATGTCTGGTACAGAATTTTACATATATTGGTACATGTGATTGGCTTTGTTGGTGTAAAAATATATCTTTTTCAGTTTTTCATTGGTGTCAATTTTTTTATAATTTTATAACCACTCAAGCCCTTCATAGTCGATTGTTGATTCTAATCAGAAATCTTTGCTTATCCATATTTTTGCAGGGCAAGAAATATTCTCACTAACCTTTCATTGCGGGGATATGGATAGGCTTTGGGGACGTGGGGCAACTGACATTAGGCCTTTGCACCTCTAGACATCACTCACTAAATTGGTGTCCCCGTAACAGCAACAC
Source organism: Microstegium vimineum (assembly GCA_022036555.1). Classification (NCBI taxonomy): domain Eukaryota; kingdom Viridiplantae; phylum Streptophyta; class Magnoliopsida; order Poales; family Poaceae; genus Microstegium; species Microstegium vimineum. The sequence continues at coordinate 2,045,932 of CM039123.1, read as the reverse complement.
CAAGCTACCTCACAAATTATCTCTGCACTGCGAAATTGGCTCGGATACTTTAAGAACAATAGAGATAGTTAATACTTTAAGAACAATCTTGATATTTATGAGGTGATACATGTCATGAGGTTATGATATGGTCCTTTTTAAATTTTCATTGTAAGTTCTGATATCACCTTTTGGAGTGATGGTTGTCTTTATGTGCACTGAAACAATGATGAGTAATTTTGGCTGGGTTTGATCTGTTGCTAGTATTCCATTCACATTCACTATTGGTGTTTAGTCATCTAATAATCATGGTCATACTTGTGACTAATCTTGAAATTATGAATTTTGTGTATGTACGGAATCCCGTGATGTGTTTAGTAATCTTTGAATAAGCTGCGTCTTAAGAATTTCAGTTCACTATTGAACGACGACAAATGCAGAATGACCAACTGTTCCTAGCCTTGCTGGTGGTCCATGTTTGCTTGCTAAATGCTTGCTTGCCGTCATGCATATAGCGGCCATCAACAAATGTGTGTGTATATATATATATAATAATCTTGAATAATGAGCACCTCTGTGTTGCCTCTGATCTTGAATTCCTCACTCCGTGTTGCTGTCATGATGACCCCAACTGGAAGCACATCCATCTACCTCCAAAATGAACTCCTCAGCTCCCGCGCCCATCAATGCGTTTGAACTATGAGCCCAGCAGCCAGCGCCATCAAGTCTTTGTTTTTGGGAAAGCCAACGCCATCAAGTCAAGAGTGCTTCATCTCCCCTCTGCTCATCTCTTCATCATCTCCTAATAGAAAGGCAGACGCGTGCTTCATCGACCTCTGCTCCTCACTTCATCTCCCTCACCTCCTCACTCTTGCTGATGGACTTGCGCATGGAGAGGAGAAGCTCGACTTGATCGAGGTGGTACGGCAGTGGGAGACCAAGGACGTAGCTGCCGCGAGGTTCTCCGTCGGCGAGCTGGACCCCGAGAAGGTGATAAGCGCGAAGGTAGTGTAAGTAATATGCTTATGCATTAGTCGTCCTTGTGCCCGTGTGTACTAATAACTTCAATCTCAGATCGTGGTGCGATCGGTTTGAATTTCTGTGTCCATGTTCCTGTGCGTATGTGTGCAGTGATGCTTTGATGCTTGTGCCTGTGTTATGCATGTGGCTGTTTGGATTTCTGATGGTCAAGTTTGCTTATGATCTCTTTTCTTTTCTTTTTTTCTTTTTTTTCTTCTTCATTCAATAAAAGTTTCCCTATGATACTACTGCATCTTCCAGCGACCTCTCTATTTTTTATACATTTTATTGAGAATTCTATGCGGTATATATAAAAAAATGTCGCACACTCAGAAAACAAATCACCATGGAGATAGAAGGGGAGGAAGGAAAGGTCAGTGTTGTCAACTCTAAAGATATTGTCCTCGAAGTTGTGGCGGCTAAAGCTGATGTCACACAAGAAAATGGTAAGTATTGTTACAAATATTAGAAACCATTGTTAGTGTCAAGCAAAAACTCATGTTTCAGTAAAATTCGTATAGAAGAAGTTGTCGTGGACAAAGAAGTACAGGAAGTGATGGTCGGTGTTGGCAACACTAGAGAAGAATATGAGTTGGAGGCACAAATACCTCAAGCTGAGCTCAAAGTTGTGGCGACCAAAGTTACAGATCAAGGTGCAATGGATATAGAAGAACATGAAGTGACAGTCGGTGTTGGCAATGTTGGAGAAGAAAATGAGCTGGAGGGAGTTGGGGCGGGCAGCTAGTGTGTTTCTGGGTCAATTGAAGAGCCAGCCGAAGCAAATGTCACATAACCAAAGGGTAAATATTGTTATCAGTATTACAAACTACTCTTAGTGACAAAAACAAAACTCATATTTTGCTAAACTAAAATTTGAGCACCTCGCTTACAGATCAAGTTTCCATAGATACAAAAGAAGAGGAATTGAAGGTCGTTGACAATGTTAGAGAAGAATGTGAGTTGCAGTCATCCCAGTCAGTCACCGCATAAGAAACAAAAGAAATCACACATAGACCAAGATGATCCCGAGGGAGTTGTGGTGGGTACCAAATCACTTCAAGTGGTAGCCCAATCTGATGACACACAACAACATGGTGATGGCGATGTTGAAGAAGACAGTGAGTTACTGACAGAGCTACTTAGGATGTCACAACATAATAAACCAAAGAAATCAAACGCAACTAAAGTTAAGCACGAAGGTAAAAAATTAGTGCTTATTCTCTTATTTTATTGCGTCTCTTTGGTTTACTCGATTATTTATATGAAAAAAACTATTTTGTTGTAGATTACATGTGCACGACAGAAGATTTTGCTTTGATTGAATACCTGCAATCACAACCCGAAAAAAGAGTTTTGGTGAACATAGGCAATGCATGGCTATATACAAAAGATATGCAATGCATGTTTTACGATGACATGAAATTTGATGGTGAAGTAAGTACATTTTATATATTAAATTATTGTTATTAAAACCTACCTATATGATCTATTTTTTATATTTTTTCTTATACAGGTCTTAAGTGCATATATTCACTGTATAAGGGATGAAGAACATCTACTTCATAGAGAAGGAGGAAAGGTTTTCTTGGAGAATACTTGGATCTGCAGCCTACTTAAGCGTGATGGTGACCCTAAGGTGGCATTAAGTTATAAGACAGACACCATTAAGGAAAGGGTGCAGAATTATTTACAAGCTGACATGGTGAAACTTAATTTTACTATTATTTAGATATTTGGAATGTTCCTTTATAGTGAAGAAGAAGATGATAATACTTAAAAAGTTTCAATGTTTGGTGTAGTTTTTTCTTCCAATTAATATAAAAGATTACCATTGGTACCTGGGAGTTGTTCGTCTTGAACTAGAACAGGTGCATGTACTCGATTCAATGGGATTAGGATTAGATCGTAGATACCTCAAAACTATCGTGAGTAATCATGCCTTTTTTGACATTTTCTCTTATTATTACGCTATTTATTATTAATCCTGAAATAATACAAATTACCACAACAGTTAAGAGGACTAGAAAGACAGATGAAATTTGTATTGGAACATGATAAAGACCTTACGCAAGGCAAGTGGGAGAACCTAGATGTTTCAACATGGCGTGTTATTGAAAAAATTGAAGAGAAAATGCAAACGGATGGGTAAGTGTCAATGTGACTTGTGTATATACAAAATTTATTATGTTTAGTTTGACATAATTAGCAATTCCTTGAGATTTCTTAATTATTAATGTGCAGAACATCCTGCGGTCTGTGGATGGTAAACTTCATGGAATATTGGATGGGGTCTTCTCTCTCTGATGAAGTAACTCAGGTGATTCATATATGATTGCATATTTGAGTATTCACCTATATATCATCTAACCATATGTGGTCGAGATTTTTGTTATTATAACTTATTACTTATATATCTAGCTACTTTGCAGGATGATATAAATAATTTCAGGTTTAAACTACCTGCTATCTTGTGGGATTCGAGATTAAACATAAAGAATGTATACCATGAAATTGAACAGCCAGATGGTGACATAGATGGTCCAAGTGATGTTGAAATTATTGAAAGTATGACTGATGTGCCTACACCATCTGCTAGAGTATTCATTAACAGAAGGGAATTGTTGTATTTGGTGAGCAGTTACATATGGTCGATCCATAATCAAGAGTGGTTAGACTAAGTGTTTTTCTCTTTTTAATTGAATAATAATATATTAATCTATTACATAATAAAAAATGTGATCAACTCATTCTTGAATCTCCGTCCTTGTTTTTTAGCAAAGAATGGGTCCGAAGCACAACACCATACCCAATATCTATAAGTCTCAGGAATATTAGAGATATTTTAGATGAAAAAAACCCATGGACCCTAAATGTTTTGACATGGTTGTTCGAACGGATGCATGTAACGAAGTCTTGCTCTACTTAGAAGAGCAATACCACTACATGGACCTTAGGTTCTGTGTAAGTTGAAATAGTTCTTGCTTTATTATATGTGTGTATACTTGTATAATTAATCAAACAAATAATTATTGTTTTTGCAAAATTGGACAGGACATATCGTAGATTGGACGAGATCGACGATGTCGTGATAAGATAAGCTACTAAGAACTATCAAAATTGCTTGAATGTTGGCCCGACATGTGCTACGATATTACAGATTGCAGCATTGTAAGATATATGTTATATAAAACTCCTTTTACAAATTTATTGATGCACTTATAGTTGTGTTTATTTACAGGTTCTATTGCCGTATCATCACCAAGATAGGGTCTACATGTTATTCATAATTGACATGAGAAAGAAAAATGTCTACATTATGGATCCTCTTTCTCCTCCTCTAAAAAGTGATAATGATGGATGCAGTCCATATCTAACTATATTATCTGATATTGCCGATCATTTCAACCTCGCCATGAAATTGGCGAATCCTGCATGGAATGATAATATTTTTGACTGGCATCGTGAATTTCCAAAATGGCTTCCAAAAACATATAACTGGTAATAACTTGTAATACATTTCATTTCTTTTATCAAGTAGACATTTTATTCAGTTACAACAAATAAACACTTGCTCTTATCCAGGAAATTGTCAGGCTTTTTTGTGTATAATTACCTAAACAAGTGGGACGAGCAAAGATTGCTGATCAACCCTATGAGTATATATATTCTATGTGTGCATTTGAATTATTCATATCAAATTAATGAGTTGGCTTACTATGTGCTATTCACAGATATCAGATATACTAAGGACGGAATTTTTGGAGGGTATTTTGAAGAGTCATGCAAATGAATGTGAAAACTACCCTGAAGAACTCGAAAATCTACTTAGAATGCCTTATTATGACTGAATATATTTTGGACTATATTTATGGTCATATTCAATCGTCTAAGACAAAAACTATGTATTAAATCTTGTCATCTGTTTGTTTTAATTGCGTCTGTAATTTAACTGTGGACAAAAACTATGAACAAAATCTTCTTATCTTCTTTTAAGTGCATCCCTTGATAAAACCGTGGCAACGCACAGACACTATACTAGTCTCATTAAAAAAGACAACTTAGCTCATTGACCACAATCGTGTCGGTGGTGTTAAGAAAGTGAGTGACGAGGCCTCGCGGAGGATGGGTCATGGGTGTGGCTGCCCATACTGTCACCGCTCTCACTTGAGCCACACCCCCTTGGCTGGGAAGGGCCACGTCTTGCCCTTGCCTGGGTCATATTGCCCTCCTCGATCGTGTTGTGCACATAGGGACGCAACCCCGACGTGGATCATGCGATGCCTCTACCTTCGAAAATCCGATGTGGATTCCAGGCTGGAGAGCTCCATTGATCTCTTAAACTTTGTCACCTGCTAATAGCTTACTATTGCAAAAGCTCCAACGCCACCTCTAGTGTGCACATGAACTTATGGTTTGTGCGCTTCAAAACATATTTCTCCGATACACAACCGTAGAGTTTTGGCGGCCCTAAAAATAGTGCACCCAACCGTAGAGTTTTGGCGGCCCTAAAAATAGTGCACCCAACGTGTTTTTCAAATCACTTTCAAGTATGCTAACTCCAAGTAGCTTGTCATAGGACAACCTTTACCATTAGCACTTTGTTAGCATTTTCAAACATTTCCAAAGGTTTGCAACATGATTTTAGAAACATCACTTGAAACTATATATAATGCAACATCAATCTCTCAAGTAACACTATACAAGCGTATTTGCCAACTCGATTCGCTCTTCTTAATAATAAATATGACCATATGGCATATCAATCCAACCATTGTTACTCCTCTAACCACTTCCTGGACAGTGAAAACCATAACCCATGCATATACTTTCAACTTCACTTTGTCTTTCATGAGTCATCTTTATATTCACCTTGTTGAGATTTTCCATCACGTGGTTCAGGTCATCTCATTTTTACCGTCTTACATTTAGTTCAACCTTTTGCTTCCCATTTTCACTCTTGAGCTCTTTACCATCATGATGACCCCACCATTTTTGTAACCCTTCCCATCTCGAATATATAAGGTGGGGTCAAGAAGGTTCTTCTTCTTCTGGTGTTTCTGCGCCCACTTAACTCTTGGAGACTCTAAATCCCACCAATTAGTAACCCCTAATACATACTTTAAACCCTTTATGCTCAGGAACAAGAACAAACACCCTCGACTGGACATAGGACACAATTGCTTGAACCATTACAATTCTTAGTCTCTAAATGCAAAGCCATCTCAGCCAATGTGTGACCACAAATTTACTAGTTGACACTATGATATGTTGACACCTACCTATTGCTACGAAAATCAATACTATCACAAGGCAAGAGTATCATCGCAAAATTGTCAATCGTAACTTGGGTCGTATTATGTAAGTCTAGATAACGGGCCGAGCTAGGTCGGCTCGGCTCGGCTCATTAAGATAACGAGCCAAGCCAAAGACAACGAGCTAGATTGGCTCGGCTTGTTATCTTAACAAGCTACAAAGCCAGATCGGCTCGCCTCGTTAAAGCTTGAGCTAGCTCGTTAAGCTCGCGAGTGAGGCATAAAAATTATACAAAATATTCTATTTGTATTTATCTAAAGCTTGATATTAATAATAATATCAAAGTAATACATTCAATGACCTTAAATCAAACAAAAAATAATATATGGCTACAATATAATAATATACTATAATATTACACTGTACATTCATAGTCAATACTCCAAAATAACATATTGCGTTTATGTTCATCCATTAAAACCAAAACATAAAGTCACAATAATCCCAAGTTTATATGGTCTTGATCGGTCATCAATTAAAGTATAATACATAGTAATACAAAAAACTAATACAAGTTATGTTGCTTTCTTTCTCTAAAAGTATGGCTTGTTTGGCTCGCGAGCGGCTTGCGAGTTGGCTCGTTATAGCCAACGAACTAAAATCTTAGCTCTAGCCAAGCCAAGCCAACCACAAGCCGAGGGACCTAACGAGCTTCAAGTTTTTCGTCCAATCTTACTGTTATGTGTCTAGTAAGTTCAAAGTTCACCAGAGATCTAGGCAACAATAAGCCCTTGATCGACTCAAGCGGGACTAAAAGTACACCTAGGACCTTCATATCCTATTGCTTCACCAACCTCAACTCCCACCTAGTCTTTAGTTTATCATCATCTCCAACCACATGATAGCAAAATGGCATGGTAAATCATACAAATGGTGAGTAACGACAGGTTACATGCTACGAGAAAATCTAAGCATAATAGTTGCACAAAACCTATTATGCTAGTAAGTCTAGTAGATAAAGACTATTTATGCAGATGGGTTCCAACCAACTTCTACAACTTAGGGCTTGTTTAGTTTGCGTACTAGTAAATCCTGGCTTGCATCTGAGAGCCTATGCGACATACTGAGAGCATGAGACCCTATCGTATTTGGTTGACTACATCGAGTTAGCTTGGCTGAGAAGAGATATTATTTGGTTACATATACGAAGATATGTTTCATGAGATAAAAAAGTTACAAGTTTATGATTATGATTTTTATTTTATGCAAATACACTTTAAAAGTACTTACTTGACCTAATTGTGTCTTAAAACATATTTAAAATACATTGATATCACTTAATATTCACTAATTATACACTAATAGTGTCATTAGGCGAGAAAACTACACATCTAACAAGCCAGGTCTGACAAGAACGATCGATTTGCTTGTTCCCGCATAGCTTGGTTGTGAGATGCCTCGTGCATGAGCTAGCGGAGCCTGGCTCAATCTGGTGACCAGGCAACCAAACAATCGGTCCCTGCATCCCGCTAGTCTAGTTGAGGCGGGTGTAGAGAACCAAACAACTCCTTAATGCATAAATATCAACCACGTATTTGTAAAATAGAGGTTAGGGCTTTTCTTGGGGCAGGAATCATGTGAGTAGAGAAGTCGGTGAGGGCTTTAGGAACACCATTGACAAGGACCTCCTCGTCATACTCTTGGATAACCTCCTCCTATTCCGGATGTGCCTATGGCAAGTTCTCGATCACAATGGAACCTACACGCACACAACACATATGCGATTTTAATTAACCCATGGGAAAAGTAGAGCGATACATGTGGCAGGATATTTCTTGAAAGTGTATAACTCCAGGAAGCTAACACAATTTGTTTGGAATTTTCTGATTTTTTTTCTTAAATTTTGGTGAAGTTTAGAAGCTTCCTCCCAACATAAAACGAACAAAAAGAAATAAAATAGAGCTTTCTCTAAAACAATGAAAAAGCCCGCGGCCTGCTTCTCTCCACGGCGGCCCGTGGTGCGCGCGGCCCAGGCGTGAGGACGTGGCTCGCGCGGGCCAACAGGCCGAGCAGCCCAGTGTGACTGAGCACGCTGCAAACTTGCAGAAAAGCCCCCTTTTCTCAGAAATAATTAATAAACTTCCCCGTACTTAGCAGAAATTCCAACGTAACACATCCAACCATATTTCTCTGAGTCACAATAAATAAATAAATGCATTTAAGCTCCTATCTTTCCTCAAATTCTATGCGCGTGGTTCTCTGCTCCTTCACGTCAGACCGGCCGGTGGTGAGACCCTGCCGGTGGCTGCTCGCCGGCTGGGGCCTCCCCGCGCTCGTCGACCTTGGACCGGAGGTCGGAAGGGGCGAGCGGCGACGCTGTGGAGCGCAGGACCCGTGAGGACGGCATAGGGGCGTCACAGGAGCGCCGGGCATGGGCGGCGATGTACTTGCGCACAGTTCGCCCCGCAATTTGCGGGCGGCTCGCGGTTTCGAGCGGCGATGCGGCGGCCGCCGGTCGCGGCAGGAGCGCACGCGGGGGCGGCTTCTGCTCGAGCTCGGCCGGGTTCATCAGCTGCAGCCCAGTTTCTGGTTTTCATTTTTTAACCAAAAAAAGTAAAACAGCTATTACCATTACATAATTACCCCATGCAAAACCAACACGCTTTATTTCTTTTCCAAGATTGATGGTACCATCAAATGTGAGGCTCTGTGTAGTTCCAACCAAAATCTAAAATCCGAAATCCTAATTATTTTAGATTCTAAAATTCAGAATGCAAAATATTTTGATAGGGTGTTTAGTTCCAACCAAAATTTGGTTTATTTTGAATTTCAATGATAAAGATTGTAAGGATAACACACAAACCAATATAAAGTTTAACTTATTTTAACCTCTTGAGTCCAAAATCCAAAATGGAGAATGGACCACTTTTTGCCAACTATTTTAGGTGATGTTTAGTTCTATTTTGTAATATGAGGAGCCAAAACCTAAAATATTTTGGATTTCATAGGGAACTAAATAGGCCCTGAATGGTGGAGTTTTCTTTGCAGCTGTTGATTTGTAACACAATCAATCGGGCTGCAATTTTGAAAAAAAAAGTATAAATTAGGTCCTGGAATCAATAAGCTTTCACTTTTGGTTTTGACTTAGGAAACGTTTCATTCTAGGCCATAGGTCACCTTGTTCGTCTGATCATTTCGGTAGCTGATAAGCCGGTTAATGTTGTTTTTTGGCTATTTTATTATGAGAGAAAAATATTGTTTTGATGACTAATAAGTTGACTGATAAACTAAGCGAATATAGCGATATATAACATTGCAGTACAGGTACGACAACACCATTGTTTTAAGGTAGACGTTGGATTCCATCCTGACCTGTCTAAAAAATTAAGAGCATCTCCAAGTGTTTTCAAAGTACTCTCCTAACCCATATTTTTTAGCGAAATTGAAAAAAAAACACATCTTCAACAACTCACAATTCCACCTCCTAATCTCTTGAAAAAAAAAACAATCTCCACGTCCCTCCCAATACTTTTTGATAACTTTTGGAGAATCATTCTTGGAGATGCTCTAACAACATTTTTAAGAGACTTTTTATATCCTTTTTAAATGTTAGGAATATATATTTAGTTGAAAAACTATTTTTAATAGCTTATCTAAATACTTATTCAAATATAGTCATCTTTTATTCTAGATTTTTCGCTAGCCAAAATAAAAGACGAAAATGACTCTTTAGAGTGCGTATGAGATATATAAAAATTATTGGAGAGAGAAAAGATATAGAAAATAATTCTTATATAAATGATCCTCCAAATAATAGTGATTTAGAGAGTCGGATTTAGAAAGGCTCTCGAAGATGCTGGCAGGACGCACTACTTATCTATCCCAATATAATGAAGTCCTGATCCAACTAGTGCATTTGTGGGGCTACCGCCGGTTACCATGAATATACATCTCACGTGAAAAATGTGGTTTCCGGTGACGGTGCATTTTCTAAATCAAACGTGTTTGATCCAAAATTTCAGGAAAACATCAACCTCAGCCGTATCAAAAAAGGTAACACTGCAATGGAAATGCATTTCTGGTTCGTTCCACGTGTGCTTCATTTTTTTTAAAAAAAAACTTATCCATCCATATTACCATACTTTTGGAGCCAATAACTTTCGATGTGAACTCAATCACCTGCTGCAATTCCTTAATAGTTTTTCTATTGAGGTCTACCAAACAGTCAATTAAACTAAACTGAGTGTAGCTCTGCTACTTGGATTCTTTATGGTGAAACACGTTCATCCGGGTGAACGTTATGCGGGTCTTCATTTTTTTTCTAGATTTATTCAATTTCAATTCCCAAGGGGGACTACTCATGGAGCCGAAGAAAAAAAAATGACTCCACGAGTACAGAGCTATGCTAAATGGGGCTAAGAGCATCTCCATCAAGTATCATATTCGAGGATTGTTTGAAACTGCTCTGCTCCATATGTTTAACTAAATGATTTCAACTTCACACACATAGTTTGATAAAAGATGATAGAGTTGTGAAAGCACCAAAAGAGATACTCTACAAACTCAAGTTTTTTGTGAAATTGCTCCACGATGAAGTTCGTAGAGCAGAATTTGTGGAGCAGTCACAAACACCCCATCAATCTCATATACCTAGAAAGTAAAATTTTAGGAGATGGACACCCCAAGATTTCCTATCCAGTCTCATATACCTAAAAAGTATAGTGTTTTTGGAGATGAATCGAGACCAAGGAGCACCACATTGTTGTCGACAGGTTAAATCCTAGAATGAACTAAAAAATGTGAGCACACACCCATATCAAAGAACTTAATCCGAATGTGTAGGTTCCATCACTCAACTAGTTCGCAAATATATTATCTCATCTCCTATATACTTATACTTTTTAAGATATTTTCTAAAAGAAGCATCATCTCTCCTAAATAAAGTAGACAACCCTCTCACCCAAACCCTAAAGAAATACATGAGACAAGTTTTAAGTAATATGTATGTTCCAAAAGTACTTTCCTACATGCTAAATTGATTCTAGGATATTCTCTTTAAAGCAATCTATATAAGATGCAATATAAGAGATCAGGTGAAAATGATCTAATTATTGTGGTTATAAAATGTATTTTTCGCTACCCTGAAAAAAATTGAAACGGATACTAGATAGTTTTAAAATAAGAGATTTTTTTTTAATGGTTAGAACCATCAGGGCCTCTAGTACTTTCATTTATTTTATTCACTAGCTATTTAATCGAGAAAGACTATTTTTTTTGGAATCACGTTTAACACGTGCTTCATTAAGAGAAATAAGGAGAACAGTACATCTTGGAGGACGAAGGCGAGGTGTCTCGTGTCAACGAGCGAAACGGAACACAACAAACATCACCGGCTTAACGGTGGCGTGACTATGTTGTACTAAGGAGCGCGTATATATACCACTGTACTGTACCAGCTGCACACTAGTATAATGCACATGACTTGCACGTAGTACTAGAGAGAATGCATTTTATAGTGATGAATACCGAAGTATACGTATATAAATACAGTTTTGTGTTTAAACTTGTTCATCCGAATTTAAATTTTTTATTTGATACAAATGTTTGTATTTTTCTGATTTATATTTATATTTTAAGAAGAGATTTAGTGACGCTATACTTCCAATGATAAATGAGAGCGTGACGTCCCGTCGACACCAGGAGCCACGTGGGAAAAAAAAATGCAACCTACTGCGCCAAACTAGCTACCTAGATGTGCTCTCCTGGCCACAAAACATACAACAATGTCGTTAGTGCATTTTGGCTGAATAGCGAATATAAGCTGTCACCTGCTGGATGGAAGTTTGGCAGAGGATGAACGAGAACAGGTCCTGACACAAACAGTGGAATCCTGCCAAAAACTTTGGGAACAAACCGAATCTGGTCAACGTATATACGCTGGTGGTGGTGGAGTAGCAAACGTCTGCGGCTTCATTCAGATACAGTGATCCTCTTTGCCTCTGTTCTTTCCGTCCAATCACTTCACTATATTGCACTCATGCATCGCTGAACAAATGTAGCATATCACAATAATGCAGCACTGATCGGTAAAGGATTATCCTACCCGGCTCGTAGTGCGTCCAAAAACAGCAATAATAGTGTTCTCGATCTCATCTTAGGGTCCATTTGGTAGAGCCCTGGTGAAATGATTCTGTGACTGAAAATGATTCTCTTTGATTGTTTAGCCTAAACTTTTAAAATTAGTATAAAAATCACTTCACAGAATCAGATGAAGTTACTTTTTCCAGCTCTCGGTTTCTTAGTTTATTTTAGAGAATCACTCCACAGAATCAGAAAAGAATCAGGGAGAATAGTGATTCTCCCTGAGAATTCTCAGCTCCGTGGAGCACTGCCAAAAGATCCCTTATACTCTTTTGAACTCTTGTGATCCTTTGTACGTATAGTATGATGTAGTAGGTTAAACTAAGCCAAATGACAAATGACATATGCACAGACGTCAATGCAAACAATCTCTGAGAGTCCTACATGCGACAAGCTTGTAATCAGGCCGTCCTCAACATTTGTCTAGCTTAATTGCTTGCTGCTCCACCAGTTGTTCCAGACCCCTGATGTAGTATATGCATAAGGACCTATTTGGAATACGAGATTTTTTTTTTCTGTTTCTGTGCTTTTTCATGTGAAAATGAATTGTTTCCTATAAAATCCCTGTGTAATTCCTATAAAATTCCTGCTTTTCAAACAGGCCCTAAAGAATCACTCAAACATTTTGTAACATTTTGTGACTTCTCAGGAGCCAGGACTCAAATTGTACAAATAAATTGTTTGCTTGGTTTATCAACCTAGTTTATCAATCATGGTATAATATTTTTTTCTCACAACAAAATAGCCGAAAACAATGTCAGCAAGCTTATGAGCCACAAAATAATTAGCCGAACAGGACGATACATTCCTGTCCCAAATCGATTGGGTTGGTCAACTGCGGACTTTGCCATATATAGACTTTGAGATGTACCTTCTAAAAAAATCTTAATTTATTTATTATTCTGTTGGGATGTGACCTACTCTGTATGTTCCAAAATTGAAGTCATTTTTTTAGAAGATGGCTTTTTAAACTTTGACCAATTATATATATAATATTAATATTTATAATACATAATTAATATTATTAGATACAATGGTTGAATATACTTTATAATAAACTTATTTAAATATATAAATGTTACATATATTTCCTATAAACCTAGTTAAATTTAGGAAAATTTGATATACACATCACATAGTGACCTCTATTTTTTTTTTAGGACGGAAGGAGTATTAACATTCGTTAGCAATTATCCAAACAAAGACTATGCTTTTTGACTTTGTGATATTTTGTGACAATGAACTACTCTATACAAGTTGTGATCCTGTATATGTACTATAGGATATAGCAAAATAGAATGTCAAACTGAAAAATCCAGATAGGGACGTTTATTCATATCTCGCTGCTAATATAACCTGTTTACGCGGTTCGTTAGCTAGGTAAGCTGTAGAGAGCACAAGTGTCTGAAATTAATCCCACTTGCAGCATCCATTCTACTATCTTAGTTATGTAAACTTTGGTCAAATGGTACTATATTACTGACCCTATTATTGAGAGATATCTCTAATGTGCTTAGCAAGCTAGAATATATTTTCATACACTGTAGGATATATATATATTTTTTTATTATTTTCGAGAGCTTGGAAGATGATGAACCAAACCTCTCTGCTAGCTAGGATATGATCAATGGTTTTGCATCCTTGGTCGCAGAGGTAGCACTGCTCCTTGGCCTCCAAACCATGCCTTCTCTACTGTCACCAGTCTAGTGCCGGCGCCTAAAAATCAGCCAAAGAAAAAAAATGTTATCTGTAACGGTGCCCAGGTTCTCCAGATGAGTTTGTGATCCAGGAATGGTGCAGGGACGGAGTGCAACATAGTGTAAGCAGACTTTACTGAGGTGCTGTTTGGTTCGCGGTTTTCATCCCACCATCGGTTCACGCTGTGAAGTGTTAGCGTTGCTTTGCGTTTGGTTGGACCCGTTGGTAACAGATTACACTGCAAACCGTTCCAGCCCAATACAACTTCATTCCCCCTCCCCTCCCCGCGTAATCGGCTCGCCCCCGCGTGCTCCAAGATGTTTCTACTCGACGAAATCGGAAACGCCGCTCCAGTACTCGCCCCCGCGTGCTCCAAGCTGTTTCTACGTTCACTCCCGCCTGCCGCATCCGCCACCGTGGCCGCACCGGCGCTCAAGTCCTCCAAGGCGAGACCAGCTCCGGCCGCCGCGCTAATCAGCCCCGCTGCCTAGCTCAGCTCCGCCGCGACGTTGGCCAAGGCTTCTGTGGCGACGCTTGCGATGCTAGAGGGGCCTGCCGGAGCAGTCCACGACACCATTGGAGACCAGACCAAGGCCCTCGCTCTGTCACCCGCCGAGCAGTGGAGTCGTCATCATCATCCGAGGAAGAAGAAGAACAGTGCTGTAATGGTAATGGAAAGCACCCCAACCATGAACCAAACAAAACGTGTTATCGGTTCCCCTGCAATGGCTAACGCCAGTAGTTGATTGCATTGCCGTTCCTGCACCCACTACTGAACCAAACAGCACCTGAGTAATTAAGCTCCATCTTACGTCCAACGTCAAATGGTTCTCTCCGGCTGTTCGCTGAGCTCAATGTTTTCCAAGATGTCCCATAAGCTAAGGTATTCATTGATGGCATGTAGAGACAGCACCCTGGTTTTGCTCCGAATCCAGGATCGGTTGGACAGTCCCTTTTTTTTTTTTTGAAACATGGAAGAGATCTCCATTACTCAGAACTTTGTGCCAAATCATTGGCTACAAGAACGTTAATACAAGCTGGAATACTATCCTTAATCGGATCAGTACCCGAACACAACTTGGCCCCAAGGGCAGCTAGACTGTGAGCAACCAAATTACAGGAACGTGGATTATAGACTATACTGCTACTCCTGAAACTGCAAAACAAGCTTTCTTTCAATTCCCATAACAGCCCGCTCGCCGAGCTTCGATCAAGGACACGGCCATTGACTGCTTCAACCACCGCCAGGGCATCAGTTTCTAGAACAACACTCTGAATCCCCATTTCAGTCGCTCGCTGCAACGCCTGTAAACAAGCGATGATCTCCGCATGAGATGCCTCAAGCACCTTCCCCAGTCTGCCATACCCTGTACCAAGAACCACACCATCGCATCCCCTCATCACATAGCCCCAGCCGCCTGACAACGACTCCCTAGTGAAAGCACCATCACAATTGATCTTGATTTTCTCTGACGGGGGCTTGTTCCAGACCGGCTTCCTCTTGGTTGGAGTAAATTCAGTAGACTCCAACTTCAGAGATGCCCATTCTTCAGCATAGCAGCTCACAAGCTGCGCTAACTGTTCATGTGTTCTTGGTGTCTCCCCTTCCCGGACTCTGCATCTTTCAGCCCACCAGAGATACATGAGGGTAATCACTCTTCTCTGCACACTATCATTTAGCTTCAGAACTTCGGTTGGACAGTCCTTCTCGCACAGATATAGGATATATCTTACATATATAGCTAGATCGAAACTAGAACTTCAAATTATTATTTTCAGTAATAAATAAATTATATTGTTTTGATTTGATGATTTTTGGAGTGGACAAAGTCCAATTCTGAGCTACTACTGTACACAAAATTTTCCATCCGGCCCTTCCAGTACCTCCATGTATGATGATCTTTATCACACTACTTTTTTGACGAATATTTATTCAGAAACTGCTCCGGTGCTCCCTCTTCTAAAAATGACGTGATCTCAAAACAACCAATTAAAGAAATTAATTATTTTCTATTTGATTTGTTGTCTGGATTACGGTTGGGCTTTGCCTGTCTAATCCAGCCCCTAGTCCAGCCGGCCCGCTCTGCAAGGATCATGGAGCATGGATGATGGTCTCATACTCTCATGAAGATGCCCTTAGTAGTCCAGTCCTGCAACTCAGGACTGCTGAGGGATATACTCATGGCTCTCTGCATTACTTGATATCTTGTAGCTCGGCGGCTCGCAGGGGCTTCTACTTCCTCGACGGCAACGGCGACGCCACCAAAGCTCCTTGTCACAGCGCACGATGTAGAGTGTTCGCCGACCACCGCTGCTCGCGATGCCCGTCTCAGACGAATAAACGAAGGAGAGTGGGTGGGCTGGACTCTGGGCTGAATTGGATAGTCTAAGAGTTTGTTTGGGACTGCTCCACAAACTCTGCTCTGTAAACTCCACTATAAAGTAGCTCTATAAAAAACTGGAGTTTATGGAGTACCTTAGGTGCTCTCACAACTTCACCTTTTTTTTCTGAAGTTACGTGTGTGGAGCTGAAAACCGTTTGACTAAAAAAAGTAGAACAGAGCTGAAAAACGTAGAGCGGAGCAGTCTCAAACAGACAAGTCCAGTCATGATCCGGACAACAACTCAAATAAGTAAATAATTAATTTCTTTAATTGACTGCTTTAAGATCCGTGTCAGAAGAGGGAGCACCGGAGCTTCCTTGCAAGACTGAGCTTTAAGGAATTAATTACCCTGAGCAGAACACTCATTTATAGCATTATATGCATTCAGATTTATGCTACTTGCATACAGTATACTGTATCCATCATACAAAACCACATTATATCTACGTTTTGACTAAATTTAAATCATATTTATTATATATAAGAAAGCATGCAATTAATCTTATACCAGGATTGTTTATATAAGTCAATGGGGTATGACGTGACGTCGTCAAACTATGCTCCCTACCTACTACCATTGTTTGAACATGCTCTCAATTCTCATGAACCCTTCTTCTAGATCTTGTGTTAGTTTTTAAGCGTGTTTGTTATATAAAAAAAAATTATCCTGTTAAGTCCATAGTCACGTCAATTATCATTTCCATATATATATTCACTAATTCAAGACACACGTACGGTACACGTATACGATATAGGTTGGTACGTACCTTTTTGCTCGAATAATGCATAAACGATAGCTGGACAGACTGGCGTTTAGCGTTTAGGTTTGTTGTCACGTGCTTGAGTAGAACACGTACATGAATGTGGGGTGTTGATGAAAATCTTGTAGGAATGGAATTAGACATGTGGGGTGCTCCCTCTTCTGACACGGATCTTAAAGGTTTCAAACTATGCAATATTTAGGTCCTTTTTGGCAGGGCTCCTACCGGCTCCGGCTCCTTGCTACAGTGCTGGAGGAGCCGGAGCCGGAGGAGCCAAAAAACGTGGCTTCACCCGGCTCCTAGTTCATTCTGTGAGGAGAGAGAAAAACGATTCCTTACTACGGTGGCATGTTCAGGAGGAGCCGGAGCCACTAGAAGCCCTGCCAAACAAACCCTTAATTTAAGCTCTTACTTTCTCTATCCCTTTTGTTTTAGCACTTTATTTTATCGGGAGCATGCAGATTAATGTGGAGTAAATCGTCTTGATCAGAACATATTTGTCAAAACTTTTGGAACAACATTTATGTAGCATATAAAGTGCATAAACAGTTAGCTAGAATTCTATACGACAATTACGATGATCAACGTGCAGTCAGGGGCAGAGCCAGAAATCCAACATAGGGAAAAAATGACTTGGAATTAGGGAAGACCGGGGCCTATATAAATACTGAAAATGTCCATACATTTAAAAACCTGATGTGGAAATAACAGGTTGTTGCGAGGAGGCCAGACCCCAGAAATCCAACATAGGGAAAAATGACTTGGAATTAGGGAAGACCGGGGCCTATATAAATACTGAAAATGTCCATACATTTAAAAACCTGATGTGGAAATAACAGGTTGTTGCGAGGAGGCCAGACCCCCTTCAGCCCCCACCCCCCCCTCCGTCCATGAGTGCAGTGCCACACCTCCTAACTTAACTATAGGGGCTAAGGGGCATCATATTATTTATATGCCTACCAACTTCATTCTCAATTGATCTCCATTTAAACTTTGTATGATATAGATGCATTATTCAAATCTCTACCAGCTTCATTTTCAATTGCTTCCCATTGATTTTTTCAAAAAAAAGCCATATGCCCATATCCAACTTTTAATCTAGTCGGTTGGAGGAACTTACGGATCAGTACTATCGGTGGGTCATGGTTTCATGGACATATATAAACACACAAGTGATTATTCTCAGCATCCAGCCCATCAGGCCAATAATTCAGCATCAGTACAAATAGTTTTTCTCGGTCAGTGCACACTAACAACTAGGGAAGAGCACACATATTCAGTATATGCTGCGACCCGCACCACATGTTGAGAGGTGCCAACTGGGGGTGAGAAACTCATTATGTGATGTTGATGGCCTCTGTTTATATACACCTATAAATATAAGTACTCTGGTAGCTAAACATAATTGTCGCGGCACAACAGTTATGCAGAAAAGGCTATAAATTGTTAACATGCATAAGAAAAATGATCTAATAATCTCCACGCATGTTCAATCTCGTTACTATTTAATATACTTGAACCATTTTCTAATTAATCAAAAATGACAAAAGAATTAAAAAATATATATAGCCAAAACTATCCTAATTTTATCATGACCTTGCATCTTAATTACAGTGATTAGTATGTAAAGTCCCTCACTCCCTCTATCCATTTCCATTGCTTAATTACAGTGATTATTACAGTAATACAGTGAGTAGTGGTTATCCTTGTTTGCCCCCCTTCTCGGCCGATCCCATGCCTTTTATTTTGCGACATCTCCGAAAAAGTCAGTCGCAAGCAGGTAGTGCATGTTTGCCGCCTTCTCCAAAGTCCCAATGGTGGTGGATTGATTCCGGCCGTTGTGCTGTGTGTGCATCCAAACTGCCGCCGGTCAACCTGTTTTCAGTTAATATATGGAATGACGGAATGTATATATGTTATTTATCTGCTTTCTTAATTTTTGCCTTGGTCTTGGAGAAAAATACTGCTTATTTATTTTTGTTCTTTCCGGACGCACAATAGATAGCCGCCAACTGTGGTTGATCCAAATTAAAATCGGATTGTCCAACTAGGTTCCAGCAGGTCCTGGGTCTGCAGATACATTTCCTAGACATTTAAAATGCATGCAAGTGTTACAAATCATAGCACTTCTTGAATTCTTCTAATAGCTGTTATTGATTTATTTATGCGCACCTGTGTACTGTATTGCCTCCATTTACCATGCCATTGTACGACTGTGCTGTTTACTGCAAAAATATACAGCTGAATTCGCAAACCATACCTTATCCACTTTTTTTGCAGCACTATGAGACAACCACCACATGACAGCTTATCACCCACTGGACAAATAGCATCAACATCCCAAGTACAGTATCGTCAGACGCTTTTGCATCGTTCAACGATGCTTACTGAAAGTGTGCTGACCTCCAGCAATGCAGTACCCTATATTATTTCCTTATGGAGAGGATGACTTCCATGAAAAATTGAAATATTGTCGTTGCCGCCGGTCCACAGCAATTAAACGGAAAACAGTCACTGTGCTAGAATTTTTTACATATAGATTTCATGACATAGTGGATGACTTCAATACACCTCTACGTGGCAAGAAACTGACCCAAGCCTATATTATTGACGCTTATTGTTGTGTTGAGGATAGCCGCCTAAGCCATTTTAGAAAGGTATCATTCCAAGCCAAATATAGAACGGCGAGCTACAAATCGTTACAGCATGCGGTCAATACTGGTGTCACAGATGCTTCAGCTTCAGGCCAGAGAGTTTATTTGCCAGGTTCTTTTATTGGAGGGTCACGATCGTCCTACCAGAATTACCAAGATTGTATAGCACTTTGTCGACGGTTTGGATACTCAGACCTGTTCGTTACATTCACATGCAACGCAGCATGGCCATAAATAGCACAAACTCTATCAACTACACCAGGCCAACACCCTTCTGATTGGCCTGATATTGTTGATCGAGTATTCCAAATAAAACTTAACTTGCTCATGGATGACATAACAAAGCCTTCATTTTTTGGCCATACACTTGGAGGTAGTACGACAACTTCCATGTATAGTTTTGGAGTCCTACTACATACTACCCATCATGTTCCTTCATTATTTGCAATTGTTGTTTTTGTTGTAGTTGTTTACACAATTGAGTTCCAAAAGAGAGGTTTGCCACATGTACACATCATCATATGGCTTCAAACTGATGGCCCGTGTACGGCGGACCAAATTGATTCTTACATATCAGCCCAGCTACCTGATCCATTACTTGATCGGGTTGGTTATGATGTTGTTTCCAAATTTATGATACATGGCCCATGTGGTGCTTTGTGTTCAACTTCTGCTTGCATGGTCGATGGCAAATGCACTAAGTTCTATCCTAAAGATTTCTCAAGCACAACAACTATGTCATCAGATGGTCATGTTACATATGCACGACCAAACAACAATGCCACAGTTCAGAAGAATGGTATCCACATTGACAATCGATTCATAGTCCCTCATAATGCCGACTTATGTGTCAAGTATGATGCACACATAAATGTTGAGAGTGTTAATCGTAATGGAATGGAGAAATACTTATTCAAATACACAAATAAGGGTCCTGACCGTGCCAAGGTTGCCATCCAAAACAAAGATCATAGTGCTAATGTAGTCAATGAAATAAAGCAATATTTGGATTGCAGATGCATAACACCCAATGAGGCAGCATGGCGACTTCTTCAGTTTGACCTTCACCACACAGATCCATCTATTGAGCAACTACATGTCCACCTTCCACTTGAGAATAGTATCATATATGGTGAGGATGATAATCTAGAAGAGGTAGTTCGTGATCCCCACAAAATAGTCACTAAATTAACTGCTTGGTTTGAGGTCAACAAAACACAGCTCCATGCAAGGCAATTTACATATGTACAATTTCCTGAGTATTGGACATGGCATGCTGATGGCAAGTATTGGCAACAACATCGCAATAACCGTGCAAAGATTGACCGTATAACAAATATTAGTCCTAATGAAGGCGAGGCCTTCTACTTGCGTATGCTACTGCACATAGTGAAAGGCACTCGGTGCTACTCGGATATAAGGAATGTTGGTGGTCATAAAAACCCTACCTTTCAGGCAGCCTGTGAGGCTTTAGGTTTACTAGGTGATGATCGTGAATGGTCCCATGCTAACCGATGCAGCACATTGGGCATTCCTGTATCAGCTTCGACAATTATTTGTCACAATGCTTCTATTTTGCCAAGTCACAAACCCAGTAAAGTTGTTTGAGGACTTTGCACGAGTAATGGGAGATGACATTAGGTACCACATTTGTCGGCAGACACTAGGACTATATGAGCCACTACTTCAGAGGCAAATAAGATCTTATGTTCTACTTGAATTAGACAACCTGCTGAAAGGTCCTAGATGGCTAGAGGGGGGTGAATAGCCTAATAAAAATTCTACAAATCACTAGAGCAAAGATTAGAATAACACTTAAGCGAAGCTTTTGCTCTAGCTCTACTTAGGGATGCAAAGCCACCTATCCAAGCAATTCTAGTTAACTAAGTGCCTATCACACAATAGCAAAAACCTACGACACTTAGCTCAAGCTAGCAAGAACAACTAACAAGAGAAACTAACTAGTAAGCTAACTAAAGAAGATATGAAGGAATGTAAATGCTAGAAAGAGGGTGATTGTTATACCGATGTCTTGTGATGGAAGAATACCAATATGAAGACCAATCACAATAAGATCACCAAGAGTAGCCAGGAGACAAGATGAACACAATGATTTTTCTCCCGAGGTTCACTTGGTTGCCACCAAACTAGTCCCCGTTGTGTCAACTATTCAAATGGTGATTCGGTGGCTAATAGGCAATCACAAGCCTAGCCCACTACCCGGGCTCCATAAGAATCCACACAAACGAGAGTAACTCAATGACACGAGCAATCCACTAGAGTTACCCTTTGGCGCTCCGCCGAGGTGGGTACAAGCCCTCTCACAAGTCGATGAAGCCGGCCACGAACAATCACCAACACGTGCCGAAGCTTCTCCACAATCGCCAAGCCGTCTAGGTGTTGGCAAACACCAAGAATAACAAGAAATCCCGCGACGATGACGATGACCAAGTGCCACTAAGATGCAATGCAATGATCAAAGCACTTGGTTCACTCAAACTCTCATGAATTAGCAAGCAAAGCAAAGAGAGATGAGTTGGGGGCCTTCTCAAGCAAGCACAAGTGTATCAAATGAATAGGAGGTGCGAGAGAGAGCCCTAGGAGCCGGCCAAAACACTTATATAACTTCCCAAACCGAGCTAGTCGTTTTGCCCCTCATCCTTGCTTTCTTACGTAGCTCCGGACGCTGTTTTCACTTGGGGTCCAGACCATTGGTAGCGTCCGGACTCTTGATCAACTGAGCTGCAGGGCTTCTGTCTTCAAGTCTGGACCCTGCCTCCGGACGCACGAAAAGTGCCGTCCGGACTAATGGTTGTGCGTCCGGTCAGCCTGCAATTTGAATTTTGTCGTTCGCGCCTTCACTGGGAGCCGCCACGTCGCCTCTGGACGCGGGGAACAAGAGCGTCCGGACTCTTTGTCTTCTGCGTCCGGACCTCAGTAGAGAGGGTCCAGAGAGCTCCCGAGCTCCGGACAATTGTCTGGTGTCCACTGTCCGGACACAACATTGCGTCCGAATCAAGTTGCAGAAAGGAACAGAGAGCTCCGATGCTCCGGACGCTTGTCCGGAGTCCGCCTTCGGACGCTGACCACCGTCCAGACCTCCTGCGCTGCTGAAGCCGAGGCTAGGGTATGCTTCCGGACGCGTCTGTGTTAGTCCGGACCAAGCTACCCTAGCGTCCGGATCTTGCGTCCGGACCTCTTTCCTTTGTCCAAATGAGTTGCTTCTTCTTCTCCAAGCTTCCATGTGCTAACACTTTATGATCCAACACTTGTTCTCCTGTGTTAGCCTTTGCATTGAATATTCTTGGATTTACATCTATTTTCAAGTCACTTAGGTTCATTTTAATTATGCATGCAATGCAAACCTAGTGGCACATGATAACCGCAATCGAAACGAGTTTTCCCTTCTTGATAGTACGGCTATTTATCCTAAATGTGATCACACTCTCTATAGTGTCTTGATCACTAAACCAAAAATGGCCCTATGATATACCTTTGCCTTGAGCCCATTTTTGTTTTTCTCTTTCTTCTTTTCCTTAGTCATGGAGCACTTGATCCATCATGATTCTTCAACTAGCTCCACTTGTCTATTTGGATCACCCTATCTTGATCATACGCTTAGCAATAGGGTTAATCCATGGATGTCATTAATTAACCAAAACCAAACTTGGGCTTTCACCTGCTAAAAAATGTCGGTTACACATTGGATCGTTTCCAGCTACCGCAACCAGATGTCGATACCTCAGCAGCCTTTGAAAACAGACTAATACTAGATGAGCTCTCTTATGCTTCAGATGCCACAACGCAGTTAGCAGTTGACCAAATTGGCCGCTTGAATCCAAACCAGAGGCATATTTATGATGCTATGGAATATTCAGTTATACATAACTCTGGCCATACCTTCTTTGTTTATGGATATGGTGGAACTGGGAAGACATTTCTTTGGAACACCCTGCTGAACAGTATTAGAGGCCAAGGAAAAATAGCATTGGCAGTCGCATCATCAGGAATAGCCGCGTTGCTGCTGCCTGGCGGCCGCACGCCTCACTCACGTTTCAAACTTCCACTAAACATTGACGAACACTCCATGTGTGCAATAAAGAAGAACACAAAGTTATCAGAATTGATACAACAGACGTCACTCATTATATGGGATGAAGTCCCTGTCAACCATAGGCATTGTTTTGAAGCACTTGATCGTACGCTTCGAGACATAATGTCAACAAAGGACCATACTTCAACACATAAACAGTTTGGCGGCATTACAGTTGTCCTTGGTGGAGATTTCAGACAAACTCTTCCTGTAATACCCAAAGGAAAGAAACACCAGATTTTAAATGCATCCATTACCCGCTCCTATTTGTGGCAGTCCTGCTTTGTCCTTCAATTAACAGAAAACATGAGGCTTCGGAGTTCGTCGCTTTCACCTGATGACAAAATTGAACTCCAGCAGTTTGCTGAATGGTTTCTCTCTGTTGGTGCTGGTAACACCCCCAAGAGCACCCCTGCAGAACAGCTTGATACAACCTGGGTCCACATTCCAGATTACATATTATTACCGCCTGAACAAAGAAGCCTTACAAGTTTGATCTCATTCGTATATGGATCAGCACCACACATCTCTGAATTACCAAATTATCTATGTGAGAGAGCAATTTTGGCTCCAACCAATGAACTAGCTGCTGCCATAAATTCTGAAATTATGACCCAAATTGTTACCGAGGAGATGTCATATTATAGCTGTGACACTATTGATGAGTCATCAGCTAACTATTGCAAAATTGCTATTTAGAAATCTAGATCCAATCAAGGGCCTATGCAATGGAACAAGGCTTATAGTCACACAACTTACTCACCGTATCATCGAAGCGCAGATTATCACAGGAAGGCAAGACGAACACTAGCGTACATTCCAAGGATAGTGGCTACTTCAACCGACCCAAAGTGGCCATTCAAAATTAAGAGGCGCCAATTCCCCATTCGTGTTTCATATGCCATGACAATAAATAAAAGTCAAGGACAAACATTAAGTAAAGTTGGTGTATACCTACCAAGCCCTGTATTTTCACACAGTCAATTATATGTTGCATTCTCACGTGTTACATCTCCAAGAGGTCTACATGTCCTCATTGAAAATAATGCCCCCGAATATGAACACAGCACTCACAATGTTGTGTACACTGAGATCTTCGAAGAGATATGCAACTGATATACTCACGCTGCCAAGGTGTACCACCGCCCTAAGTTTTCTTTACCATCTTCAACCTATATTTTTTTGTTACGTCATGTCTTCTCTTTTGCAGCTTCAGTACCCCCAAAATTCATGTATGTTGCTCACCTGCTGTGCAACCTGCCAGTGCTTAAGGAGCCAGCACAGCCAAGATCATGTCTTTGATTTCCTGATTACAATGATTAGATTTTGCATTCACCACTAAAATCCAGATTTGTGTCCTCTTCTTTACTTGGTTATCTTAGTTTGTTAGTGGTTTTGGTTCAGATAAAAGTGTCAATATTATCTGCCGATGGGATTTATTTTAACCTTCACTGCATTTCATTATCACGTATAGTTTGATACTATTCTATGCCTATGCTGTTTTGCTATTATTCTATGCTTATGATAGCTACTGTCTTACTGACACCTCAGAAGCTGTTTCCTTACCCAAATTTTCTTCTCAATTGTTGGCAGCGATGGCCTATGTACGTATCTGTACCTTGATGAACCTCGCATAGCTTCAAACTATTATGCTATCAGGTAATTGGTGTGGCTCCTTCTGTATTGCCAACAGCCTTATTATCAGACATTCTAAAGCACGGTCTATTGGGCATATTTGAAATCCAAAATACTTGGCTTCTTTAGGATTGCCATGCATCTTCCGAATTTCAGTCACTTGGATGCTTCTTTGTGATTCAGATCAATAGGGTTGGCATTACAATAGTGGCACACATTTAAGGTCTTTTTGTGGACACGTTTTCATTTACTTTTCAAACCTATTAAGCTGTTGCAACATGCCATGTAATAGCCAGATATTTTTAGGATAGATACATATACGAACTGAATTAAAATATGTATCTTTGTAGCCATTTCTATTGTTACAACAAACCATTTAGTGATCGGATATTTATATTTAATATAAATGTACCAAATAAGTTACAATGCTCTTTTTTGTTATGACACTTTACACCCATAAAACAGGTCTGATACATTGCTCTATTGACTATCCTGATACTTCAGACCTGTGAAACTCCTATGTCTCCATACCCATTCTTTTCCTTTTGTGCAAAACATTTCTAATAGCTTCACAATTTTGTAGTCATGTACTCATGCCTGCCCATTTTGCGCCATCTCTTCACTTCACCTTTTGCTATGATCCATGCTACTGAACAGCTTCCTACTCAGAAGGTAACCATTTCTCCTCTAATAGTCATATTCAGTTTGGCGAAATGTTCTGACTGTACCCATTTTCCTCTACCAGACCTACCTCTGATTATGTACTCCCTAATTAACTCTTTTTACTTCAGGTTGGATGGATGTTGTAAAAAAGGCTTATGTTCCATGCCCCCCCCCCATCTCATAAGGTGATGAATCCCCCCGACCCCCCCCCCCCCCCCACCAACAACTGTTCTTCACATGATGCATAACTACCTACTCAGCAATACAAGGCTTCTTTTTCGCACTTAAATCATTCTTCCCATACGTTTAAGACCTCCTTCTGGATATCTACCTTTCAATCCAAATAACATGAAAAATCCTAGCAACTCAGCTAACATGTATGATCGGTAGATATATAGCGTTATGCTACATGGAAAAAAGAATAGACCCAACGGTACATAATATTCTAGATTTCACAAAAGAAATATGTGAATCCTGATGTTTATGAAAAACATAAACTCATATTTTCCTCATAGTAAGTACATACCAATGCTTGCCATAAGCAATAGACCATACTTGCTAATTTAATTCTTCATTTCTTTTGTCATGCGTTCCTTCTATTGCCTAATGCATATCGTTCAATCTTTTTATAAATTGATTGTTTTTCACCTGCCTTTTCACATGACCACATATTTTGTAAATCCAGACATTCCTCACATCGACAACTCCTCATTACTGATTCTGTAGATTGGACACATGGAGATCCTCACAAAGGCTTAAAGAATCGTGCAAGTTTATTCTATGTTCCTCCAACACTTCAACTTTTGGTTGCTCCAAAATTTGGCATAGTGGTTTTGAGAATGCAGGTGTAATTTTCATGCTAAGATGCCCCGTTAATTATTTCTCTGCCTTTGAATGCGACACAATGAGCCCAATGACTATGTAAGGCCAAGTTCCTTTAGATGTTCAGAATTTGGCTACTCAACACAGCTTTTCTATACAAACATACAATGTGCTATATTTCCGGTTCAGTGCCCCGAGCCCACTAGTTTGCTTATATTATCATAATCTCAAGAAGAAAGTAAGAGTTTAAAATTTGTGCCTCTCTACTTCAAAAAAGCATCACCTTAGCTATCTAGTAAGAGCGAGATGTGCAATAACGTCATGCATGCATAAGAGCTAATAGCAGAAGTTTTGGTGATAGTGATAGAGACACACGGAAGGGCCCTAGGTGGAGCTCCGAATTCACCGGTACCATCAAGCCTTCCAACTCAATTACCACCAGCTTGATATGGTCGTGCCAAGATTTCATATCACGTCCAACTCCAAGCTTGCAGAGATGCTGTTGCACAACTATATATATACGCTGTGTTTGTCCCAGTATTTAGCCAACAAAAACAAGAGCTA
The DNA here is from genome assembly GCA_022036555.1 of Microstegium vimineum. Classification (NCBI taxonomy): domain Eukaryota; kingdom Viridiplantae; phylum Streptophyta; class Magnoliopsida; order Poales; family Poaceae; genus Microstegium; species Microstegium vimineum. The sequence continues at coordinate 2,018,265 of CM039123.1, read as the reverse complement.
CAAATCCAAAGCCCAAGAGAAGAGAGAGCTAGTTCAAAACCAAACCAAAACCACACGTACAAGTACAAACCTCTACTTCACCTCTCAACTAAGTTAACCAGGGTCATCGTCATAGGCTCACAGCAAACACAGAGCTAGCTAGCACACACCAAGTGTGGGCACCTAGCGAGTAGTTTCTTCATTTGTACGTGCATGCGCATATAGCCGGCCGGCCGGTGTAACGACATCGATCATGAAGGTGAAGATCACGAGCTCCAAGATCGTGAAGCCAGCGCGCGCCGGCGGCGGTGGCGGCGTGACGCCGCCACCGAGCACCGACGAGAGCGTGCCGCTGAGCGTGTTCGACAAGGTGACGTACGACGTGCACATTGCCGTCATCTACGCGTTCCGGCCGCCGAACCCACCGAACGCGGCGCTGGAGCAGGGCCTGGCGCGGGCGCTGGCCGTGTACCGCGAGTGGGCGGGCCGTCTCGGCGACGGGCTCAACGGCCGGCCGGCCCTGCTCCTGAACGACGCGGGCGCCCGGCTCGTGGAGGCCGCCGTGGACGCGCCGCTGGCCCGGTCCATGCCGTTCAAGCCGTCCCCGGAGCTGCTGCGGCTGCACCCCAGCATCCACGACGGCCGCGTGGAGGAGCTGGTGCAGGTGCAGCTCACGCGCTTCGCGTGCGGCTCGCTCGTGGTCGGGTTCACGGCGCACCACCGCGTTGCGGACGGCCAGGCCACGGGCAACTTCCTCGTCGCGTGGGGCCTCGCCACGCGGCGCCTCCCCGTGGAGCCACTCCCCGTCTGCGACCGCGCCACGCGGTTCCAGCCGCGCGCCGGCGCGCCGCTCGTGGAGTTCCCGCACCGCGGCACCGAGTACTACCTGCCCGTGCCCGCCAAGAAGCAGCGCGGCGAGGAGGGCGAGGGCGACGACGTCGACGACGAGGACATCGGCGGCGTGGCCCACGACAAGATCAAGGTGCACAAGGTGCTCTTCACCAAGGAGTTCGTGGCGCGGCTCAAGGCGCGGGTCTCGTCGTCGTCGGGCCTCCCGCTACCGCCGACGCAGCATCACCACCGGCGCGGCGGGCACTACAGCACCTTCGAGAGCGTGGTGGGGCACCTGTGGTGCGCGGTGACGGCGGCGCGGGGGCTGGGCGCGGGCGAGACCACGAGACTGCGCATCTCCGTGAACGGGCGGACGCGGATGCGGCCACCGGTGCCGCACGGCTACTTCGGCAACATGGTGCTGTGGGCGTTCCCGCGGTGCGACGCCGGGGAGCTCGTGTCGCGCCCGGTGCAGCACGCCGCCGACCTGATCCACCGCGCCGTGGCGCGCGTGGACGACGCCTACTTCCGGTCCTTCGTCGACTTCGCGTCGTCGGGCGCGGTGGAGGCCGAGGGGCTGGCGCCCACCGCCGACGAGTCGCAGGTGGTGATGTGCCCGGACCTGGAGGTGGACAGCTGGCTCGGGATCAGCTTCTACGACCTCGACTTCGGCGGCGGGTGCCCGTTCTACTTCATGCCGTCGTACCTGCCCATGGAGGGCACCATGTTCCTGCTGCCCTCCTTCCTCGGCGACGGCGGCATCGAGGCCTACGTGTCGCTCTTCGAGAGCCACCTCGAGGAGTTCAAAAGGATATGCTACAATATCGCCTGACTGATCCAATCACGCAGGATCCGCCGCGACCCGCGAAAAAATAGTACTACTGGTAGGAACTACCAAGACGTAATGCAATATGTTTGCCTAGGTTTGGCCATCATGCCTAGTTCTGTTGTGATAACTGTCGTGATCGCATAGCACACAGGATCAACGCGTTATATGCCTGTGGAGGGAGATTACAAATAATCGATCATTTGGAAATAAACAAGGCAAGATACTATCTTTCTATCGGTAATAATGTGCTGTAATATATAGTTTTGTACTAAGTCAAAATTTCTCTTTATTTGCCATTTTTTTAAAAAAAATGAAAAAGTTAAGAACATAAGATTTGTACTTTTAAATTCACTAACGTTCGTAATATATATATATATAAGCTCAAATGTTGTGAAATTACATGTTTTTTGAATAAAAACTTGATGTCAAAATTAAGAGTTTTTTATTTAAGATAAACCTACTAAGCTAGAGGACATGTAAAAAAATGGAGGGAGAAGTAGTATTATAGCCGTGTTTGTTTGAAGTTCGACATGTCAAAATCACACATGCTTTTCTATGTTCTACTACAGTTGCATGCATCATGTGGTAAATGTCCACAGTCCTCTTTTTTTGTTCTAAACAGTAATCAAGCGGGATATCAAAAGATTATACGAGTAGATCAATTGTTGCGGTCGAATAATACTGATGATAATACATAGAATTCTGCCATTTTCCAATTAAATATACGCAGCAGAAAAACTTTATTAATTATAGTAATGTTTTTGACGTAGTATCACGTATACGGCTTGGCTTATTGTCGTCTAAATTTTGGCATCTTTCAGTCCGGTGGAAATGGATGTAAAATTTAACGTCACAGGACATGAGACTGAGAGAGCTGGTGGAGTAGCTCCAAATGAAATGTGAAGGAGGATAGGCAGGTAGCCTTCCACACTCCACAGGATCTGCACGCGGCAGGACTTTTCAGCCCCGCTGGACGGACCTACCCACCGACGTGGACGTGCCACTGATGAATGTTGCGTAATTAGGTTCTTCTTCCCAGGACCAAGACCAAGAGTGACGTGACGAAAAATACATACTGGATCGTCGTCTATCCCGAAGAATATGTAAATGTGATTATATTTATCACTAGCGCGTCAAACCAACAACCCAACAAGATGCCAATACAGCATTAGAAAAAGGGCCGTTCTATTTTTTTTCTCGATTCAAGCACGATCTGTCTGTGCAATCGAAAAGCGATCCATGACCATGTTCTCCTGTGCTGGCTACCCAGCGCTTCGTGACAACGAATAGATACTGTAGAATGCGTCGCGTGCTATGAAGAATAGGAAATGACAATCTGCTTGCCAGGTATACGCGCGGTGCACAAGGACGACGGGAATCCGCATATGGCGCAACCCGCAAGCTTGAAGCTAGTAGTTCTTAACACTTATTTTAATTTTAGTATGAATTTAGCCCAAGAATGAGTAACTGTAATATTAAGTTCAAATAATTGTTTAAGCAGCTGCTTCCTAGCTAGCTTTCTTTTTTTTTTTAATGTTTTCATCTTCTTTTTAACATACCCAGTTGCTTGTAGTTACATAGTTGACTTTTTTTTTAATAAAAGCGGTGTCACATAGTACGTGTGCTTTTTTAACAGCTTCTATGTAGTGTATATATATAAAAACAGCTGTAGGTATATACCCACAGGTTAGGTACAGTATAAACTTCAAAAATGTATTTCTACTGTTATTATTAGACATGTTGGATATATGGAGCATTCTTATACTCTGTTCTACATAAATTAGAGTCACTAGTGTGCTCCCACTGCTCCAAAATGTAGATTATTTTATTTTTGTCATAAGTGAAACTCTAAATTTGAATAAATTTATATAGAAAGCCACAAATAAATACCGTACATTATCAAGAGAAAAAAATCATTTTTTAAACTTAATGAAAATAATTTGACTAGCAAGTGTAGAAACATGTTATGCATGGTCACTCGGATGACTACCCTATTTATGAACTGCTAATAAATGGTGGAGATATGGGATGTTTGAATCCGGTGGCTAAGTTCACTTCATGTCACATCGAATGCTAATTAGTAGGACTAAATGTAAGATAATTATAAAACTAATCGCATATGAGGAGACTAATTTGGGAGACAAATACATATAGTAAGCCTAATTAATCCATCACTAACAAATGTTTATTATAGAACCACAGGCCAATTTTTCTGAAGCCCCAAACATCCCCACCTCACCCCCACAAAAAAAATGCATTTCGGGATATGTCTCCGCAGGCGGAGGCCTTCCTTGCCATCTGGTCCTATGACGTTTTCATGTGTAATCTGACGATAACCCGAGGTTCCTTAGAACGGTGAATGTTGTGGACTGTTTCATTCCCAGATTATACCATGACCCAGCCCATTTAGAGCATTATAAAGCTACGGTGCCTCATGGTCTTTCTTGCTGGAGAATATTGGTCGGTAGCAATTTAGATAGAAATAAAATAAACTTAAGCCACGATAAGGAAACTAATGGGCCTGAACGAAGCATGGTTGGATGGGCTCGCCCTTGAAAACCCATGGAATTGATACAAGATGGACTAACACGACCCGTTTGGACATTTGCATGCATTTTTTTTTTGCTGGGCTGAACAAAAACAAAGCCCATCAACAAGCAGCCTTGCCATAAAGACAGACGAAACACTCAACTGATGTCAAATTAAAAAAAAAAACAGTATAGAAATTCCGAATAATTCAGACATTGGGACACCACCAGATCTCAATCTCATGCGTGCAACTTCAGAAATGGACTGAACGAAAACAAAGCCCATTAACAAGCAGTTCACAAAATTACTCCACTGTAGAAGCAGCCAAACCAACAAGGTAAAATTACCAAGGCTTTGGATCGAGCGAGCCGCTCATCTACTACTCACTCCACCTAGCTAGCTCATTGAATGCGTGCTGCCCATACATTGGTGCTCCCCCACCTCTTCCCACCCCCCTTCCAACAAGCAGTTAATAAGGTAGCAGCAGTACTTCACTCAACCTCGTTAAAACCACGCGGTGGTGACTCCGGCCTCCATCTAGCTTGTTCCATCACACTGACACGTCCATAGCTAGTCCACACCACCACAGTCCACACTGCCAGCTCCAGCTAACCGGAGAGGAAAATCAATCGGCGTGTACGACGGGCTGATCTGGGAGCGCGCGAGAGGACGACGACGATGAAGATGAGCTCCATGGCCACGGCGGCGGTGGCGGCGGTGATGGTGCTGCTCTCGGCGGTGGCGACGACGAGGACTGTGACGGGGCAGGCGCTGGTGCCGGGCGTGATGATCTTCGGCGACTCGGTGGTGGACGCCGGCAACAACAACCGACTGGCCACGCTGGTGCGCGCCGACTTCCCGCCCTACGGCCGCGACTTCCCGGCGACGCACGCGCCCACGGGCCGCTTCTGCAACGGCAAGCTCGCCACGGACTACACCGGTACGTAGGGGTAGTTCCAGTTCCATACATAGATATATGCATCTCTGCTCTAGCTAATCGATCGAATCGACGAAATGAATATGCCGCGCGCAGTGGATAGCCTGGGGCTGAGCTCGTACCCGCCGGCGTACCTGAGCGAGGAGGCGCAGAGCAACAACAAGAGCCTCCTCCACGGCGCCAACTTCGCATCCGGCGCCGCCGGATACCTCGACGCCACCGCCGCCCTCTACGTACGTGCTTGCATCTGCATTACAGTTACAGCTAGCCAGCCGCGCTGCACGAATTGAACCGATCGATGCTTCTGTGTATTCCAGGGCGCCATCTCGCTGAGCCGGCAGACGGAGTACTTCCGGGAGTACCAGTCGCGGGTGGCGGCGTCGGCCGGCGAGCGGCGCGCCCGTGAGCTGACGTCCGGGTCCATCTACGTGGTGAGCGCCGGCACCAGCGACTACGTGCAGAACTACTACGTGAACCCGATGCTGAGCGCCGCCTACACGCCCGACCAGTTCGCCGACGCGCTCATGCAGCCCTTCACCTCCTTCGTCGAGGTACCTTCTGTTACGTTTTTTTATTAGAAATTTAGAATATATATATCTCTCTGGCCGGTCTATCTTAATAACAACATTTAATTTTCCTCTAACTTACACCCTGTTTACTTAGCTTATTAACCATCAAAATAATGTTTTTTTCTTACAATAAAATAGACAAAAATAATATTAGCCGGCTTATCAGACATCGAATCAATCACCCGAGCAGGACGTACACATTAGGATGATGATAGTTCATTGACGGTATCTTTGTAAAGTACGTACGGTAGCTACCATCACTACTACAGAAAGGGCTTTTAGCCCGGTGGAAGGGACTCGGGACTAAAGGTCCTTTCCTGGTTCCCACAACCGGGACTAAAGGTCCTCGCGTGAAAGAAAAAAATAAAACTCCCATCCCAACTGCCCCCCCTAAAGTGACCTTATGCACAGCCTCGCGCGTAGCCCACCTACATAGTATAACTAATGATAAATAGAATCCTTAATTTTTGAATCATGCATCGAGAGACCTTTTAGTCACGATAGGGAACAACAACCGAGACCTTTAATCCCGGTTCGTAAAATCAATCGGGACTAAAGGTTCTGCACCACCAACCGGGACTAAAGGAGACTTTTTATCCCATGTTGGTGTTACTAACCAGGATTAAAGATGTATTAGTCCCGGATAAAAAAATAACCAGGACGAAAGTTCATTTTAACCATCGACGAAAGACCTGTTTTCTAGTAGCGCATGTGCATGCAATGCAACAAGGATGTATGTCGAGAAAGTTCAAACCTTGAGAATATAATAATCGACATCGAGATCGAGTGGGCATGGGCATGCAACTGCGAATACGCAATTGAATGACGTCGCAGGGGCGTAGTGGCGGATACGATCTGAGGTCACAGGTTGCAGCGGGTCGGAGGGCCGTGTAGGAATGAATGCAGTGCAATGGGCCTCACAGTAAAAAAAAAAACTCGTCGTCTGCTGTGTTCTGGCTTCTGGGTGAACATGCATGGGTTTGCCTAGCTGCCATTCACTGTGCCTGTAGTACGTACGTAACAGTAACAGTAGCGGAGGTTGTTGTGACAATCAATGACGACCTCGATCAGCTACTGTCGTCACATGTGTCCTCTCCAGACTCCACTGCTAGTAGTTACTACTATGCTTTGAGATGGGTGCAGTTTGGTTCAAGATTTCTACCTCGTTCGATTGTGAAAGAAATCGATCGGTTTTTGTGTTGCGAGAGACGATCGAAAAAGTACTGCCGATGTCAATGATCATGTTCACTATTTTTTAGCGAACAAACTTAAACTCTTACAATAAATCAGTATAAGCTAAATTTCAACAAATCGATGCTGCTGTGTTGCATGTGAACAGACGACCATCTGTACGTTACAACTTTTAGTATTACAACTAGAAGCAGAGACGGTGGCTGGCCGTTGCATGTTTCTTTGCAACGTCATACCAGCTGGCGCCGGCCGGTTCAGCTGTTTTCTCCCAACCAGCTGCATGCAACGCACCTCCACACTTCCATGCTACGTACGTCTCTGCAACGGTGTCTAGAGATGGTCGGTTTTTCAGTCTATAGCCTGTGATACTGTTTTGTTGTGAGGCAATGGCTGATGAGTTCTAAGGAATAATTGGGAAGAGTACGTGAGTAAAACGAAAAGCACGGTCATTCTGGAGAAGAACATTAGAGACAGCTCGCACACGTACTACTTGTGTGGTGTTGTACTCGCTCGCTCTCGGTGTCACTAGTCAACATACTCAAGACGTACGGGTAGCACTCACTAGTATTGCGTCAGTTCATCACATGCATCCTTGGAGGGAGGACGCCGCTGTACTGTACATGCATGTGCCATTGGCCTCCCTCTACAGGAAGAAGACCGACACGGCCTGTCGGGCCACTGGCCGTGGCAGTGAAATCTTAAATGGTGTACCCCCAGTATGTGCGATCCAGTGTTGTTGAGCGCTATGCAATGTATCCATCCTCCATCCAGTCAGTGTAATAAAACGCATGCATGCATGCATATCTGAAAGACTGAAAGTAACTAATACTCTGTCTTCTTCTAATTGCATTCCATTGCACACTTTCAGCACAGTTTGTAGTAGCTAGCAATCAGCTCCCCGTTAGTACTATACTATATATTGCGTTGCTGATAACACGCCGTACCGTTGCATGCATGTGTTGGCAACCAATGCAATTGCAAAATGCATGCAGGGCCTGTACAATCTGGGCGCCCGCCGGATCGGCGTGACATCGCTGCCACCGATGGGGTGCCTCCCGGCGTCCGCGACGCTGTTCGGCGGCGGGAACGCAGGCTGCGTGGAGCGCCTCAACAACGACTCCCTCATCTTCAACCGGAAGCTCGGCGCGGCCGCGGACGCCGTGAAGCGCCAGCACTCGGACCTCAAGCTCGTCGTCTTCGACATCTACCAGCCGCTCCTCGACCTCGTCGAAAACCCCACCAGCGCCGGTACGGACGATCGGTCGATCGAGAGCACGGCCGATGCTCTGCATCTGCTCTTCTCCATACTCTTTCTTCTCTTTTATGGCATTGATCGAGACAATGGTTGGTTCCTGCAGGGTTCTTCGAGTCCCGGCGGGCGTGCTGCGGCACGGGCACGATCGAGACGTCGGTGCTGTGCCACCAGGGGGCGCCGGGGACGTGCAGCAACGCCACGGGCTACGTCTTCTGGGACGGCTTCCACCCCACGGACGCCGCCAACAAGGTGCTCGCCGACTCGCTCCTCCTGCAGGGCCTCCAGCTCATCGCGTGATGACCCACGCAACGCAACGGCCTCCAGGAAATACCGACGCCCTTGGTCCTTCGTCCTGCTGTACCGTTCTGTGCTGCTACGTACTGTGTGCTTGTCTGTATGTTTGCTGTATGTCCATCATCATCTCCCGTAGTTTTGTAATGCTTGGAAAAAAGTTGTGGACTGCTGTAAGAGTGCCGCTCTGTATAATTACATTCCACGTCTTTCCAATCGTTCTATCAAAAAAAAACGTCTTTCCAATCTCTTGGTTGAATTTTGAATTTTCGAGTGATCGACGTACAGTGCCAGTGTCATATTTCAAAGTACTGTTTTATGTAGTTCAGCGACCAGCGACCACCAAGATGTTTTATGGTGTGCAACCTTGCTCGTCTGAGCAGGCCAGGACCACGACCACCACTGTCCACTGGATAGCCAAAGAACAGAAGCCTACCACTCTGGCACTTCTACTTTCCGTGTACCATAGCTACTAGCAACTGCTGAACGTACGGCAGAAGAACAGAAGCCTACCACTCTGGCACTTCTACTTGCCGAACAAACTTTTTTTTATGCACTGGCATATAAATTCGTGTTACCTTCAGAGAAGCTGATATCGAATAATCAAGATGAAATTGTGGCATTTGTACATCCGATCGAATTTTGCTATACCTCTTGTAACACCCTAAAATTTGAATTAAAAAATAGATTTAAATTTGAGTTTAATTTGATTTTAATTTAAGTTTTTGTGTGAAGCATAGAATTAAATATATAAAACTAAATTAAATATCATGTTAGGGTACCACATGTTGTGATGCATCTCATGCCCTGCATTTTTCTTGTGTTGTTTGAAGTTGCAAAACCCTAGAAAACTTTGCAAAACCAATTTAGAAAATTCAATTTGGAAAATCAAATTTGAAAAGAAAAAGGAAAACAGGAAACCCTCTCCTTTCCTTTCTGGCCCAGCAAGCAAACCGGCCTGCCCCCGCGCCTCGGCCCAGCCTGCCCGCGGCGCGTCTCTTCTCTCCTCCTCCCCCCCCCCCCCCCCCCCCCCCCCCCCCCGCTGACACCTAGGTCCAGCCCGTCAGCGCCCCTCTGTTCTCTCTCTCCCTTTCACTGACATGTCGGTCCCGCCTGTCATCTCCTCCCCTCTCCTTCCCGTGTCCGACCGGGACTCTGCCGCGACGTCGCGCCGCGCCGCGTTCGTTCCGCGTCCGCGCGCGTGGCCGCACGGGACTCTCCCCCTCGGTCCCATATATAGCGCTGACCCCCGCGCCGTCTCTCCCATCGATCCTCGAGCCCTCGCCTCGCCTCGCAGACGCAACAGCGCTGCCGCAGAGCTCCGCCGATCCGCCAGCGAGCCGCCGCCGTTCCGCGCCTCGGGACACCGCAAGCTCGCCATCGAGTCGCGCTTCGCCTTCGCGTAAGTGCAGAACGCCTTCTCCCTCCTTTTTCCCTCTCTTTCGTGCGCTGGTAGGCCTCGCCGCCGTGTACGGGATAACCGCCGCCGCTGTCTCTCGTCGCCAGCTGTCTGCAGCCGTCCGCGAGCCTCTCCAAGTGGTCAGGTAGGTTCGTCGGGCCTCCCGCTTGCTTCCCGAGCCTTTTTCCGGACGGATTAGGGCACCCAAGTCCCTAACCGCCTCGCGTCGCCGTGCGCAGTACATCCGCCGCCGCGGTTCACCGCTATCGGTGCTCTCGGCCCGTCCCCGAGCCTTGCCATGGCTCTGGGCGAGTTCACCTTTGCTTCCTCATTCTCCCGGTGTGCTCAGTTTCGAAAACGGGTCACCATAGCCCCCGATCGGCTTACGCCGACGAGCGTTCGCTCTCGGCCGGCGATGGAACCACCGTGCGCCGCTCGACTCCGGTCGCCGCGCCGCCCGTCCCCACTCCCTCACCTTTGCTTCTAATCTTGACCGTCGGATCTCGAACCGACGCTCCTGATTAGATGATACCCCTTCGGTCCATCATAGACTATGGACCTAGTCCACTGGTGCCATGCCAGCAGGTCCACCGTGGACCAGCCTGTCCGAGCAAGCCACGTGGCGCACACGTGGGCGATGACCCAGACCACAGCCGCCCAAAGCGTAGATCTGGAAGTACGCTTTCTGTTTTTCGAAAACGTAAACCCCTCTGTTTTAATCCAAAACACGTTTTCCAAATTGCAGATTCGCCACCGAATTTGAAAACCCTATATCCCCCTCGTTTCAAATCCGTTTTGACCCAAACAAGTTGCGTTAGCTTCGTAATTTCAAGACCTATTTAATGGTATAGTTTTCAACTATGTTAATTACTTTTGAAAATCAAAGTAAATTAATTCTTCAATGTTTTAATCTTGCCCTCTTCAAAATCTTGTTTAATTTATAAATCTCTCGTTCTAGATCCGTTTTGTTCCGTTCGAGTTGCGTTGGTTTCGTAACGATAAGATCTATCTGTTAGTAATAATATTAAATATGTTTTATTCTATGAAATAAACTGATAATTGATTAATCTATACGATCAATGGTTTTCCAATTTAAAATCAATTAGGGTTTTCCACCTCGGCTTTTCATAAAACAAAACATACTTAGTTTAATCTTGTTTTTACAAAGCAAATGTAATGTGACTTAATTTAATTTGGGTATTTCTCTGAAGTATCCCATATATGCTTTTTATATAAATAAAATAAATGAAGTCTAATTCTTTTATAAAAGCTAATCTTCGGTAGACGTTTCTTTTCCTTTATAGATCCGATTAGCGTGTTTCTCGCGTCTGCGTGATCGTAGCAAGACGTAGACTTCTTTTAAATCTTTTTTATTGATTGGTGTATTGTTCTGAAGTAGATATATTGTATGCTTTGTATGATTGTTCAGATGCTTGTGTGGTGTTTATGATTTTGTCCAATCGGTGAGATTTACGTGGAGATCAAGAAGAAGTCATCAGAAGATCGAGAATCAAATGAAGAAAGGATCTAAGAGTTTAAGGCAAGTTTAACATGGGATCATCCTTGTTACCTATTCACCATAATTCAATCTAGTCATTATTGCATGTGTCTAATTTGATTCCTATTAGATCTATACCATAGCTTTGTTATCCTTTACCTTGTCACCATGGGTTTCTATGCATATGGGTAGCTTCGCTATGCTTTATAATAATGAATCTTGAGATGAATCTTGACTAATGATATATGCAACAGTGAGATAAAATTGGCTTTTATAGCAACATGGAATAGGACCCCACTGTAGGGCAAAAGCTGGGACTTGAATACAACCACGAGTGTTATAATGGCTCTGGCTTTAGTCAAGTATAAAGATTCGTACTAGTATGTTGACAGTTCGTGAAAGGCACCATTGCCGAGCTGGTTGCAGGGCATGTTGTAGGGTGGTTACCGCTTCGAAAGGTACCATCGAGTAGAGGCTTTGTATACCCCTTGTCCTTGGGTCCGGCAACATGTTAGGAAGACTTTTGAAAGACTTCATAGTGTTCCCTGCCCGCTCACCTTGGAAGTGTTTTGGGAGTCATGATCACAGGCATATGGGTAACATGGCTTGTGGGTAAAATGTATAACCTCTACAGAGTGTAAATCTATCATGATAGCCGTGCTCACGGTTACGACCGACCTGGAAAACTCACAGTGCTAGTAACTCCTGTTGTTGAACAACTTATGATGGTAAGTTTGAAGATATGATATATGAGATTGTTTCATTGATGATCATGTGGTTACCAACTGGGTTAAGCATAACTAAAGCTAAGTGTTGGTAAAACTTGACCAAGTTAAAAGCAACCGCAGTAAGCCAGTGTCAGCCTTTTGAGCTTCATAACCCTGTGTTAATCTTGTTGAGTACTTTAAGTGCTCACCCTTGCCTTATCAACCATATCAGATTGCAAAGAGCAAGAGTTAAAGAGTTAGGCTTGTGATCAACCAGTCAGTTGTCCCTGTGAAGTTGGAGTCTTCGCCTGAAGATCGGAGTCGTCCTTCCGCTGTTCACTGTGTTGAGGTTATCCTTTGACCTTATATATTATGTATTTAAGTATTGTCTTTCGATATCACCTTAATTTGTGGCTATATGTGAAATTTGACTTCCTGGGTTCACATATGGTGTAAATCTGGTTTTGTTCTTAAAACCGGGTGTGACACCTCTATTCACAGCAAAACCAATACATGATCACACCACCACCACCACCACCACCACTAAATATACCTCTATGAGAGTTCAAACCCAGTATTTGAGCTAATGGCGTAAAGCAGCTTGCTCCTTAGCGTGCTTGATCGCTTGTATGTAGGAAGCTGAAGGTAACAGAAAGGATTAGAAAAAAGGTTAGAAAAGAGTGTGCATGCCAGTATGAATGTCACCGGTCACTGATATACCTTGAGCGTATTGTAGCATGTGGAAGCAGATGGAAGGCGGTCTACATCTTGGCCTCCAATTGATGCCCAAAGTGTTACATCACATGGAACCTAGGCCAGTGAGGAGAAGATTGACGAATCAGATAGAGGGGGGGAAAACAAAACGATACATGGATTGAAACCCTGCTGCAAGAGTTCGACTTGTTACAGAACTAACAGCAATACCATCAAGTAACTTCACTGATTATCATTCTTGCATAAACAAATTTAGAGCACATTATTAGGAGTCTTAAGTTGATGACACTGTAGAAAAATCAAGAAAGGAAAATTTGAGCCCATATATGCATCACTTTATCATCTTATTAAATAGTACTCCCTCCATCACAAATTATAAGACATTCAAAGAATCTTGGAGAGTCAAAGCATCTCAAGTTTGACCAACAATTATAGAGAAAACTATAAAGATTAATGACATCAAATAGGCATACTATAAAAACATAATTGATAGTGAATCTAATGATACTTATTTGACATCATAAATATTATTATATTGTCATATAAGCTTGGTCAAACTTGAGATACTTTGACTCTCCAAGATTCTTAGGATGTCTTATAATTTGGGATGGAGGGAGTATTTCACATGGAATAGTCTGTTCTGAATTATACAAGGGCTGAGAAGTTAGTGCACATCAATAATACAGTACGTCACCTTCCTTAAGTCAATCTGTGTCACATATCAGCAAAACAGGAAAAGTTCTTGGAATGTGCTCAAACCTTATGTATTGTGAAAGAAGGTTGCAGGTACTTGAATCCAAGCAATGGAGCTCGTGAACAGCTTGTCACAAACTTTAGGAGCAAACAGCGCTCTGTTGGCTTAAATCCTTTGATGACCTGCATAATGAGTAAAAATGTGCAAACCATATTAATATTTATATTTGCTGGTGGTAAACAAAAATAGTTATTTCACCAAATTTGGCTGAAATGCCAGAGGCAAACAGATCAAATCATTTATATAGCATAGAAAAGAAGTGGGCAAATGCATGCTACACATGCAAATAGGCCAGAAATGCAGTGCAAGTATGACAAGAGTGCACAAGGCAAGTTTCATCTGCCAGTATGTTGGGATCACAATTCAGTGATTCACAATTATACAGAAAACCAAATGATATTTTTCCCAAAGTTATTATCACCAGACAAGAAAATACATGAACAAGTGCACTGCTCCAGACATTTCCAAATTGGGTATGTAATTGCATGAAGATAGACAACCTTATAATCCTAGGGCCTTATTACCAAGTTACATGCATCCCAAAATATATCATGCAAAACTGGAAATAGCAAGAACCATTAATGCAAAATGAGCAAATTATACAAATACATATACCTCCCAGAAAAGTTTAACAGTTCGACTTGACTCAGTATAACCACCAGTATACTTGGTGTTGTTCCGCAAATCATCAACGTCAAAATCCCGCAGGCCGCCTGAAAGTAACTGCATGTGGCAATGATACATTAGCAGGATTTGAAACAGTGGGCTAACACGGATTCAGCTTTGACATGTTACAGGCCGTTTCTTGAGCTAGTCAAATACTCCCTCCATACTCATATTAATTGACGTTTAGGACAGTGAGACGGTCTCCAAAGTGTAACTTTGACTGCTTATATTTTTAAAAATATTTATTGAAATATAATATATTTATATTTTTATGAAAGTATTTTTCAAGACAAATCTATTGATATGATTTTCATTTTTCCAAACTTAATAACTTAAAATTTATTCATGATTTATATTCCCAATGTTTGACTCAAACCTTGTCCAAAACGTCAACTAATATGGGTATGGAGGGAGTATTGGTTAATCTGTTAAGGGAATGCTTGGGTGTTTGGCCAGCTATTATTGATTCTCTTCTTTACAAAAAGAAGAGCAATGTGGTATTATTATTTTCTGAGGGGTCAATGTGGTATTAACGAGCACAATTCATAATTTAATTTCTCTATTTATATCACATACATCACAATTTCGTTTTAACTTTTTAACAAGAAAATTTTAAGTTAGATTTTGTTTTCTTAATTTTAAATATTTGAATTCATTCAGAGTTTTCTACTTTATTTATTACTGTTAGGCCAAATCTCAATCCCCACAGTATACCTGGTGCGATGCTAGTTTCAATAGTATAGAAAATGAAGAAGAGAATCCTCTCAAGGAAAAAAAAAAGGAAAAGAAAGAAGAAGTTACCTGATTAAATTCATTTGCATTAAACAGGCTCAGCCAATATGGTGAAATGAGATCACTGAGTCCTCTATAAAATGCGTTTGCAAATGGAAGTATCTGCAAGGACAATGGTGCTAAGCTTTACTCATACCGAACAAAACCTTGTAAATTAAGAGAAAACAGAGTGTCACGAACCTGTCGGTTAAGCTTGAAATCTGCCATTGCATGAACATAGTGCAACTTGTTTTCGTTCGTGACAGATATATTTTTACCACCAGGTCTAAGCTCATGGACGATTCTTTTACCACCCAACTCTTCAGTTACAGTAAAATCCAAAAATAGATCCTCAACGTCCCCATCATAGTGCTGTTTGGTAGAAAGATAGTGTACATTATTGTTATAGATCGGTAATTGCGTCAAAATGTTACTGTCTTATTATGTTAACTAGGTGGATACCCCGCGCATTGCTGCGGGTATTTCAGAGCCACGGCAGGCCATGGGCCAACCACGGCGGCTGGGGGAGTGACCGATCTTCGGTGTAGCCTCGTTAGAGGGTCATCGTAAACCTTAGTGGTTTTGAAGCATTACACCTGAGGTCTCACTCAACCGAACCCTCTCCTCCTAATATACTGGAGGGGCATCTCCCCTACCAGGAGTTCTGAAAGTTCTGTGTATGGATCATTCAGGCGTTTTGAAGGACTTCAGAAAATCCATGTGATATGCACTATTGCCACGTTTTTCTTAGAAACACTGGTTTCGGGTATTCCAGAGCCACGGCGGGCCACGGGCCAACTACGGCGGCCAGGGGAGTGACCGACTTTCGGTGGAGCCTAATTAGAGGGTCATAGTAAACCTTAGTGGTTTTGAAGCATTTCACCCCAAGGTTTCACTCAACCGAACCCTCTTCCCATAATATACCCGAGGGGCATCTCCCCTCCCAAGAGTTCTAGTAGTTCTGTGTATGATTCCTTTAGACGTTTTGGAGGACCTCAGAAAATCCATGTGATATGCAGTTTTACCACATTTTTCCTTAGAAACACTGGTTTCAACAAAGAAGGCGCACGAGAGAGTTATCGAAATATATCCATGTGGGGTCTTGTTTTGAAGAGTTTCTTGCGAGGAACACCATGGTGCAATTGGATTTTAATTATGATACTTGGTTTAGGTGCTATGGCTTTTTTCCTATTGCAAAATGAAATAGCTAGTGGGGAGATAAATGAGGGTTAGTGGACTGATGACATCACTTGATGTAAGATGACATCACTTTTAGGAAATACACGAACCTGATTGGAGGGAACCCTCTGAGTGGGTCTTTGCAATATAGGAGTATAGGATGCTAGTATGAAAAAAGAAAAACCAAAATGGTACCATATGCAGTTTTACAGAGGTAGCTGATCAACAAACAAATACTCCTATCATATAGAACCACTACAGAGAGAAACTTCATCAATCCCAAAAGTACAATCAATTTTAACAATGCTTAAATAAATGGCAAGATCCTGTAGTAATTATGAGCAAAAAATAGATGCATAAGATTGACTCGCAGTGTCACCTACCTGTAACCAATACAAACTAAGAATATACATTGAAAGATTAATAAGACATATCACACATTCATGAATTCTTAGGAGATATACTACAACAAAGGGGTTGAATAATAGTCATCCACCCATCTTATGATGTTTTCAATAGAAAAGGTAATATTCTAAGTAGTAGTTTAACTTGCTTGTATCTTGGAAACCAAACCAAAGCAAAAATCTATAGTACCTTTAGTTGCATAAGGTTTCTATAAAGCTCAGGATCAAGAGTTGATAGTTCATCCAGAAAATTATACCGTCCAAGAAGTTTCTGCACAAATACTGGTGAGAAAGAATAGTCCAACAGAATCCCCTCATAAAATGCTTTGCCGACAACTCGACCAAGAAATTCAATCATATCAATGCCATTATCCAAAAGCTTAGCAGTATTGCTGGGAATTAAGCTAGTATCAGATGCTGATGTTTGTGAAAACAGCCCATACCTATTGAGTGTTGTCAGAAATAGAAGAAAAAGGTTAACAAAATCGCCTTCATGAATGACAGTACTCTTCAGTCTTCACTTTTTAGAAAAACAAGTTGTGTACATCGTAAGATAAATAAAAGATTTAAGAGCGAAAAGTTTAACAGCATGCTTACTCCGGACTAAAAGCGGTCTTTGACAGATCTGTTAGGAACTCTTTTGACAGACCACCATAGTCCAAACCAGCTTCAGGAAGACCACATTCACTCACAAATGACACGTAAATGCAAGATTTTAACTTTGATTTTAGGAAGTTCAACTGCCTGTATCCATCTTCAATTATATGACCTCGACGAATAACTATCTCAATAGATCCCGGTCCTGGCCCAGAAACTTCACCAGTAACTCTTTTTGATGCTTTGTCTGACTCAATAAATTCTCTAAACATCTGCACTCTGGGTAAAAGCCATAAAATAATACTAAGAAAATTTACACTGCCAGAAATGCTGAAGTAATAAAAAAGTGTGCAGCTTGTAAAAAGAATTTATATGCTAATATAGATCAAACTCGTCAACTAAACAAAAAAGTGGATAGAAACTAGTGAGATATTTTTCTCACACTATAGCAACATAACAAGCATGTACACAAGTACACAACTACACAAGCACAGTATGACCACTACATGATTCCTCCAATGGATAATGTATGCATACCAGTTCATTCAATAAATATCAGATGAAAACAAGTAGAATTTTGTATGCCGATTTGTAAAGGAGTACAAGTGTATCAAATTTTCCTCAACCATCAGACAGAATGACCATGTAAGCTTTGTGATATATCATGTTTCTACAATCTGTGATAAGAGTTAAGAAGTATTAAGTTTTGATCCACCAAGAAAAAATAGCACTAAGTGCATCATGGTGTGCAAGTATCTCTTTAGAGGATTTCTATGCGTGAGAAAAGCAACAACAATCAAAGGTCCTAGTGATAACCAAATTCACTGCAAATGTGTTTGAGAAAGAAAAATCCACTGCAAAAAGGAGCACATGATAAGAAGGTAGGGTAGGTAAGACCAATTGACTCAGATCATAATCATAAGTTTAGATAGATAGACAGACAGACAGAGAGAGAGAGAGAGAGAGATCAAAATATCATTTGTATTACGTTCATGATGGTCGTTAAAATTATTGACATTGTTTAGACCAAACAACCGTGACGTACCTCTCTTCAAATGGATATACATGTGGTAATGTGGTAAGTACAGAGCTCCGGGGAGGAATTCCTGAAGAATTATTTCCTGGAAAATTACCAAATGCTGCCTCATGAGACCTGGCAGCAGCAGCAATTGGAATTCGGCCATTTCTAGCAGGTGCCAACCACAAGGAAATAGGACAAAATTTATGCCTACTGTCCCTTTCATACAGTAGATTAAGACATCTGACAGCTACATCCACAAGAGGCTTGCTGTAGCTTCCACTATTTTGAATGAAAGAATTGTATACAAATGTATTAAGTGCTGATGCAATCTTCCGCTGCTGCTCTAAAGTAAAAGGAACCTGTGAAGTCAGAAGGCAAAGCATGTTATAAAAAATGTGAGACAAAGATATAGAGATGCGTACGTACACAAAGCATATTACCTGCTTTTCATAAAACTCGATATCATCTAGCACAAGTAATAGGTGCCCATATATAGCACAGAAGAGATACATCATGCACATTAAGTCCTTTCCAATACCTTCGGATGCATGTCTCATGGCTTCAATATCCCATGAAGTTAATGCATCATCATTGGACTGCTGAGAAAATAAAATACTATCAGGTAAAGTGCCCTCCTCTGAATCATTGGATTTTCCTGTAATCTTCTGGAGCACATTTGCCCACTTGTTAGCTGTGTCCTTGGCATTCCTTCTTTGCCTCATGGAGGATACTTGATCACCTGAACTACTTGTAGCCAACTGTTTCTCATGTCCTGTTTCTTGTGAATTCTGGATAGGTGGACCAAAAATGGACATTTCCAGTGCCCCCCATAGATCAACTAGAAATCCAGGTGAGAATGCAAGCATGTTGAGAATAGGCAATGCACCAATAGAAGAGTTGAGTGATGAGAAAATTCTAAGCATGTGATAGTAGAAGCATACAACATCTGACAACTTTAGGCTCCGAAAATGATTCTTCAGGTTCAGATCATACTTAGTTGCCCTGCAGCATGAAACATCCTCTTTTGCCAACATCAAAAGTTTTCTAAGGTGCCATTGCTGGTAAATTGGCTTCAGAAGGTCCATAAATAATGTTCTCATTCTGCAGCCATCATTGGTATCCCCTTCCTCTGCAACAGATGTGTCGGCATGGAAAGTGGTAATACCAACATTTTGAGACATTCCCTTGCATGTCTCAAAACTTTCCAGTAAGTTTTGGGAAATACAATTAATAACATCAACATATAAGCAGAAATCTAGCTCTTGAATGAAGCACCCTGAATTGGATAAGTCATCATGATTGGTAGCTAAGTTCACTATATTTCCAAGAGCCCAACCAGAGCAAGGAATAATACTAACTGAAACCTCTGACTGCTCCAATTTTATTATTTCTTCAAATATTTTATCCTTGGAGATCTGCCACCACCTGCCATGGCTTGATCAGTTCCACATTTACAATATGTTATTCTTAAACTAATACAATGAGTAAACTGTGATGGTTCATGTAAAATAAAAAACACTGACTACTGCAGCAAAGCAATCAATACGTCCACTACAACACGTAAAGCATAAGCGTCAAGGATTCATTAAAATCAACATGCAGCATGTAATTTATTTATTTATCGTCTAGATCTGAAGAAAATAATGAAAATTCCTTATAAACACTGGAGGTAAATAGAAAATTGACTAGAATAAGATTGATAGTCTTTTTTGTTCACTTACGACTAGGTCATTCGCACCAAAAATTAGAAAGTTGTAGCAAGTATTAGTGACATGGCAGTATCTTGCAATGCTACACCAACATACAGAGCAATATATTGGCCACAATCAGTAAAGTAAGATCTTTGAAAAACAAACATCACTTTGCAAGTTAACGGCTTCAATTACATGAATAACTCTTGCTGTCATGTCATGTAAACACACAAAAAAAAGTAATATTTGGAAGTCCTAAATCTTTAGAGAGTTATGATTTCATAAAAGTTAATCCAATAACATGGAAAATGCCAGAGCAGGATTTGTTCATATCAACAATAAGACCCTTACCAGTAAAATATTGAGACTCGGTTGCAGCACAGAAAAATGCTTAAGAGCAGGTAACAACAGAGGTGGCATGCGTTTGCACAGATATGGTATTGTAAGTATATGTGTGAAGTATTTCTGTGAAGCACCATTCAGATCAGCACCCCTCTCTGCTTTCTTAGAGTGGAATGGGCGCAAGGCTAAAGTGACTGCACTAGCAGTAATCAGAAAATCATCATCTGTTGCAGTTGCAGAACTTTTCTTCCCTGAAGTAACATGAGGGCCAAGAGACTTTATATATTTCCTAACACAATTATATGTGCCACTCTGGCATGTACCAATAAATTCAATCAAACTCTCTACAGAGGCATCTGCAGAGCTAATGTTCTCACTGTTTAAACTTTTCCATGTTTTGCAATCAGTTAGAGAGACAGCCAATCTCATAGCAATAGCAGTCATGTCAACTATGCTTCCATCCTTGCAACAGGAATGGTCACACCTGGCAAGAATGAAAGAGCACAGTGAAATAAGCTTTTTGGCCTGATAAAGCCAAATAGACCTCTCTTCTGGTATACCCACAGCAAAGGAGCAGAAGTTTTTGC
Source organism: Microstegium vimineum (assembly GCA_022036555.1). NCBI lineage: Eukaryota > Viridiplantae > Streptophyta > Magnoliopsida > Poales > Poaceae > Microstegium > Microstegium vimineum. Next base: position 1,997,524 of record CM039123.1, on the reverse strand, counting down.
TTGCATCTACAGAAAAAAAAATACGAGTCAGTAGGAATGCGTAGTTGATCAGAAGAAATAACATGAGGAACCTGCCCGACAATTTGGTGTTCTGCTATATGACTAAATCTAATCAAGTTAAACTTTTGGCGAATAGACTAATCTATCGTATAACAAAGCAAGACTATTGTGGATGGCATCAAATTCCATACTATGATTTAATAATATTCGTCTAAGTTTCAACTTTCAAATAATCATAGTGGGGGTGTTTTTTCAAGCTTATCATGCAGCTGTTGTTGAGCTGCCATCAACAAAGTCATGCTGTAGCTGGTTATACCTGTTTCTGCTTCATACAACCAAAGCCTGGAATACATATCAACTTAAAGCACTGAACTAAATCAGTTTGAATAATATCATGAAATAAAGTCAGCACCGAAGGAACTGATTGTCTGATTGTTAAATTTCATATATTGTGCAGTCCATAAACAACATCGCCAAGGTGGGAAATACCATTCAATGTGCCGATGGCATGTGACCCAGGCCCCACCTGCCATCCTCACAAATTCACAATTGATGGACTTTCCAATGTATGCACCTTAGTGATGACACTAAGGTAGTTTACTTTATTTAAGAACTCATGAACCATCACTATGGCACCCATAAGGCCAAAATACTTCCATTATTAGATCACTGACTAGATAGTAGAGTCAAACAAATAGTGCCAGAAATAGACCATAAATCACGAGTTCAAGACAAACATTCTAGTCACATGTTTGTTGTCTCATATGGGCACAACTCACAACCATCAGTAGTCAGTACCTAAGTACATCAAACAAAACATGTGTGCTTGCTCAGTGGTCACCCTGCTAGGCTTTTGTATATTTCTGTTAAGTCGGCTAATCTGTTTCTAGTATTCAGCCATCTTGTACAGGGTTGAGTGTTAGGCAATAGAATATGCCGCATGTAAATCATGGATTAGTTGCTATATATTAGCAGATGTAAATCATTAGTTGCTATATATTAGCAGATGTAATCAAGGGATTTACCCTTGCCTTGTAAAGCAAGTCCAACCGGCCCTATATAATAGAAGGCGCCCCCTCCCATTGAGGTGTGGCCAATTGCCCCATATCCTGGTATTTTACATGGTATCACGAGTCCAGGTCCCGCTCTAATCTCGCGACTCTTTCCTATCCAGTCCTGCGAGCCTTCCCCCCCCCCCCCCCACCCAGCGCCGCACACCTCCCCTTGGGCGCCGCCCTCCTCCACCCCTCCTCATGGGAACCGAATCCGACCTCACCTCTGCCACCAGCGCCGCCCTCAAGAGCGATGCTGCCCCCATGATCTGCCCCTTCGCCACCATCAACATCAAGCTCCACGTCCCCATGACCCTTGAGTTGAAGCCCTCCAACTTCACCAAGTGGTCGACGGCGTTCCAGGCCACGTGTGGCAAATTCGGGCTGCTGCACCATCTCACCACCGCCTCCACCTCGCGCTCCGACGATACCTGGACGCAGGCTGACTTCTGCGTCCGTGGATGGATGTACAGCACCGTGTCCGACGCCACCCTCAACCTCGCCATGACCGACGACACGCAGACAGCGAGCGCCCTGTGGGCGGCCATCAGCGCGGTGTTCCAGGCCAACAAAGCTCCTCACGCCATCTTCTTGAATCACGACTTCCACTCGATGACTCAAGGGGACCTATCCATTGACGCGTACTGCGTTCGCATGAAGGAGAAGGCCGACGAACTGCGCGACGTTGGGCAGCCCGTCTCTGAACCCAACCTCGTCCTCAACCTGCTGCGCGGGCTCAACGAGGTCTACTCCAACGTCGCCGACAACATCGCCGGGGCACAGCCCCTCACCCTCGCTGCCGCCCGGCACCAGCTCCTTATCAAGGAACTGCGCCTGCAGAACGAGGAAAAAGTGCGCGCCAACACCGCCTTCCTGGCTGCTGCCTCCCCCTTCGGCGGTCACCAGCAGCAGCAGTTGCAGGGCGGCCGGCATCCTCACAACAAGAAGGGCGTCCAGCAGCCCTTCCCAAACTCCTCCGGCGGCACCTCCGGCAGCACCAGCACCAACAAACGTGTTCCCTGGGGCTTCAATCCCTGGACCGGCGAACGTGTCGCCCCTGGAGAGCGCGTCAGCCCTCCTGGACAGCGCCGCCAGGGAGGTCCTGGTGCCCAGACTGGGCGCAACCAGGGCATCCTAGGGCCTTCCCCGCAGGCCAACACCGCCTTCGCTCCACTCCAGGCAACCTCCAGCGGCTCCAACACCCCCACCAGCACCTGGGATGCAGCCGGCCTCATCGCTGCCCTGCAGAACATGCAACTGTAGGGCGACTGGACAGTTGACTCCGGCGCCTCCACGCACATGACATCCTCGGCTGGTATGCTTACCCAACGCCTCCCCCCCTCCATCTCCTCAATAACAGTAGGTAATGGCACCAGCATTCCTCTTACGTCTACAGGTCATTCCATCCTTCCTACACCTACATCAAATTTCGCTCTTAATAATGTTCTTGTCGCACCATCCATAGTCCGCAACCTGTTATCCGTCCGTCAATTCACTCGCGACAATAGTTGTTCCTTTGAATTTGACGCACATGGTTTTTCTGTTAAGGATATCAGGACGGGACGCGTGATTCTCCGCTGTAACTGCGACGAGGACCTATACATCATACCTGCCTCCACAGCTGCCGCCCCACCTCATGCTCTCCTGGCTGCCTCGTCAACTCTGTGGCATCAACGTCTCGGCCACCCTGCACCCGCTGCTCTAGAATGCCTAAATAAACTTCATGTTGTTTCATGTAATAAAGTAGACCGCTCCCTATGTCACTCATGTCAAATAGGCAAGCATACGCGTCTACCTTTCAGTTCTTCGCATTCCATAACTCATGCCCCTTTTGAACTTGTTCACTGTGATGTTTGGACTTCCCCCATCAACAGTCTGTCTGGTTTTGCATATTACTTGGTATGTTTGGATGATTACAGTCACTACTGTTGGGTTTTTCCACTCCGAAAAAAATCAGAGGTCCACCAACACCTAGTTGAACTCGCTGCTCTTGCCAAAACACAATTCAGCCTTCCCATAAAATGTATTCAGGCTGATAACGGCACTGAATTCATCAAAACTGCCACCACCAAATATTTCGCTGCTCAAGGCACTCACCTCCGCTTCTCCTGTCCCTACACATCACCCCAAAATGGCAAAGCCGAACGCATCATCCGCACACTCAATAATTACATACGTACCATGCTCCTCCATGCCTCCTTGCCGCCTGCATATTGGGCCGAGGGGCTCCTGACAACCTGCTACCTCCATAATAGGCGCCCATCCTCCTCCATTCAGCACGAAATCCCCTACACTCGTCTGCATAGCCAGCCGCCAACCTATAACCATCTGCGTGTTTTTGGGTGCCTCTGCTACCCCAACATGCAAGCAACCTCTAAACATAAGCTCGCCCCTCGCTCCACAGCATGCGTCTTCCTAGGATATCCCCCCTCGCACAAAGGTTACCGCTGCCTCGACCTATCGACACGTCGCATCATCATCTCTCGCCATGTCATATTCGACGAGACCGCTTTCCCCTTTGCAGCCACCTCAGACGCCCCCACCCCCGCCTCCCACGACTTCAACCTCGACGACGATATGGTTTCGGTGCCTTGCTCTACTGTTGTTGCAGGTGGGACTTCCTCCTCGGCGCCCGCGGTCACTCCATCCCCCTCGGATGTTGAGCAGCCGCCCCCAGACGTTGTGCCATCACATGGATCGCCTTCTTCGACACCAGGCGGGCATGGTCACGTGCCCCCGCCTGGACCCAGCGTGGTCCCTTTACCAAGGGTCTACATCCGCCGACCCCACACTACCTCTACGCTCGAGCCGGCAGCCCCTCCTGACGCCCGGGACCACCGACGGCGCCCTTACCAGCACCGGCGGCATCTCCTGCTCCACCACCGCCACCGCCGCCCCCCGTCACCCGCACCACGACGGGTGCCATCCCTCGCGTCAGCTATAAAGGGTTGGCGGCCACTACGTCATCCTCACCATCGCCGGTCCCGACGAACTACCGCAGCGCGCTGGCCGACGCCAACTGGCGTGCTGCGATGATGGAGGAGTACCAGGCCCTCATCGACAACAGCACCTGGCAGCTCGTTCCGCGTCCCCTAGGCGCCAACATCGTGACGGGGAAGTGGATCTTCCGGCACAAGTTCCATGCCGATGGGTCCCTCGCGCGCCACAAGGCTCGCTGGGTTGTCCGAGGCTTCTCCCAACGCGAGGGCGTCGACTACGGCGAGACCTTCAGTCCGGTCGTCAAACCGGCCACCATACGGTCTATACTCAGCATCGTCGCGTCCCGCGCCTGGCCGATTCACCAACTGGATGTGAAGAACGCCTTTCTTCACGGCAAGCTCGAGGAGACTGTCTACTGTCAGCAGCCGCTAGGTTTCGTCGACCCTAGCGCCCCAGACCACGTTTGCCGTCTGCAGAAATCCTTGTATGGACTGAAGCAGGCTCCACGGGCCTGGTACCAGCGCTTCGCCACCTTCATTCGGCAGCTCGGCTTCGTCGCCTCCACCTCCGACACGTCCCTCTTCATTTTACGGGAAGGGACGAGCCTCGCCTACCTACTGTTGTACGTCGACGACATCGTGCTCACCGCCTCGTCCTCGGCCCTCCTTCAGCGCATTGTGGCTCGGCTGAGCTCCGAGTTCGCCATGACAGATCTTGGCGCCCTCCACCACTTCCTCGGCATCGCCGTCACACGCTCTTCAGACGGCCTCTTCCTCTCCCAACGCCAGTACGCTGTTGAGCTCCTTCAGCGCGCGGGCATGGCTGAGTGTCATCCGACATCGACACCCATTGACACTCACGCCAAGCTATCCGCGACCGACGGGGTTCTGCTATCAGAGAAGGACGCATCCGAGTACAGGAGCCTGGCAGGGGCTCTCCAGTACCTGACGCTAACTCGTCCTGATCTGGCATATGTTGTTCAGCAGGTGTGCCTCTTCATGCATGCCCCGCGCGAGCCCCATCGTGCGCTCATCAAGCGCATTCTACGCTTCGTTCAGGGGACTCTCTCCTCAGGTCTTCACATTGGCACCGGCTCTGTCGACAAGCTGACTGCCTACTCTGACGCTGACTGGGCAGGCTGTCCTGACTCTCGACGATCCACCTCCGGCTTCTGCGTCTATCTCGGCGACAACCTGGTTTCCTGGTCCTCCAAGCGCCAGACCACGGTGTCCCGCTCCAGCGCTGAGGCAGAATATCGGGCCGTGGCTCACGTTGTGGCCGAATGCTGCTGGCTTCGACAGTTACTCCAGGAGCTCCACATCCGGCTGCCCTCCGCCACCATTGTCTTCTGCGACAATGTCAGCGCCATCTACATGACGGCCAACCCTGTTCACCACAAGCGAACGAAGCACATCGAGATCGACATTCACTTCGTCCGCGAAAAGGTGGCCCTTGGTGAGATTCGGGTTCTCCATGTGCCCTCCTCTCACCAGTTCGCCGACATCATGACTAAAGGGCTTCCGACAGCACTCTTTCGCGAATTTCGATCCAGCCTTTGCGTCCGGGAGCCTCCCGCTGCGACTGCGGGCGGGTGTTAGGCAATAGAATATGCCGCATGTAAATCATGGCAATAGAATATGCCGCATGTAAATCATGGATTAGTTGCTATATATTAGCAGATGTAAATCATTAGTTGCTATATATTAGCAGATGTAATCAAGGGATTTACCCTTGCCTTGTAAAGCAAGGCCAACCGGCCCTATATAATAGAAGGCGCCCCCTCCCATTGAGGTGTGGCCAATTGCCCCATATCCTGGTATTTTACATTGAGCAATACAATGATTGTAGTCCTAAGAAAGATTGAACCTCAAATACTCAAGTAGACCACAAACTACAGAATGGTCAAAGCAAAAAAAATATTACTAAAAACACATACCCATTGAGTTTATACTATTCAAGATAATCTTGAAGCATGTTAAGATAGATTCCACAGTCTTGCTCCGTTGTCCATTGTACCAGCTAGAAGGTTGAGTAATGAAGAAAAGAAATGGCCTAAGCATCTTTCTAGATATCCATTGAGTAGTCAAGTCGATGTTAGGCTGGTTCATTAATAGCTCCCAGTCTTCATGGAGCTGTTCTGAAACCGTTCTTATCACATGGTACCTTCTCCATATTCGCTGGCACAAGAAAATAAAAAGAACAGTGACCATCAATTGAATGAGCGCAAGAGAGCACAACCATACAGTCATTGCACATTTTCATGTTCATGAAGTTATATGTAGTACATTTTTATGTACTGCGTGTAGGTTATGCATTAAGCTTATTGCTAATTTGCTAATGTTCATATCCCCTGCATATTTATTTGGTTGAAAAATAGTGTTTCTGAATGTTTTTCATGCATTCCAACAATGTAGTATTAGTATAAATGCAGGATGCAGCGAACACATTAAATATGAATCAGGTTATCAACTTCTTTAGCTATGTACACTTCACAACAGAACATAGTGCAAAACTGAAACAGAACGACATACTCCTAAGCCATTGCAGTCATCTCTCTGCAAACAGAAATCAAAATCATGTGTAACATTGAAACGAACCAGGTCAATTAAACTACCCGAAAAATCGAAAGCAAAATCCGCGTCATGAGCAGCAAGCAAAATTTTCAGAGCTCAGACAGGAATTGGTGGGCGGCAGGTGGTACTAGGTACACATGATGGGCGGAGAAGGGAGGCGTTGGGTGGTGGCGGCCTTGTGGGAAGTACCTGGATGGAGAGGGCGGCCGCGGCGGCGCGGCGAAGGTGGCTGCGGAGCTGGCGCTCCTCGGAGACCTTCTGCAGCAGCGCGTCGCGTGTGATCTCCCTCGCGCTCGACCCCCGCAGGGACACCTGCAGAAGAGGAAAAGGAATAGTGAGTCACAAGTCAGCGAGGGAGGGAGATGCGTAGGGCCAGTGGAAGGAGGCGGGGGAGGGACCTGGCGGTTGCCGGCGGGGGGCACCGACATCGCCGGTGGATAGCGGATGCAGGTAGCCGGGGAGGCGCACGCTCACGCTTGCGCTTGCGCGCAGGAAAGAGGGGAACAGAGATCACGGACGCCTCGGCGACCACGGCACGAGCGGGTTGTCGTCACGGGGCGTGCCGAGCCGCGACTCGCGAGTGGGTAAGTGCGCCGGGGCTGTTAAGAAGGATCACAATTACATCGAAGTCATTAAAAAAAATCACAGCACGTAGGTAACATCGATCTAAACTTTCTTTTCAGACAAGTCATTCCGTCTATATTGCCCTCTAACGGTGTCAAACAAACAGATGAAATGTCCACTTTACCCTACAGTGGACTCTGTTGTCAGCCGCCCAAACCTTCTCTTTCCTGTCCGTCACAGCGCGGGCGCTTCCCACGGCGGCGGCGCCCCCGGCCGCTCCGGCTGCGGCGCGCGGCTGACTGGCTGGTGTTGGCCGCATTCTCGATGTTGACGGCCAACGCCGCGTTGAGCTTCGGGTTGGAGGGCTTCTGGTCGCCGCTGCCTAGCCTCTCGATGGCTGCGTGCCTCAGCTTCCTCTGCCGACGGCAGCCGAGGGCGCTCGACGCGATGCCCGTGGCGCGGAGCAGCAGGACGAGGATGATGGGCACCAGTTCCTCCCTTCTTGACGCGTCCGCCGCGACCCCCGCTCGCTCCAGCGCCGCAGGCCCCATGCCCTCCCGCCGTCCGCACGCTGCAGCACCGCCAGCCTCGCGCCTCGCGTCGCCACGGCTCCACCTCGGCCCGCGCCAGCTCCTTCTGGCCCCCGGGAAGAGGAGGAGGTCGCAGTGGTAGGACGACGACGCGACGGTGGCAGTGGACACGAGCGCCGCCCGCCCGTGCCGCCCGCCGACCTCCCCGCGCCGCCGTCGTACTTGACGCGCGCGTGGGCCGTACTCGACGAGCGTGCCGACGTTCCCTGATGCGCCGCGCGAGACGAGCGCGCAGACGCGCACTGCCTAGATCCGCGTGAGGTGCACGAAGCCGTGGCTGCCGCAGAGCATGTCGTCGGTGTAACCGAACCGCCACCAGGAGGCGCTCTCGGGGCGCGACCGCAGCTCACCGCCGGGGTCCACGGGCTCGGCCACGTTCTCCGCCATCTTGTGCAGCTTGCACGAGAAGCTGTACCAGGATGAGGACATGACGGAGCAGAGGTCGCACACCAGCTTCAGCCCGCCGCTCTCTCGACCCACGCGCGTTCCTCGCGTTGGTCCGTCGCTGCCGCTCTCTCGACTCCATGGCGTTGGCTGGCTGGGATGATTTGGTGGTGGAGCGGAAGGATGGATGGATCCTCCCGGTGAGCGGGCGGGCGGGTGGGGGATTTCGTGAATGGAGACGATTGGATTTGAGAAGTTGAGAGGGCAAAATGGACCATTCCAATGGCAGGTCCCACATGTAAGGTTTAACAAACGGCTGAAAACGATCGGCATAGAGACGAAATGGTTTCTCCGGAAAGAAAGTTTAGACCGGTGTTACCTATGTGCGGCCATTTTTTTTAATGGTTTCGCTGTAATTACGATCTTTCTTAATGACACTCATGGGTAAAAGGCTCATTTCGAAATGTACAGCGCCGGGGCACGAGCGGGTTGTCGTCACGGGTGTGATTGGTTGCTGGTATCATGTTAGTTTGCATAACAATCTAGTTCAGGGTATCTAATCTAATCCAAGTTCAGAGTATCTAATCTAATCCAACATAGTCTTATGAGCTTGTTTGCTTAACGTCATAATACGATATTTTTCTCTCACAATCAAAAAACCAAAAACAACATAAGTTGACTTATCAGTCGTAGAAACCATCTTCAGCTCGCTTTCAAGTGTTGTTTGGTTGTCCTGTGTTTGTGACTTTGCATTGCTTGTGTTTTTGTTTAGTTGTGTGCATTAGATATCCGCTTCTGTGTCTGGCTGTCGCGCTTCATTTCTTCTTGTTATACCAGATTTCGTCACATCATGACAAAAGCCATAACCCATCCCATGAGTTAAATTTTGTTCTCCAGACCAATATAAAATGCTTCAAGAGTTAAATGTATCATAGATTCATTAACTTTTGGTGGTGTATCATCTAGGTCCTCCAATTTTTAAACTGTATTTTTTGGTCCATTAACTTTGAAACTATATTTTTGGGTCCATTAACTTTTGGTGTTGTATCGTCCAGATCCATCGACTTTTAAATTGCATTTTTTGGTCCCTAAACTTTTTTACTGGTTCACTAGCACGCCAAAATAAGCAGTCATCATTGAGTAGTAATATGTAAAATGTAATGTGTCTTTTATTACCTTCTTTTCTATGCATTATTCTATATTATATTTAATTGTTATTTTTCTTTATTTTCTAGGTTTTTTGTTGTTTTTAATGTTTTCGTATTCTCTTTATGTTTTGTTTAAACTTTATAAAAATAAATAACTTCAATAGAAAATAAGTTAATAAAGATTAAGAAAACATAAGGGGGGACACGAAAACATTAAAAATGAAAAATCCCACTAAATAAAGAAAAATAGCAATTAAATGGAGTTGAGTGAAAGAAAATAAAATATAATATGGAACGATGCATAGAAAATAATATAATAAAAGATACGTACCATGTGAGATATATTCATAAACAAAGGAGTATGGACCTACCATAAACCAGTTAAAATGTTTAGGGACCCGAAAATGTAATTTAAAAATTAATGGACCTAGATGACACACCACTAAAAGTTAATGAACCCGAAAATACAGTTTAAAAGTTGATGGACCTGGATGACACATCATCAAAAGTTAATGATCTTAAAAATGCAGTTTGAAAATCAATGGAACTAAATGACACCACAAAAGTTAATGGACCTACAGTACATTTAACTCATGCTGCAATATCGTAATATCGTATCTGAGATGTCGGAAATTGTCTCAGGGTGCATATTTCGTCAAAAATCGTATGGAGCAAATGTATCGTGATTCATGCTACACGGAACGAGATACCATGTGACAATCAATGGGTAGCAAGGAATCTTTGATTACGATTTTATGAGAATGAAGAAATTAGAAAATGTGACACAACAGATGTCATCTGGGTTTACAGTTTACACAACAGACATCAATCGGACAGCTTATGTTAATTACATGTCTAAAACTGTCAAGCAAGAATGAATGTACACTTGATGAGAATCAGTATCCTCATTAGCAAATCTTTCTATCGGGGGTGTCTTGTCTAGCTATAGGCAAAGAATCCGAAATCTTTGTCTCTCACAATAATGTCTATACACTGTCACGGCACCTTGGGCACTCCTATCTCTGCTGCACTTGTGCTGGAGAAGATAACACACAGTTGCAATTCATGAGCTCCCTGCCTGAATAGTTAGCACTGGAAAAGGGCAAAGAATTTCAACACTTACGCTTCGCCATTGCTTGCAGCAACATTGTCATTACTCGGTGTCACCAGTGCTTTGTTGTCACTTATTCCCTGAGAGACGGCAGCGTTGCTTTGGGGGTTTCAAAATATTCAAAGGCCAGAAACTGCAGAAAGTCATGGTGATATAGTAATTATAAGAAAAAAATGAACCTGCTCAATTGCAATCACAGGATATTCGACTTTTGCCCTGGGGCAACTTCTCAGGGTACCCTGCAGCCACCAAATACGAAGTAGTAACTATAGAAGTCTAATGACATGGCCAGTGCCAGCATAAAAGAAAACTTTTAGAATATGTATAAATATTGTATTAGGGGTGGGGGTCAAATCTGGAAATGTGAGATATGTTCATAGCACAGAGAACAAGTTGCTTTCTTCCAATCTTTGTACGACAGAAGTAATTGCCAAAGGAGCAGTTTACTAACAGCACAACAGAAACAATTGGCTCCCTTCACCTTTCAAGTTTTATATGGACTGGGTAGTCCATATGGTCAGCTTTTGTGTCGGTGGACTATACTTATGATTGCCACAATATTAGGCAGTCCATAGGATTTTGTGTCAGAGACCAAAGAGGGAGAAGAATTATTTGTTTATTTCTTATTGGCAGTCCATAGGACTGACCATTACTTCTGTTCATCTCCAGAGGACAACATACTTAATTGATAGATAATCCCTGCTGCATTAGCATAACAGTAGCTTAGCATAGTCATTAGACAACATCTTTCTTGTTCTACTTTAACCTCTACTTTAGCCCTTTATCCCTTTTGTAAGATACCTTAGGTATATGCTCTAGTGAGCTTCTTGTAAACCAAGTTTGCTTTTTGCTATATAATACAAAGGGACTAGCCCAACAAGTCTGCAATTTCCTGCAGCACCAAAACCCTCACCTTTGCACTGTTCCATTGCCAACAATTGGTATCAGGAGCTTTGGAGAGAGCCTAGGGTTAGCCAACAGCCATGTCGACCTCTACAGACCGCGCCGCATGCGCCGCCGCCGCCATCCCTGCAGGCGATGATCGCCGTGCACGTTTGGCCGCCGCCGCAGCAGCCGTAGAGGCTGCCAGGCAGGCCGCAGCAGCAGCGCAGGCCGCCGCGCGTACCGCACCGGCACTCAGAGCAGAGATCGATGGAGAGGTTGAGGGAGAGCGTGAGCGGGCGCGGAGGCTTGCAGCGCGCAGCCCGCAGAGGCGCCGCGCTCCGTCCCCATCACCGGTGCGTCGCCGAGAGCGCGGAGGAGGAGGACGACGCGAGTCGCCCGCAGTCCACACGGTCTACCGCGACTCCGACGCAGGCACCACCTGGCCGATGCTGTCGAAGAGCAACTACCACGAGTGGTCGCAGTTGATGAAGCTCAAGATGCAGGCGCATGATCTCTGGGACGCTGTCGAGGGTGAGCCGGTCTCCTACAGCGACGACAGACGGGCGCTCGAGGTCATCATCGCCGCCGTGCCTCCGGAGATGGGGATTCCGCTCACTGACAAGGAGAGCGCGAAGGAGGCGTGGGACGCCATCGCCGCAGCCCGGATCGGCGTCGACAGGGTCCGCCGGGCGACGCTGCAGCGCCTTCATCGCGAGTGGGAGCACCTCTGCTTCCGCCCTGGTGAGCAAGTCGAGGACTTTGCCATCAGACTCACCACTCTAATGCAGCAGATGGCGCTGCACGGTGATCAGGACATGGATGAGCAGCGCGCGGTGGAGAAGTACCTGCGCGTGGTCCCGGCGAAGTACTCCCAGCTCGTCATCGCCATCGAGACCCTCCTCGACATGGAGAACCTCAGCATCGAGGAGGTGACCGGGCGCCTGAAGGCTGTCGACGATCAGGAGGAGACGCCCCCCACCGAGCCGATCACCGTGGGCGGGAAGCTGATGTACACGGCCGAGCAGTGGCGGACGCGCTAGAAGAAGAACGACGATGATGGTGGGTCGTCATCAAAGGACCGCCGTCAGCGTCCACGAGGTGGCCGTAGGCAGTGGCCCAGGAGGAACGCGACCGGTGAAGGAGAAGAAGATGGCGAACGCCGGGCAACCCGCGACGACGTGCCTCAATTGCGGCCGCAGTGGCCACTGGGCACGCGACTGCCGTGGGCAGCGTCGCGATCGCGAAGGAGGCCGTGGTGGAGGACGCGGCGAACGCGGTGGCGGTGGTGATCGTGGCGACCGTGGTGCTGACCGCGGCGACCGTGGTGGCGATCGAGGAGCAGGACAACGCGGTGACCGCAGACAAGGCCGAGGCGGTGACCGCGGTGGAGCCGCGCACGTCGCAGAGGCAGAGGAGGATGAAGCAGCTCTCTTTTTCGCCCACGGGTTCCTCGACATCGACGACGGCGTGCAAGCTTGCGCTTTTACCGCGCACAATCTCGACCTCCACGAGCCCAGAGCCCGCGCCTTCCTCAACACCGATGCCGACGATGGCAAGCTTGGCGGCTGGTACCTGGACAGCAGCGCCACCCATCACATGACGGGCCATCAAGAGCTCTTCTCCGACCTCAACACCGACGTCTGCGGGACTGTGCGGTTCGGTGATGCATCTCGTGTGGAAATCCAAGGCGTCGGCTCGATCATCTTCCAAGCCAGGACCGACGAGCAGCACGTCCTCCAAGGTGTATACTTCATCCCTGCCTTGCGTAACTCAATCTTGAGCCTTGGACAGTTGGATGAGGAAGGCTCGAAGGTGGAGATCGATCATGGCGTGCTCCGCATTTGGGATCCCGGTGGCCGGCTACTTGCCAAGGTCCGCCGCGGCTCCAACAGGTTGTACATCCTCCACCTCGACACTGCACCACCAACCTGCCTCGCCACGCACAAGGAGGATGAAGCTTGGCGTTAGCACGAGCGGTTTGGGCACCTGCACTTCGAGGCGCTCCGCAAGCTGGGCAAGGAGGAGCTCGTTCGTGGGATGCCAGTGGTCGAACACATGGAGCGGCTCTGTGACACTTGTGTCACCACCAACATGAAGAGGCGGTCATTCCTGTCCGAGGCCACGTTCCGTGCCAATGAGCAGCTCGCACTGGTCCATGGCGACCTATGCTGGCCCGTGACGCCGGCTACGCCCGGAGGAAGACGCTACTTCCTGCTTCTTGTGGACGACGCCACAAGATACATGTGGGTGGTGCTAATCCCCACGAAGGATGCCACGGCAGACGCCATCAGGAAGGTGCAAGCCGCTGCCGAGATGGAGAGCGGCTGCAAGCTCAAGGCGCTCCGCACCGACAATGGTGGCGAGTTCACCGTCACCGAATTCGCCGACTACTGCGCCACTGAAGGAATCAAGAGCCATTTCTCTGCTCCCCACTCACCGCAGCAGAACGGCGTGGTTGAGCGCCGCAATCAGACCATCGTGGCGATGGCGCGCGCGCTACTGAAGCATAGGAGAATGCCAGCAAGGTATTGGGGGGGAGGCTGTTGTGACCGTGGTTCACATCCTCAACCGATCCCCGACCAAGGCGCTGACGGGCAAGACACCGTATGAAGCCTGGCACGGGCGCACACCATTGGTGGTCCACTTCAAGACCTTCGGCTGCGTCGTCTACACCAAGGAGTTGGGTCAGCAAGGCAAGCTCGATGATCGCGGCAAGGCTGGCGTGTTCATCGGCTATGCAGAAGGCGCCAAGGCCTACCGGGTGCTCGATCCGGTGACTCAGCGAGTAAAGATCAGCCGTGATGTCGTGTTTGATGAAGGGCGTGGCTGGGATTGGTCTTCACCCGAGCCCGGAACGTCGAAGGCAGCTGACAGCGACTTCACGGTGGAGTTCTACTGGCCGGCTGAAGCAGAGGAGGTGCAGAGTCCGCCGCAGGCAGACCATGACATGGCGACGCCAGCTCATTCGCCGCCAGCATCTCTCGTGGCGCAAGGTCCAGACTCAGCGTCTCCGGTAGCAACCCCACCAGTGCTGGAGGCGCCGGATCCCCAACTGGAGTTCGCCACTCCACTGGAAGGCGACGAGGAGCGCGTGGATGCCTGGCACGGCAGCGAGCCGCTCCGCTACAGGACGGTCGCGAACGTTCTGGGGGAGGCGCCTACTCCACCGTCGGCGACCCGCCTCTTCGTCGAGCTTAATCTAACCCTTTCAGGGGAACCAGCTACCTACGGCGAGGCCAAAGGCGATCCCGCCTGGGAGGCAGCCATGAAGCAAGAGTTGCGCGCCATTGAGCAGAACCGCACCTGGGAGCTGGTGCGGCTCCCCGCTGGCCACCGACCTATCTCGCTCAAGTGGGTCTACAAGCTGAAGAAGGACCAGAGCGGTGCTGTGATCAAGCACAAGGCTCGGTTGGTGGCGCGCGGTTTCGTCCAAATGGAGGGGGTCGACTACGAAGATGCCTTCGCCCCTGTCGCCCGCATGGAGTCTGTCCGAGTGCTGCTTGCGCTGGCTGCTCAGGAGGTCTGGCAGGTCCATCACATGGACGTGAAGTCCGCTTTCCTCAACGGAGAGCTCAAGGAGGAGGTATACGTCCAGCAACCGCCCGGTTTCGCCGTTGCCGGAGAAGAAGACAAGGTCTATCGACTTCACAAGGCATTGTGTGGTCTCCGACAGGCGCCAAGGGCGTGGAACGCCAAATTGGACACCACACTCAAGCAGATGGGCTTCGAGCAAAACAACCATGAGGCTGCAATGTACCGGAGAGGTACCGGTGGCTCACTTCTGCTGATCGGGGTGTATGTTGATGATCTGATCATCACTGGCACAAGGGAGCAAGTCGTGGAAGCATTCAAGGTGCAGATGAAGACCACCTTTGACATGAGTGACTTGGGGCTCCTGAGTTTCTATCTCGGAGTTGAAGTTCACCAGAGCTCCGATGGGATCACCCTGCGCCAGGCACACTACGCCAAGAGGATTTTGGAGTTGAGTGGCATGGCTGAATGCAAGCCAACAGCCACACCCATGGAGGAGAGACTCCAGCTGAGCAAGCACAACACAGCTGCTGAAGTGGACTCAACCCAGTACCGGCGGATTGTCGGCAGTCTGCGCTATCTTGTCCACACAAGGCCAGACCTTGCCTTTGCTGTTGGGTTCGTGAGCAGGTTCCTGGAAAGGCCAACTGAAGAACACCAGCAAGCAGTGAAGCGCCTACTGAGGTATGTGGCTGGCACCACAGAGTATGGACTCCACTTCACCAAGGCACCCTCTGATGCTCGATTCATAGGCTACTGTGACTCAGACTTAGCTGGAGACATTGACTCAAGTAAGAGCACAACAAGAAGTTTGTTCTTCTTTGGAAACTGCCTGATCAGCTGGCAGTCCATCAAGCAAAGAGTGGTGGCATTGTTCTTCTTTGAAAACTGCCTGATCAGCTGGCAGTCCATCAAGCAAAGAGTGGTGGCTCTGTCTAGTTGTGAAGCTGAGTATGTGGCAATGACAACAGCAGCAACACAAGCACTATGACTATCTAGATTGCTGGCTGAGATGTTGGGAAGGAAGGTTGACACAGTGGACTTGAAGGTGGATAACCAATCAGCACTTGCTCTTGCCAAGAACCCTGTATTCCATGACAGGAGCAAGCACATCAGAATCAAGTTTCACTTCATCAGAGACTGCATTGCAGAAGGAAGCATTCTGCCTGAGTTCATCCCTACTGAAATCAGTTGGCAGATATCCTGACCAAGGCCCTTGTAAGACTCAAGTTTGAAGAGATAAGAAGTAGAATTGGGTTGAAAGAGATCATCAAGACAAGTGGCAGCAAAGATTAGGGGGAGAATTGATAGATAATCCCTGCTGCATTAGCATAACAGTAGCTTAGCGTAGCCATTAGACAACATCTTTCTTGTTCTAATTTAACCTCTACTTTAGCCCTATATCCCTTTTGTAAGATACCTGTTAACACCGTTTTTCGTACGGGTCAATATTGGACCAAGTGCGTTGATCGGCAAGAAGGTAAAACGTTATTCCTCATCGGCATCGGGATGCCACTGATTAGGTTACCGATGAAGGTAGAGGAGATCGCCGTTGACACCGTTTTTCGGCATGTGTCAAATGAGCTAAGACTTGCATTGGTCGGTAGCCGTTTTCTATCGGCATCAGAAGGTCATCGGTTGAGATTACCGATGAGAGTGAATGATGCAAATGAGATAAGTTTGTTGCCGATGGAAACTGAACGATTTTTGCCGATAAGTTGGTTGGTAAAAGCAGGTTCAGGAGTGAAGAGTTACCGATTGAAGCATATTGCCGATGAGGGGACGTTGTCGATGGAAGATAGATAAGAAAACTGGTGTTATTATACCAGTATTGTGATAGGAGTTTGAGTCCGACTCTTGTACGAGTCGTTTTATTTCCTTAATAATAGAAGAGTCTGTTTAGGAAAAGATTATTATTATTTGGGTCCGACTCCTGCGCGAGTCAGTTATTTCCCTAAGAATAGAGTGTTTGTTTAGGAAGGTATGAGCCATATCCATGTACAACTCCCCATACGGGAGTATAAATATGTGCCCAAGAACCACGTGAAAAATATATCCAAGCATATCAAACAAATCAATTACTTATTTATCTACTTTACCAGTAATTTACCTTTACCGCATTAGGTTTAATTATCTACGAGTTCTTCAAGTTTCGACGGGCTGCATCTCATCGACCTCCGTCAACCCTTGCAAGTTCCGCGTTTTGAGTAATCTGAGCCTTGACGTCCGGGCGCATCGCTGTCGTCTCGTTCAGCTCTACTCTAGTTATCCTGATCAGGTTTGAGCCTTGACATCTGGGCGCATCGTCGTTGTCTCGTTCAAATCTTGTTCTAGTTATCGTCCTTGTCGATTAACTGGTCAAATCGACTGGCACACCCTCGGATATCGAATTTGGGTATAAGCCCGAGGTGTTCGCAGATCCTCAACGATTTTTTGCGTCAACAATACCTTAGGTATATGCTCTAGTGAGCTTCTTGTAAACCAAGTTTGCTTTTTGCTATATAATACAAAGGGACTAGCCCAACAAGTCTGCAATTTCCTGCAGCACCAAAACCCTCACCTTTGCACTGTTCCATTGCCAACATTAATATTCTGACATCTAATCAATGACGAACATTTAGCAGACCTCCATGGTGCGACATTTTTTTTCTTAAAAGAAAAGGACAAGGGGCTGCAACTGAATATTCATAATTATAACAAATTAAAAGAGCAATAAGAGTAGCCATATCTTCATGATTCGGCTGACACATGACATAACATTTTACCAACCAAGCTGCAACCACACATACCACTGTTGCAAGTACAATAACAGCAAAACAGAATTTGCTGCCTTCGCATGTCATGTCATGTCACACCAATGCAATGAAGTATATGGGTTATGCATGTCACACCAATGCAATGAAGTATATGGGTTATGCATGTCACACCAATGCAATGAAGTATATGGGTTATCCATGCTTTGAAGAATTACTTCCCAAGTTCATCCATACAAAATAATTCCACCACAGTGCAACATTACCGTGTTCTCATTCTACTCACAAGAGTGACATTTTGGAGCACAAACAATCAATTTTAAGTTTAACCTAGAATAGACTCATCTAATGAGAACAGTACACATATATTCACATTGGACGATCCTTTGGTAATGCCATAATTTATTTAGTTTCACACATAAATTTTTAATAAAATTAGGCTTTTTCATATCCACGTCACCTTTCTATGACCTGAAGAAGTACAAGAGAAGGCATAAAAGGGATCGCCTAACAATACAAAATGAAGATGATATGAAGTTATGAAGATGATCATGTCAGCCATCAGAAAGAAAGAATCCAGCATGTTGAAGCATGCAAATGTACCTTGTTTGCCCACATCAATCCACAAGCATTGCACAAAGTCCTTGGACCAGCTGGACCACGACGCATTGCTGGGGTCATTTTTTCACTAGTACCGCAGTTCTGGCACCTGAAAGGTATGACACGGAGGGGAAAAGGGGGTCAATTTTTCCATTAAGTAATGAACAGAAAGAAAAAACATACCAATTATCAATCAACTAATAAAATACAAGACAGACTTTGATTCTCGAGATGCAAAATCTAGGCCTGAACCCTGTGAACCAGGATCAAATCCAGGAGCAGGAGATTCTCCCTCCAGACTGGCCCTTCCAGCAAATTGCCCCTTCCGACGCTGCATCCTGAGAGCAATAAAAAAAAGCACCACCAGTTATTAAGACATGCAATATACCTGCTAGCTGTGCGCTATAGTTGCTAGTTGGCTTCATGTTTTGATGTAGAAGAATTTTATGTCCCTATGTCCCAAGCAGTTTTATGTTGGCACTGAATCCCAATGCCCAGGTGAGCAGAGCCTGCTCTCCTTCCCTCTTCCTCTTCCCTGATCCAAGGTAGAAGATGAGCTTGAGCTCACTGCCCACACCCAAGTTCTCAGCGCTGGCTGAGAAATGAAACACTGAATGTTGGTGGCAAAGAAGCTGCCTTTTCCATTGCATTTGCATATGTTATATACACACTACATGTACCATCTAAGGTACACCTACTCCTTACACCTAAGGTACAAGGCTTATCTCAGCCATTTCTACTCTAGTACCAGCTTTGTACAAGCTGATGTACAACTACCAACTAGTGTACCAAAAGGTATACAAGGGAGTGGCCTATTGCCAACTCTGTACTATGATCAGCAGAGCAAAAGAGAGAGAGAGAGAGATCAGTAGCAATTTAAGCCTTACAGTTTAGAGGATATGTCTTCCTCTGCATCCTAGACCCTAGGCTATCCTATGATCCTATTAGGCTCCAATCTTTACATCCATGGCTTGCGGAAGCATATGGACTCACATCTAATGACTGTTATACTGTATATGTAGGATTTAATGATACTACTACCATATTATTGCTATCGTCAATTCATCATGAAAACAAACTAATTCAGTTTTCCTTAACTGACTATATTTACAAAACAAAGAAATTGACCAAGCAAGTAAAGTCAGTAGCTGGGACAAATTCAGGTTCCTTGGCTCATATATAAGCTGGTCGAGCTGAACTTTCAGCAAAAGGAAAAAAAAAAAAACTAATGGCACGTTTCTGGTTATCACAGTTAGTTCTAAAAAGGGTGACCTGAGCTTTGTTTCATCTCTGATGAAACCGATTGTTATGCTCCAATAATGATCATTCATTCAATTAAGCAGCAGAAGCATGGCATGCTGATAAAATAGCTGGAACTACTCATCAGAAATATATTCTTCTCCAATAGGCACAAAAGTAATTTCACCATTAGATACACTCAAGGTTCACTGGTGATTGAAGATATATACTAGTGCACCACACCACATTCAATAGAAATAAAATTGATGGTTGCTCAAGAGTCAAGACGAGCTACAAACCTGAGTGCCACTTCTTTGCGAACAGCATAACGTATTTTCTTATCAAAATTTCTTTCCTTCCTTTCTCACGGAACCTGATTAGTGATGCAACCCTTTTTGCTGGAATGTCTGTCCTCCGAAGTATATCATCATAGCCCTACAGAAGAATGGTAATAGGATACTATTACACAGAATTCAGTGATAGGATTATTTTCATACAAACTGCAAATCAATTTGTGCATACCTTGTTTTCATTTTGATTAGGTAAAACCATGCTGGCTAAACCAGGTGGTAGTTCACCGCGTCCTAACAGAAGCAGCACAGCTTGAACCTGGAAAATAAACTTTAGCTCAGAAAAAACAGAAGTGGACCAAGGGGTTAAAAAGAAAAAAGAATTACCTATACCTAGATGTATAACCAGATGAATACTCGAGTAGCGAGTACTATGGTAAATTGGTAACATATATGAATAATGGCCCTAGCAAGTAGTACATACAAATATGATGTTTGGTTAATATGCTCCTTACAGGAAAAAGCATGTTATGACAGGGTTGAAAACTGCCTCAAGCCAGTAAAGCAAAATTATCATACAGTCAGGCTGCATAATAGCCCAGCAACGAATTACTGAATCACAGAATCTCAGTGGTGGGCTGGTGGCTACTAGTTTGTTGGAATTAAGTTACCTCGATTCCGAAGCATAGAGCTTCTACACAGTACAAGATTACCACAACTGCACAGGTATAGTGTTAAGCGGTATAACCTACCAGCCTGCCAGCCTAGTATGCATAACAGTATTCCTATTCAATCAAGTCAACACAAAGAAGAAAATTACATAAAAGCCATTAAGCCATTGCCAGTTTGCCTGCCACGACGTAACTCATTTATGTACTTGATGATGACTATGTTTTGGCGAACCAAAATAGGCTAACCGGCCCAACCTTAACACAAAATCAATCAGGTGGGAAAAGATTTCGGCCAGCAGGAACTGTGAGAACAGTTGAGCAAACCTTGAAATTCATATATGCACACTAGTCGACAACGAAATGGCCCCCAAACAGAAACAGGAAAAATCAAGCATACGTCCATATGTCGCTGACCACTACAGTACTAAGTACAAAATACGTCAAATTTCAGATTCGATCGCAAGAATTTTCGAGTAACATTTCCACGTGAACTGCAAAACAGAACGAAATGAATCGAGGAGAGACCTTCTCGGGGGTGACGGATTCGAAAACGTAAACCTCGCCCTGGAAGACCAGCGTCAACTGGTTCGGGTTCCCCGCCAAGGCCGAGATAGGCGCTGGGACGGGTTGCTCTTCGGCCGGCGCCGGCGCCGTGGCGGGCAACTCCTCTTCATCGTCCTCGTCGACCTCCTCGTCGTCGTCCTCCTCTTCCTCCTCCTCGGTGTCGCCCTCGCCGTCGTCGTCGCCGGCTGGGGCTGGGGCCGCGGCCGCGGCGGCTTCGCGCATCTCGGTGTCCACGTCCGTGTCGGGCATGGCCGGCGGTGGCGGGGAGCTCGCAACCCTAGATTGGGGAATGGAAGGCCATGATGCTGGGCGGGAGCTGTAGTGGTGTGTAACGTGTGGTGATGCGAAGGAATAGCTGCCCGAATAGCTGAGTCAGATTTCCTTTTTTGCGCATACAACCTCAAATAAATCGATAATTTCACCTAGAAGGACATCTTTTGGTCATGTTTAGATCACCTTTTGATTATTAGAACCAGATTATACTAATTTAGGTTATTAGTTATGATAATAATCTTCGTTGTCTAAATAGTGTTAGATTATGCTTGAAATGGATAATGTACATTATAATAGTAGGTTGGTCAAAATCAAAATATTATAATTGAACTTATATTATATGGTGTTTAGATTAAATAGACAAGCGTTGGCATGTTTTTTTTTTTTTGCATAAAAGTGCTGGAAGGCTTTAGAACTTGTGCTGTAACGTACTCTCTCGATCAGTGCATTATATTCATTTTTTGGTACTACTTAATTGGTATAGTGCTATATTCATTATTTAAAGGAATCAACATAGTACATTGCTAACAAATTAGCAAAACAAACATCGTATTTGCTTATGTCATTTTCTTGATGATCTAGAAGCTAGGTGAAAACCCACGTCAGAATGGAAAAAAAAAAGCTACCAATCTCCCACCTATTTCTCTCTATGTACGTTATTTTATTGCTTGAAGCTAAGTTTTAAATTCATTGATTCTAACATCTATGGCTACCATGTATTATAAGGTCATCCTTAAGGTTTGCCACTTTAAACACTTAGGACATCCATTATTATCCATAGTTAATCCTCTTTCTTCACAAACTGCTAGCACCTTAATTAGATTGATCATGATAGTATAATAATGGATACTTTTTCATGCAGCGCTGGTGCACTTAGATTAATTCTGTAGTCTAATAATAGAATTCCAATTCTAGATAGTACCAATATATATGGTCGTTCGCAATGACAAACAGTGGCAATGAAGGTCCTATCTCATAAGTTAATAGTTAGTTGTTAAAATTAATAACTCGTGGATCTAAATGCTTCGGATAATAGCCGAACTAGTAGCTTAAGATAAACTATTTAGCTAAAAAATTTAGCTGGCTTTTACTAGCTAATAGGTTAACTAAGCTAATATGAAGGTATGCAAGACGTTTTAGCTGGTTTCATTTACGATTTATCTAGCAGTTAACAAAATAGCTGTCTGGTCCAAACATAGCCTTTGTATAGAGAAAGTTTTAGAAAGTGAGGGGTTTCATATGCAAAACGTTTTCTCTCATCTTTTTTTTTAACAAAATGCACGTAACTCTAGCATTGATGTACATGCACTGGATGACACCTTCCAGGCTGTTTTCTATTTTTTCTTTTTTTGTTGCCTATTTTATTTATTTTCTGGTGTTCTTTCTTCTAAGAAACTGGTTCGGCAAATCTTTTGCTAACCTTTTTGAAAATAATGTACACAGTTGGATATACTAGTACATAAACGGGTTGTACTGACGGTCAGACGCCGTCTATTTTTTTTCAAAAGAAGACGTAGATATAGTGTTATTAGAGGCCATGTCCGTTAGTAGAGTTGACTTAAACTGCCGCTAATAAAATACTTCATTTCAAATTATAAGACGTTTGACTTTTTTACCCAAGTTTGATCACTTATCTTATTTAAAAAATTTATGTAAAAATAGTCAAATTTAAGTCATTATCAAAGAACTTTTATTAATAAAGCATCTCACGATAAAAGAAATGATAGTTTGCATAATTTTGTGAATAAGACGAGTGGTCAAATTTGAGAAGAAAAAAGTCAAATGACTTATAATTTGAAATGGAGGAAGTACTCCCTTCGTCCCAAAAAAATCGTAATTTTAGCTATGAATCTGGACACACGTGTGTCCAAATTCATAGCTAGAATTGTGTGTCCAGATTCATAGCTAGAATTACGATTTTTTTAGGACGGATGGTGTACATTTTTTCTCTAGTTGTAGACTATATAGGTCAGAGGTTGTCTTAAGCAACCACCGCTATAAAAATGATTCCAAATGACACTTAAAAATATTTTCATTTAAATTCATTTAGGGTCACAGATATTTGTTAAAAATTATTATATCTAGTTTAGAAGGACACTTTTGTGAACGAACTCCCGTGGTAGTTGTTTAAAGTCAACTGCCTCTGCTACATGTGGTGATTTAATATTATTATCAGTAATATCTGTGTGGATGGCAAGGATAAATTCTGAGTTTGAATTCTAGCTCGGTTCAAATCCTAGGAAAACATTGTGTATTTTGTGACACAAAAAACCGTGAGTTTTGGTAGACGCGAGGGGCATGGCCATAGGGAGGGATTTCACCCCTACGGCCCTACTTTATACTTTCAGCAAATACTCGTATTGATGAATGGCAATTACCACATATATGATCCATGGTTCGTGACAACTCTCTCGATATTCCAGGCAGTCTTCTCCCAACGCGTCCTGAAAAAAAAAAACAACAAATACCTTGGGCATCTTAAGGCATCGATCCAATCAATCACCTTTGCCTGAGGGTGAAGCTGGGAAGCATCAGTAATTGCAATCTAATAAACATTAACATTCGGTGTGATTCCTACTATGTACTCCTGTGCTCAGATTTTGTGCTTTATATAGCATTTCTCACCCTCGCAGATAGTTGTTTCCTCTTCTCATCAGAAAATAAGCCAGATAAGACTGTCCATAGCGTAGCCGCATGTGTCCGAATGCCACCTGTACCAATGCCAGGATTTCATTTGTTTTCACAGTGTAGACACTGATGCCTACTGAACATTCCGAACATGCATGCCCTATTTTCGGCGGAGGCCAGTAAGGATACAACTCTTTCAGACAGAGGCTGACTTGGATAGATTTTTTTATTCATCAGGCATCGAGGAACCTATATGACTCGATTAGACCATTTTTAGTTTCAGCACCGCTCCTACAACGTTACTACCCGGTGACTGGACGTTCTCTCTCCCATTTCAGCATCGCTCAAAACCAACGTTGAGGGCAGTCTAAGGTTAGCTTTTCAGCCTCGTAGGTAGCATCTAACCTGAGAATTTGCCTCTCTACAAGGTTCTTGATCTTGTCAATTATTTCCATGGATCTTGCATGCTGTCAGAAGAGATGACCGTACCAAGGATTTGCTTTGAAAGACACGTTTCTGTATAAAGTTGTAAGCGTCGTCAACCCACACAGCCTCCTCCTTTGCTGCAGGAACGAACAAACACACAGCACGTCACCACCACCACCACCACAGCTCTGCAAAAAACGGAGCCTATCCTGACATGACGATTGTTTTCAAAATGTGGCATTTGTTCCGTTCAGCAGGATACAAACCCGATGCAAACAAGTAGGAGAGTACCATATGTCTCAGCGTCACATTTCCATAAATCTCAAATTTATTACGTTGTTGTTGTGCACTGCTCATGCATTGCAGCGGCAGTTCCCAGAAGCTTGCACTCTCCATATCACCCAGTGTGGTATGTGACTACTTCTATCTCTGTCGCGCGTTCCATCTTGTGGCTCGATCACTGTCACTGTCAGTAAGCGAACACTGAACACCCCGGCACTGTCTCTTCTCAGTTCCTAGCTACTGTAAGCGAACACTGAACACCCCGGCACTGTCTCTTCTTGGCAACACACACGAACATTGGTTAGCACCACACCACGATCACGATCACGATCAAATGACGGCGCAGGCGTTGGGGTTCTCGTCGCTGAGCATCAACTCGGCGTTGAGCAGCGACTGCTGGTCGAAGAAGGCGGCCTTCCACTCCTCCAGCTCCGCCGTCAGCGCCTTGGTCGCCGCGTCCTTGCCATCCTTGCCGCCGCCGCCGCCGCCGTCCTTGTCGTCCTTCCCGTCCTTGCCGCCACCCTCCTTCCCGTCCTTCTCCTTGCCGTCATTGTCCTTGCCCGGCGCCACCACGTCCACGGGGCGCCGCAGCTTCTTGCGCAGCTTCTCCGGCAGGGCCTTGGCGTCCATGGTCCCCGTCACCGTCACCGTCACCTGGTTCTTGCCCATGTCCATGCGCACCTGCTCCACCCCTGCACCGTCCAGGATCCATACATCGAGTGCAGATACGGTCAGTGTCCCCTCCGCCATGGTTGGCAAATTCCTTCATTCCCCTCCATCTATCACAAGTGCAAGTGTGTGTACCTTTGATCTTGAAGAGTTTGCTGCGGATGCGGTTCATGCAGCCGTCGCAGTGCAGCCCCGTGGAGCCGATCTTGAGCACCACCGTCGCAACCACTGGCTGCATTGTCATGGCACAACCAAATTCCATCAGATTCAGATTTCAGAGCAAGCTCTTTTCCCCACTTCGATTGCCCGCCTCAACAACAATGCTGGTGCTGATACCAGCAACAAGACAGACAACAATAATATGAAGGAAGAACGAGCAGCACATCTCCGTCGCACGTTCTCATGCATATGGTACAGTAAAAGTACTACCAACAGCAGCTGGAGGAATCAAAGAATAGCAGTGGTGGTGGTGGGACATGTGGCAGCTAGGCGCAAATTTCATTTAGTGATCATGCGTGGGCGTGGTTCATGTGGCAGCAAGGCGCAAATTTCGTTTAGGCGCAAATTTGGCATGGCGACCGAATCATGCGAACGATCAACCAGGAAAAGAACAGAATTCTCGTCCTTGCCTTCCTGCTTGCTGCCTTCCGCCTGCTTCCCGTTCTCGTCGTTGGCGCCCTTCTGCTGGTTCCCGCCGGCGCCGGCGCCTCCTCCCTTGTTATTGCTGCTGCTGCCGCCGACGAGGTCTACCGTCTTCTGGGTCTTGTCGGCGACGCGGCCCACGCACGACCGTCGTGGAGCCCTTGTCCACCTCCATCGCCACGCCCTCCACGCCTGCCAAAGTGCCAAGGAATCAATGAACGAGCGCAACGCAGTTTTTCTGCCCTTGAGTGGTGCACATCAGGAGAGCATGTGCCCTCAAGAGCAAAATTTACTTTCTCATCACGAGCGCAACCATCGGCGATCAGTTGGTGTACGTTCCGTTCCGTTACGTTACATTCCACCACCAGAGCCTACTGCCAGGCGGGCAAGACATCACAAGATGGCGTGGCGCCGGCGACAAGAGAGGCAGGAAAGGTTGCGTCTTGCGTTGCGTTGCTAGCCTGGGTAGCGGTGGACGGTCGCGGACGCGGATGCGCTTGGCGCAGCCGTCACAGTGCATGTCCACCTGAGCACCGCGGTCACCATGGGCGGCGGCTTCTTCCCGGCCTTGTCCTTGCCCTTCGCCCCCTACTCCTGCTGGCCCTTCTCCTTGTCGTTCCCCTTCTCATGCTCCCTGTCCTTGTTGCCCTCCGCCGCCGGCGCGTCGCCGGAGTTGGGCGCCTGCTCCTCGCCTTCCTGCGCCGGCTTCTACTGCTGCTGCCCGCCGCCAGCAACATTACTCCATTACACCATACCATACACAGGCCAGACGCCATGGGGTCAAAAGAAAATAAAACAGAGGACAATTACTAGTAGGGATGTAATAAAAGGACAACCAATTGAAGGTGTATGGTATGCGGCGCGGCTGAAGCTGAACTGCCATGGGCGGCGCGCGGCTGGGTCGAAGTGCTCGCCTCCTCGCCGAAAGGGTCGCCTTGCTTTCCCTAGCTGTCTGCCTTATGCTGCTGCGCGAGTGAAGCTGTGAAGGGAAGGGAAGGGACGGCGCGACGCGAGCGACTACGAGCGCGTGGGGTTATAGGCGAGGGTCGACGTCGACCCCACGAAGCCATGCGCGCATGTTGGGTATGGCCTCCAGTACTGTTGGCGATGGCTTCGTTGGCACTTGGTACCACCTGCGACTGCGAGAATTAGAGATTTGGTTATCGTTATTGAAGGAGAAGCAATTTTCACTTGCAATCCACGAAGCTTTGCCGTGTTCTTTTACGGCTTGAATTTCTTTTCACGCCCGAGAAGTCCGAAGTTGGGTACCAAAGCAACGAAATTTACAGAAGCGACGAGAGCAGAGTTCAAGGACGGTCGCTAGAGCGGAATGGAATGTAGGCGTGGCTGGGCCCGGCCTCGTCGCGTTCGCACGGCGTGTGTGGCAGCGGGGCCTGGCCCGGCCCAGTCCGTCCTTGTTTGACACGGCGGAATCGCTCGCAGTCGCAGGCTCTGGTGGCACAGTGCCAGTGCCCAGTGGTGGAAAATAAAGTTTGCGCAACGGCCATGGAATGGTGATGCACTACGGCGTGTGCGCCAGCCAGCACGAGTGCACGACGGAGACGAAGAAGCCGAAGCGAGAACCTTTCTACAAGGGTTCTTGGTGGTGTCACGTGGGCTCGGGTGCAATGCCCCTATTTTTTCATCTTCTGACTAATTGAATAATGTTTTGTACGAGAAATAGTTCAAGCGAATGCATGCTGAAGGAGCACTAGTAGAAATCTATTCAAGCTGACGGTTGACTTGGCCAAACCATCACTTTTTTTTATACTGCCAGTAAAAGTATTTGATGCACTAGTGATGGATGGCATCACCTTTCATCAGGAACTTCATTTGTACCACGTTCAGCCTTTCACCAGCATCCATATGGGAGCTGCAGAATATAACCACTTATATCTCATACTACAGGCAACACCAATGCAAATTGACATATAAAATGTTACACACAAGCTGAACAACTGAGTACTCTATAGCACTGTTGCCCTCTACAGCAACCATAAACGACTTTCTACGGTTAAGCAGCCGCGGATTGCAACCTCACACTCACAGGTCAGCTATGTCCACTAAAGTTGCAGTAAGCAAGCTACGGATCATAATTCTGGCAGTAGTTCAGAAGATGTCTAGCATCTACAAGGGTGCTTTCAGTCAGTGAGGCGTCTTCTTCGTCCAGGGAGGACTTCTCCGCAATCCACCTCTCCATGACACAGCAGATCGCCCTGAGCTGTTGATTATTTTTAGGATAGGAAATGCAATGTGGTGCTGCTCCAACATGGTTCGCAATATTTGACGTGTTGGATTTTGAGAAAGTGAATAAATACTTCTATATCTCCATGAGCCGTTATGATTTTTCTCGGTAAAATAAAGCAAGTTATTTAGTTGGGAAGGAAGGATACAGATGTGGATACTCCATGCTTCAAGTAAGCGTCCTCAGCTGACAACTCTTTTTTGTCAACTCTGTGGCTTTCAAGGTCATCTTTAATGTGTGTGAACCTGCCAAGCAATAGAGATACAAAATTCTCGAAAGATAAAGAGGTCATATTGATTTGTTGTGCTTGTGCCAGCAAACATGCTAAGATACACCAGAGAGCGTTCCGGGCTTGGTTATCATCAGAGACCAGTAGAAGAATGTCAAAGAGGCCCTCCAGAAAGGGTAAATCTGAATGCATAAACCATAGTGTGGTAATAGTGTGAATATAAACATGGTTGGAAATTGTAAGATGCATTGTTCATAAATGTGACCCACCATGAGAGAGCCTAGGCACAATATGCTTTCCATCTGACAAAATATTTGCTAATATGATAACCACATAAGCACAATAGCTTGTAACCTGAAGAAGAGTTAATATATAATCAGTTGGAGCTTGGGACCTCTGAAGCAGACTTTGTAAATTTAACACCATTAACATAATTTTGTCGGTATATTAAAATATATAGAACTTTAGGTATCTCACAGTGTATAAAATATTCAAGAAGCAAGAAAATTACTGATAGTGGAAAAAATAGAACTTCATATTTATGATCAATAATACAGGTTGGCATCTTTGGTGGGTCATGTAGTCATGCAGTGTTTCATCTCTAGTCTACCCAACTTGCTTGAGACTAAAAGACTTCGCTGTTATTGTATACAGGTTAGCTTCTTACGCTGAAACAATGAAATTACTGAAGAGGCAAGATGCAAGAGCATCAAACTAGACTGTACAGGACGAACAAGACATGGTGAAAAAATGAAATGGGAGCTCACCTCAAATTTATCAGGTAACTTAACTATGTTTTCAAGCACTTGAATCAGCTGATCACTTTGTGACATCACTCCTGAACAGCTGTCTATGGCAGATAATTCTTCAATGAAATTAAGGATCAAATCAAGAGAATCTGACCTGAAATTTATTCATAAAGTGTATGTTGATAATACTGCATTGTTGTCCCAGGTTGTTAGCTCAAAAATTAGACTAACAAAGCTAATAACAAGGACAAACGACCACAACTGTCACAGAATGATGCATCAAGATTAAAAGCAAAATTAGAATACAAGTGTATAATTCTCACATCAATCTGTAAAATAGAATAAGAAATGCCTTCAACCCAGACAAGGGACCTTAGAGGCTTGTGGAAATGCTTTAAGTTTTGGATTTTGGTTGGAGCATAAAATCCTCATATATAGATCTTCATGACATCGGATAATCATACAGGTCATTCTTATTAATTAATAAATCCCCCCTTTTTTGGTGAAAGGTTGAGGTTACCAAGAACAAAATTCAATATGTGCAAATACTGTGTCATGAAATGAGGATATACCGAAGTTGGTCCATTGCACAGGAATACTACTCGCCATACCTGTCTAATTTACCCTCATTTGATAACTTTTCAATCTCACTTGCTAACAGACTGATAGTGTGGTTAATCAACCCCACTTTTATCAATGGCTGAAGAAGAATGGTGGTCACATCTTGATTATCAATGACAGTTGACAGAAAGTCTATGACCTGCAACCAACAATTTAGCCAGAAAAGAAGAGAAACCACCATTTTGACCTTTTAGTAAGCAAGCTCCAGAACATAAAAAAGCAGATGTCCTGAGTAGTTTCAGCTGAACCCCATAACAGTAAGGTAACAACAATTTTGTCTAATGGCTACAATTTTGTATAGTTCATAGACTGTAAACACTGCATTTCCACACTATAGTTACAAAGTTGAAATCACATTGTTAAATCTTTAGATACTCTAGGATAGTAATATACTCCCTCCGTCCCAAAAAAAAGAGTCGCTATGGGAATCGTGTTGGTCAAACTTTCTCAACTTTGACTAGATTTATAGAAAATGTGTGCAACATTTACATCTTCAAATAAGTTTATTATGAAAGTATATTCAAAGATCTACCTAATGATACTAATTATATGCTAAAATATTAATATTTTGTTAAATATAGTTGGTCAAAGTTAAAAACTGTTGACTTTTTGGGAAGCGAGAATGACTCTTTTTTTGGGACAGAGGGAGTATAGTGCAACTGAAATTTGGGAAATACAATAAAAGTGTTAAGATATTACAGCCACACTATTGGCAGCTACCAGTAATAAAACCAAGAGTGATCATAAATAAAAGGCAACTATAACTTGTTTGGATGCTTTAATAAACACAATATAGCAGTGATCAAGAAGACTGTATCATTGCACTTGGCAGGTATGCAATAATCAACAGAAATCACTGTAATGGCCTCTTAAGTCTTAACACTGCATCATGATACGGTAGGCTCATAGAGAACTAAGACACAAACACACATACCTAATTGTCATCTAGAAAAATAATAAACAAAGAGAAATACATAATACTCCCTCCATCCCAAATTGTAAGTCATTCCAAGAATCTTGGAGAGTCAAAGCATCTTAAGTTTGACCAAGAATTATAGACAAAACTATAAAGATTTATAACATCACATAGGTATACTATGAAAATATAATTGATAACGAATCTAATGATACTTATTTGACATCATAAATATTATTATATTGTTATATAAGTTTGGTCAAACTTGAGAAACTTTGACTCTCCAAGATTCTTGGAATGACTTACAATTTGGGATGGAGGGAGTACATTAGAAGCGGTTTCCATAGAGTTTTCTATTATAAGTTTACATAGTCTTGCTGCTAACACTGCATCTCCTGCAAGTGGAATGGGAAAAACACAGGGGCTTGGAAAGTTCTTTTGTAGCTCTTAGTTTCATAGTACAAAATGTTAAAAAAGGAACTGTATCATATATCAAGACCTAAGTAAAACTATTATAGTATTTAACTTAATAGAATCATAAAAACTGATTACCAAGGGGCATACAGCCTACATGAATCCAGTATAGTACCTTCTCAAGCAATGTAGAATTTAGTGTGTTTCCAACTATCCACAGAATACGTGAAAGAATTTCATCAGGTAAAAGAGCTTCAGCCAAAGAATCAGACACACTGGTACGTAGAACAGCAGCCAAAAACCTGTCATACAAAAATATTACGTTGACTATGGGTACAGCAACTTTCAGTGAAAAACACTTGTTCTATCTCACAGTCACTTCGCAGACTACATAAGTGCAACCATATACAATATCAAGAGACAATTGAAAAGCACCACCACAAGAGGATAAAAAAGGCACAAAAGACCAATAACTTTTTGCAGAAATTATGCATTGTTTTTTTTTCATTATTTTCTTTCCAGATTGACATGATCAAAAGGGCTGTTGGCTCAAACATAAACCATAATTCGAACTTTCTTACGCTACAAAGTGAATATAGCTACATGTTTACCAAAAGGGCTGTTGGCTCAAACAATTTTTAATCTGCAATTCAGCAAATGAGAGTTAAGGTAACTGTATGTCTGCACAGAACAAATGCCATAAGTATGACTAGTTTTGAGTGAGGACATTTGCATACTGCTATGATAGAACCAAACTGGACCTTCTGCCTTCATAAACATTGCACAAACTGATTGTAAAGAAAACATGAAACACCGTGAATACTCAGTACTTATCAGTCTGATAGTAATGGCTGTATTGAGATGCTATATCTCTTTCACATGATTTGTTCCAAGATCACAGACAGTAGAGAGCTAAACTAATGCTGGTACAGCAAACGGTCTAGTGATGTACAGTGAGATAATAAAGGAAAAGGGAAACGGTTAACAGCGTATAAGTTTTATTTTAGCAAATCAGATACCAAGAAGGCAATGCATGGTAACCATAATTAGAATAAATCTACACCATAGTATTGAAAAATGAAAACACAACCTGAATATTTCAGAAAGGCAAGCAGAGTCGTCTAGAAATAGCTGATCCACAACTGTAGCAGTCAAACCATTGTGCAGGCTGATAGCATTAACTAGAGATTCATGACAGGCTAGGTTTCCCAGGATTCCAAGACAGATTTCCTGTAGGGATAAGACATCCAATATACAACTGAGATAATGGTTATAAAAAATGTGGGGCAGTGAGGGCAAGAATTAAAAAAGGTATGTGTTACTTCACCTTTACTCTAGGTGATTGAGTCACATGGAGGTTTGCCAAAAGCACTTCAAGCACAAGATTGTTCATCTACAAGAATTAAAGATCTGCATTGTCAGAAAGCACTGGACCCACTTACACTACAAGCCTAAAACATGTGTCCTTAATAGCAAAAAATAAAAGGGAACAAATTTTAGAAATCATTAGAATTGACTTCAATATGTCAAGCAACATCTAATAAACTTCTTGTGAAGTTTTAAAAATCGAATATTATTACTATAAAAATTGCTAGATTTATGCATGAGTAGACTCTTTATTAAAACCATTCAACTCAGCTTGATATGGCAGAATAATGTAAACATAGAGCAAGAAGATACTGATAACACACCATCAGTTCTGCTTGAGGTTTACTAACTGCAAGGTCCCACAGAATGCAACCACACTCTTCCCATGGATCCTTATAATCAGGTTGTGCTGATTCCCCATTACTAGAACGTGCATCTTTCTCTTCCGGAACACCTTGCTTCACACTGTTTGCTATCATAGAGTCAGCTTGTTTGCTAACATACGGACTTCACCTCTAAACGCATCGCTTACCTGAACTCTTTCTCCACATTGGAACCCTGGGGTAGTAGCTGCCGGATAAGGGAGATAGTGTAGCTGGGATCAACTGTTGTCGTGTCATCAAGCAGCTGAAGGAAATTACAAGCATCAGAAGAGCAGCAGAATGCCAGCCAAACACTTGTTTCCAAGACGTCAGCTAAACGAAAATCGTCCATAATCGACGGACACACGAAGGTCACCAACTGCTCGACGGAATGCCAGTGAGGCGGAGACCCCAAAGGCCAGCCAAGGCGACATCGACGCCACCATAGCAGTAGGGCTAGGACGTGAGCAGTAGACCAAGGGAAGAGGGCCACGCACCTCGGAAGATGGCGCGAACGGGAGGTGACTGGGAGCCTCCTCCTCGTCGGCCTCCTCGACGCCGCCATCCTCTTCTCTCAGCCTCGCCCTCGCTTCTTCCCGTTCCTGCGGTGACTGGGGCGCTTCGCCCCCTTCGAGGACATCCTCTTGCGGAGCGCCTGGTGCCATTGCGGCGTGGCCGGCGCCCGCCGGAGATTAGCGACTAGCGACCTTGAGTATTGGCCGGCGGAGCTTGAACTACAGGAGGGCGCCGCAGAGGCCAGAGGTTTGGTGCGGATGCGGCTATGGGGATTGGGGATCCCGCGTTGGGGCAGCCCATCCTACTCAGAGTTCCTCATGATGGGCTTTTACGTGATCCAGTCTAGCAAAAGAAAGAAAAATGCCAGTTCACGGCCCGAACAGTTCAGCCCAACAACACACCCTTAATAGTGCCAGGCTTTAGAGACACGAACATCGGAGCATTCGCAAGATTTGCGACCCAGTGGCACTGGCACCCCCAAACCCTGCGGCGTCGGCGACCGGCGACCGGCTGTCCGGTGACCGGTGGCCATGGACTATTCCCTCGCGGCGCTGAAGATTTTCGGCTCTCAGCTCGCCGACTGCACCGAGGCGCCATCCTCTGAGGGTTCCTCTGCCGCACAGATGCTCTCTGGCATCCGCTTCCAGCGCGCCTGGCTCCAGGTCCCCAAATGAACCTCCCTCTCCTTCCTCCCTCTCTCCCACCTGCATTTTGTTTGTCGTAGCCTGAGGACTCGTGGCGGCAGGGTGTGATCCTGTCAGCGGACTACGACAAAACCGGCGAAGGGCACTTGTTGCTGGATGACGGGTCCTGCATTGCCGACCTCTTCGTCTTGCCCAGAGAAGCTGAGGGCGGGTACTGGCGGCCAGGTACGCCGGTTCTTCATCTTGCCTTTTGTTGTGAGAAACCATAAATTCCTTGCATAGCTCCCATAATATCGAAATAATATTCAATTATATTATTCTTAATAATATTGAAGAGTGATTATTTGTATATAGATGTTAATATGTTATCCCCTTCGTCCTAAATTACATGTGACTGAATCTTTGTCCTACATCAATCTTCTTAAACTGACCAAGTTACAAAAATGTATTAACATCAACAGGTTCAAACAAATGCACTATCAAGACATACTTCATTGATAATTTAATAAAACTATTTTGATGTTGGTGTATTTTCTTATAAAAATTTGTCAAAGTTAGATAAGTTTAAACCAGGATAAAGCTAAAGTGGCTATAATTTGGTACAGAGGGAGTATTCTGTTTGTGTTCTATAAATGGTAGGCTGTTTTCTGGGTTACCTTTTCTGTTTACACTGGCTGATGACCACTCTTGTGCTGTAGGGATGTATGTAATGGTTATTGGTGCATACATTGCAGCAGAGTCCAAGGACAATTATCCAGCTATCAAGGTGCAATATTCCTCACTAGTCACTCCTCATGTCTGCCCCTGTCTTCTTGTATGCCTTTTTCCAACCATTTACGGTGTATTGGAGGTCCTCTGTTTGTTGCCATTTACTGAGAATTGGAGGTTCTCTTTCTGTGATCTTTGTCATTAATATTATTGCAAACTTCATTTTGAATGATCCAGAAAATCCAATTCAGCGAACTCATGTTTTGTAAACCCTGGATAATGTTTCATTGACTTAGAGGAAATAGAAAATAAAAGCGTCTGTAATTACTAATTTATACTTAGGCTGAGCTCATTGCAAATTATGCTAATACATTCTGGTGATTAGGAACAAATTTTTACTAGTTTTACTGATAGGAGCTGCTTAGCATCGAACAATACTTACATCCAGGAAATGAGGGTGCTATGATAAACTGATAAGTCTTCACTCTTCACATAACATGCCATGTCACCCCTTGATTTCTTAAGAAGTTTGATTGAGCAGGTATATATAAATTATAAGACTTTCCTGTCATCATTTCTAGAAAATAAAGGAAATGTATAATAGGTATTCACATTACGTAGTTTTATTTGTGTGCTCTATTACACAACAAAGAGGCTGTTTTTTCTGACATGTAATGTTTCACATGCTTCTTTAAATCCACCAATCGAGTTCTCTGATGATTCTTGTGAGGGGAATTTCTGTATGATCCATGATGGCGAATCAAAGATATCAATCTTTTTCAGTAAAGTAGCTATCTAATTCCTTAGCCAGTCAAATTGATCTATGAACTTGATTTTGGCAGGTGCATAAGATGGTGGACCTCTCCTCTCAGCCAGACCGTGAAGCATTGTGGTACTTGGAAGCAGCTGAGGCTTACAACTT
The DNA here is from genome assembly GCA_022036555.1 of Microstegium vimineum. Classification (NCBI taxonomy): domain Eukaryota; kingdom Viridiplantae; phylum Streptophyta; class Magnoliopsida; order Poales; family Poaceae; genus Microstegium; species Microstegium vimineum. The sequence continues at coordinate 1,962,015 of CM039123.1, read as the reverse complement.
ATTTTACTTGCCATTCTCAGTCGCTGCTAGTCCCCCTCCCCCATCATGAGCCCTGGCCGGCTGACCCTTTTCTCCGGTTGCTTCGACACCTTGCTTATTAGCAGTAATTGCTCTAAGCACTCTCCTAAATATGTGAGGATCCTGGATTGTATCACCACTGTTGTACTGATCCAGATATAAATCTATCATGCTAAATAGTTCATCATGAGCGTCATCTGGCTATCATCATGCTTAGGCCATGTGACTTAGGCCCTGTTTGGATCCAAATAAGTCACCTACTTATAAGTTCAAAAGTGAAAAAAGTGACTTATATATTTTGTCAAACACCTCAACTTATAAGTCCATAAGTTGATCCACCCCCACTTAAAGTCATCCTCTTTTCACATAGGATCACACCTTTTTTGCTTGGGGACCACACTCCGCCCCTATCATACATGACTTATAAGTCATTGAAAACCAAACAGACATGACTTAGACTTATAAGTCCCCAGAGCAACTTATGGACTTACAAACTTATAAGTCAGGGTTATAAGTTGGGTGTTTGGCAAAATAAGTCACTTTTTTTACTTTTAGACTTATAAGTAGGTGACTTATTTGGAACCAAATATAGCCTTATAGAATAAATAAAGGGCAACTTGAATTATAGGGCTAAAGCCCTGTTTTGAGGCTTGCACACTCAGGCTGCGACCTCACCTCACCCCCCCCACCCCCCCGATAGACGGTCCATCTTTGACCACCACGTCAACATAACTGACCCGAGTCAACCATGACTCGGTCAGACCCGCCAGCCGTCGTCCACCTCCGTTGTCGTGGTCGTCTGCCGAAGACAGGTTAGGCTGGACTAACGAGCCAGTTAGGCTCGGCTCGTTCTGGCTCGTTAAGATAATCGTCAGAAAGTCAGCTCGGGTCGGCTCGTTAGTGAGCTCGAGCTGGCTTTAGGCTCACGAGCCAGTCAAAAAATATATAATATATGTATTTATTTAAATTTTGAGAATAGTAATAATATAAAAGTTGTTTATTCATAAGTTTTAAATCAAATAAAAAATAATATGTATTAATATATTATAGTTCTACACTATACATATATTATATATACTTTCTATTATATATAATGCATCTCTAATCTATTATTGATTATCTATAATTCATTTTAAAACAAAATAAACTCATATAATCTCAAATTTATAAAGTTACATCCAATCATTAACTAAGTGTAAAGTGTAAATCATGAAGTCTTATAAAACTAATAAAGTTTAGGGTAAATAACTTTGGCTCGTTAGGCTCACGAGCTAGCTCATTAACTAAACGAACTAAAATGTTGGCTCAGTTCGTTGAGAAATATAAACGATCCGAGTCGAGCTGAGCCATTAACGAGTCGGGTCGAGTAAGCTACCAAACTACGAGCTTTTCGTCCGGCCTTAAAAGACAGGGGAGCTGAGAAACTGGGGAGAGAGAGTTCGGATTTTGCATTTCAACTGAGCTCGGTCTTTCCACGTTGACAAAGACATGCACCTTCTCTCCCTGACTCCCTCCCTCTCTCTCTCTGTTAACGCAACGATATCTGATGAGAAAAAAAAGAGAGAAAAGATGATTATATCCAAACAAAAGACAAACTGAAGTTGAAGTTGACGCCGGCGTCTCGTCTGCACCTGGCTTCGCCGGCGGCACGCCCTCGTCCCCAACTATTCTTCACCGCGCACTTGTCGCTCTCGCTCGTGAACGCGTACCCACGTGGCCACGTGAACGAACGCCAGCATGCCCAGCCGTGTGATCGAGGATCGGACGGCCCGTGTATCTCCGAGGAGGAGAACGCACAACCACCAATTCAACCACACCTCCGGATAGCGTCTCGTCCTCCCGCCTCGCTCCCTCCCAACGGGAAAATAGCCATTACCGAACAGAAGGCTGTCAGCAGCGTTGGGGGAGGAATTTCACCGCGCGCGATCCCGCGATTGATGCCAGCACCATGGCGTCCGTGCCGCTGTCCTCGCCGTCGCAGGCCGGCCTCCGCGTCCTCCCGTTCCCGCTCCTGCAGCCGGCCGTCGGCGCATGCCTCCGCTACCGCCTGCCGCGGCTGCCTCCGGGGCTCTCGAGCGTGAGGAAGGGAGGGCTCCTGCCGATGCCGCTTCTGGTGCCTCCACGGGCCGCGGAGGGCAAGGACGGGTGGGCCGTGACCGAGGAGGTGGAGGAGGAGGAGGTCGAGGTCGAGGTCGAGGTGACCAAGGAGGGCGAGGAGGATACTCACGAGAGAGGAGGTACTGGTGCCACGAAGGAGGAGGCGGCAAGGGGTTCGGAGCGGTTCGCGGCGGACTACATCTCGCTCGGCATCAGGGAGCCCGTCTACGAGGTAAGCTAGCCAGAAATCCGCAAATGGCTTCTCACTGATTGTTCGCACGCTGTTTCATATAACATTGTTGCCAGCCAGTGAACGCTGTTTAATCTGAGCATTGCGTACCTTAATCTAAATAAGCATACGTGCTTTTAGGTTGGCTTTATGATGAATTGACGAGATTTGGCCGTTAGATATTTTGTAATTTACAACCTTGCAAAATACATATGGTCATTAAACTTCGTCCCCGAATTAACTTTATCCAGGCGATAGAAGTGAGATCTAATGGGAGGATGTCCACCAAGAAAATAAGCAGGCGGCAGCTACTGAAATCTAGTGGTATGCACAAGGAACATGTTTCTCAGCAATGCACACATGCCACATACATCAACTTTGTTTTGTACTACTTTTAACTGTAAAATGCCCAATTCGTGTAATTGACTGCCTATCTTATGATTCCAAGCACATGCAAAGACTTCTTCTGATTTTTATCTCTTGTCATGCTAGGTCTCCGCCTAAGAGATACTAGAAGCGTTGACCCGTCACTATGGTTAATGAATTCAATGCCTTCCCTGCTGGTAATAAGACGCTTTTATATATAGTTGTGTTGAGTTTCTTTCTATGCTATACTGCATTTTTCAGTTGTATACTGATGATCAATATTAGCATGATGTACACACTAGATGACTAGAGTCTGAAAGGGTGATCATACCATTTCTGTCATGCTTTCATGCTTTCATGCTTTCACTTTTATAGTAGATCATGGAGGGCACAAATGCTTGCATTTGAGAAAAGGGTGATCATACCATTTCTGTCATGCTTTCCCAGCTCACATTGTGTTCAGCGAACTGTTTTAGAAACTTTTCATGATATATTGAGTTAAATATTAAGGACAACTACTGCTGATTTACATCTAGAAGAATATTTCTGCCTTTTCTTAACCTTTTTTAACCCATGTATTGATGCCCTTTAGTTGGGATGCCATTCTTTCCTGATTTGTATTTTGGTGTACTTTGTACTTTATTATTACATTGCCTCCTTGCACCTTCATTAATATGGCTCCTAAAGACCATCCTTTCTATAGCGTGTGAAACCATGTTTCATCATTTACTGTCTGTAGGTACGTGAGCAAGCTATTTTACTCAATCTTGGTTCCTTGCGAGCAATTGCGATGTATGAGCGTGTTCTTATATTCAACTATAACAGGTCAGTGCTCATTTTATAATAATAAGTTATTTCCTTTTCATGATCTTACCAATTGTTTTATGAACTTATCAATTATCTTTTTTACTTGTGTAGCCCAGGAGGGAAGGCCTTTCTAGGGTTATTACTGCCTAGATTAAATCCAAGAAACATCAATGGTGGGCCCGCAATGCCTTTTCAGCTTGAGGTAACGGATATATCCAATAATCCATATTTGTGGTCTGGTAGCAGTTGTTTACTTGTGTGCTTATGATATACTGGTATTCTGCCAAGTAAAATGCATTTTCTTCTCTGTTTTCCATCAAAAGTTTTATGTGAATTTAAGTTGCATATAATTCCTGGATTATTAACAGCAGCACACATTTCTATTTACATCTGTATTGTACTTTCAACAAATACACTAAGTAAACATCAATAAGTGCTTCTTATGAAAATTAAATTTGTATCAACACCCAAATTAATTATTGAAGCAAGATTTTTCTGTGATCCATAAGTTGATTTGTGAATATTGAGCAACTGTACAGGCATCATCCATTTATACACTAAATTTATACTCTTCTGGTTGATCTTATTTAATCATACACTTATTTTTGTTTAAAATATTGTAGCACAATGTGGTATTTTATTGTAAGAAAATGTTATGCGCTTGCATTTTCATGTAAATTTAAAGTTTCGGTTCAAAATATAAACTGATCTTCCATCATGATTTCCATGTGTTCAGGTTGTTGAAGCTGCACTTATTTCTAGAATACAAAGATTGGAGCAGAGACTAATGAAAATTGAGCCTCATGTGAGTACCAAAGAAGTCTCTGCGTCCTTAATAAACTTTTTATATTACATATAACTCTTGCTCTTCTTGTAGAAAACTGTACATGATGATGATGATGATGTGTGTGTGTGTGTTCTACTGCATACTCCATTTAAGCATTATCACTTACATGCTTCTCAATCATTGGCTTCAAACCTTTAAGCTGTTACTCCCATACCCTATTTCATTGGGATTTCAATTTAGGCAACTTTCATTATAGTGCACACAGTGGAATTCAAACAGCAATGCTTCTAGTTATTTCCATCTCTTATATGCCTTTTAGAAGCCCAACTGCAAATTCACAGTCCATCCCTTTCCTATAACACATTTCCCATCTTAACTAATCCGCGAGCTCCTGATTATATACTCCCAGTTTTGGCTACTAAGTGACTAACTCTACAGCAGACCTCATATAGGACATGCTGTGTCAAATGTCATTGCAGCACTTTCAGAAAGTTAATCCATTAATTTGTCGTCAGCTTTTGACTCTGCTCCTTTGAAACATAATAGGAGAGAGCCCTACCAAGTTGATTCTACATTTTCAATGTACTGATCTAGGTATGGTGGGACTTAGTAGTTTTCTTGCTTTTCATTTCATTGTGAAATGAAGTTTATGAGCTGCTTGGTGGTTTAAACGCCGCCTTAGGTCTTTGCATTTGTGTTGAATCATAATATTACTCGAGCACTTAAATCTTTGATGATAAATATTGCTTTCCACTTGCATCTCAGGTGGCTACATTGCTAGAAGTTCTACCAAATCGGTTGACAGCTGATGTGTTGGAGCAGCTTCGTCTAAGTAAACAAGCATTGGTATAAAAACTACACTCTGGAATCAATTTCAGTGGCCACTTCTCAAACTTTGTTTTGATTTTATGTATGTACTCATGTGTCAAGGTTGAGCTGGGTTCACGAGCAGGTGACCTCAAACAGATGCTTATTGATCTCCTAGATGATCCTCATGAAATCCGACGAATATGCATAATGGGGAGAAATTGCACACTTGATAGATTGAGTGATAACATGGAGTGCTCTGTTCCTTTAGAGAAGCAGATTGCTGAAGGTACAGCTGTAATTTATCATTGTAACTTTGCATATTTCTGGATATTATGACTGTTGCATTTATCTCGGTAAATCTTGCATCTTTAGCTGGATGGCCAGTCGATGTCATGCTATTAGACTAGTTGTCTAGTTAAATTGACACATGCAAAAAAAGACTGTGTTTAGCAAGAATTTTAACAGCTTAGTCTATGTAATTCTGTGCTATTATTTATCTGGGAGAAATCTTATAGCAGACATATGTCTTTATGTTAGATACATGTTTATAGCCATATGCTTGTACAACATGTATAAATCATGTGTAGATATCTAACAATTTATACATTAGTTTCCACATAAGTATTTCATATGTCAAAGAACAAGTAACATGTAATGTTTTATAAAAAACGGTTTCAGGTGAAAATAAAGAAGACAACTAGAATAAAGAAAAAAGGAGTGGATTATAATTTTATTCAATTAGGAGATTGTGTTTCTTTGGGATTTTGTTTGATTGATTAAATTTTTTTCTTACAGCATTGAAGTTTCCTTTTATGATCTGTGTTCTACTTACTTTTGGAAGCAAGTTGTTGCTTTTGACTTGATTTATGATTAATTTTTTTTGGCTTTAACAGAGGAAGAGGAAGAAATTGAAATGTTATTGGAAAATTATCTTCAACGGTATTCCTATTATTTCCAGCAAACACTATGTTTTTTTTTTGGTTTCTTAATCTTTTTCGTGCTGGCAGCCATTATCATTTTATTGTTCATTCTTAGATGTGAATCATGCCATGGTCAAGCAGAGAGACTTCTGGATTCTGCAAGAGAAATGGAAGACTCAATTGCTGTGAACTTAAGGTCTGTCCATTGTCACCAGCTGAGCTCAAGAGATGCTGTGTGTTCTGTCTTTCGTTAATGCCTCTCTTACTATGCTGTAGTTGATGATACATACATTTGTGGGAACTATTGGCTTCCCTTATAGATTTGAGTATTAACATAAAGTCACCAATAAGAGTTCAGTAGATGCAACAACTTTGAATATAAAAATAAACTAGTATCTGCCACATGACCAATATAATAGTATATTTATTGCTTCGGCCAGGGTACCCAAAAAAAGATATTTTTTTTCATCATTTCTACTGGTTTCTTTTTCTGAATTTGAAGCTGACCATGTGTGTATATAGAAACATGCTCATCAATCTGAATTACTATGAATACATAAGACAGAAGTAATCCAAAATATGGCCAACTTATTGTCTACATATCTCAAAAGTAAAGATGGGAAATACTGCATGTTACTATCCGCCTCTCGGCTCTCTCTGCTGGCTCATGTTTCAAGTTTGTTTTCTGAATCCTGCATCCTACAATCAAGAATTATGAGATACTGCTAATTCTGTCATGAGAAATGGATGTGTCAAACTTGCTCTGAATTTGAACATAAAATGGGTTATGTTTTGCTTAACCATTTGCTTTGGAACCCTTGCAGTTCCCGACGACTTGAAGTAAGTAGAGTGGAGCTGCTTCTTCAAGTGGGAACATTTTGCATTGCAATAGGAGCATTAATTGCTGGTATAGGAATCTTAATTTTGTTATAATTTGTAAATATATTATGTTTTATATCATGTTCTTTTTCAGATATATTTGCTACACCATTGTTAGACTAATGCTGGGTACTTTGTTTGTAGGAATATTTGGCATGAATCTTCAATCATATCTCGAAACAAATGCGGTATAGCCTTGCACTCTTGACCTTTTTTCTGGGTGTGCCATGTATCGCGGGCACTATCCATAGTCAATATAACATGCCTGCCCCATCGTTGACAATAAGTTTGTTTTCAAGCAGTGGGCATTTTGGGTGACGACTGGTGGAATAGTAGTTGGAGCAGTAGCTGGATTTTTCCTCGTGTACTCATATCTAAAGGCTAGGAAGATATTGTGAGCCCTGTAACATCTGTATGTTAGAGTTTTTTTTTTGTGGGGGGGGGGGGTGGCTGTAAATATAGCAATTTTGATGTCATTTGCAAATCCAGTAACGGATATGCATGTTTATTCTTGATATTGCTTTCGGTGCTCCAACCTATTGCATGGCTTGTGTACTCTGTACTCTGCCACTCTGGCGAGAATGTTGCCACCCTATGTACTTGGAGCTGCCCGTTGAGACAAATGCTTTACGGTGTCTGTCGTCTGTCGACTTCCGGATATAGGTTAGAACTCAGAAGCAAATATTTGATTTCCTTCATAGACGAATTTCTTGAAGGTGCACTTTACTCTCTTATATTGTAAATTCGTGACTACATCTGACGGAGTCTTCAATATATGGTAATGCCTTATATCTTTGTTTTCCTTCACACAAGGTACCAAAAATCGTAATGCCTTTGTTTTTCTTCAGACAAGGTCGGATAAGGCGGCAAGCGCATCAATTGCCTCGTCGCCGGGCTGGACACCCAAGCCATTACCAAATACCAAATCAGCAGCCGCCGCCGCACAGGTGGCCTGTTTGCTGGTTTATTTGACAGAAGAGTTGCCCAGAGCTGTGAGCATTCACAAAGCTTCCAACCACACGAGGCTCATATCTCTATCTCAAAATAGACAAAAAAAAATTCACTTATTCCATACCAAATCATTGGAGGCGGAGCCGATGAATTTTAGTGACCAAGGGGACCTGTGAGCAAATTCACCTAAACTGAGCTATCGGTATAAAAGTCGGCTGATTGAATAGTGTTATATGAGAGAGAATAAGCTGAAACAAGTCGGAAGTAACTCAAGAGAACAGTAAATCTTGTCTGCGTTGGCACATAGAGAACTAAAAATTTATCATTATTTCTATAGTCGACAAAAAAATTATATACTATGATACAAAGACGAACAATAAATCATAAAAGTAACAATTTATTTGTACTAGTTGGTTGTACAAGAGTGTTGTCTGAAATTATCTAAAAAATTAGGCAACTGAAATGTAGGAGAAGTGTGAAAAAAATATGTTTTTTTTAGAAATAGAAGTGACAAAAATATGTGTTGGTCAAAAATAAGAAAGAGAAGCCATGTTTCCCTTCGGCCCGCTTGCCCCTATTGTTCAGAGATCATCACACGGCCTTGCTGGCCTTCTTCGGTGTCGCGCGCCGCCGGCTCAGCCTTTCTGAGTTTCTGGCCCCATCGAAGAAAGCCTCCCACGCAGCAACGCTGAGTCGCTGACGCCATCTTTTGCGCGCGGCGCGCCTCGTCCCGCTGGGCCCTGGTCCCCTGTTGCCTGCTCTTTTCGCGGCGACGGTGCAGTGCCACGATCATCAACAATAAATCTCTAACCGCTATACCGATCCATGCCGTCGTCACCGCCACGGCCGGCGATGGAGCATCGCCGCCGCCAGCCTCCAGCGCCCTCCGCGCCCGCCTACCTTGCCGCAACGCTCGCCTTCCTCACCCTCGCCGCGGTCGCCTACTCCCGCGCCGCCTTCCCCCGCTTCCCGCACCCGCCGGCCACCCGCGGGTGCCGCCCCGACGCCGAGGGGTCCTGGTCCGCCGGCGTCTTCCTCGGGGACTCCCCCTTCTCCCTCAAGCCCATCGAGCACGTAACCGACTCCCCGAGCTCATCCCCTTCCCCCTCTCCTCGTGGTGATGCTATTTAATTGTCTTGGTTTTTGTGGATGCAGTGGAGGATCTCTAGTGGCCCTGGAGCGGCATGGCCAGTGGCGAATCCGGTGGTGACGTGCGCCGACGTGGCGGAGGCTGGATTCCCTAGCAGCTTCGTCGCCAACCCATTTCTCTTCGTCCAGGTTCAGAGTTTTACTTTGCTTTCCTAGCGTTATTAGAAGTTTATAGGACATTTATAAGGGACGAATTATGTACCGGGTGCGGACAAATAACATCACCTGTGTTACATTTTGTCTCAGTTACATAAAGAGTTGGCATACTAATCATAATGATCTCATGACAGCGCCACGATTTTGACATTCTGTTGTGGTTTGAAACTAGTACTAGTTTGCACTTTGCAGTTTCTCCACTCTTGGTAAATTCATAATGCAATGCTCCAATGTCTTTAGGGGGACTCTATTTATATGTTTTTCGAGACCAAGAACCCCATTTCATCACAAGGTGACATTGCTGCCGCCGTGAGCAAGGACGCTGGCACAACATGGAAGCAACTGGGTGTGGTGTTGGATGAGGAGTGGCACCTTTCTTATCCATATGTGTTTAGTTATGGAAACGAGGTAACTATTCTATTCACGTATTGGAGGAAATTGTGCATTATTGATCATCAATAAACAAAACTCTTGTTCTAATATTATCTTATCTATATCTTTTTTTTTTCTTTCCTTTGCTTTACTTGACAGACTTACATGATGCCTGAAAGCAGCAAGAAAGGAAACCTTAAGTTATATCGTGCCGTGGACTTTCCCCTTAAGTGGGAATTAGAAAAGGTCCTTCTGGAGAAGCCCCTTGTAGATTCGGTCATCATACATTTCAAGGGTTCCTATTGGCTCCTTGGATCAGATTTAAGTTCTTATTATGGCGGAAAACAGACAGGTGAACTCTTTATTTGGTACAGCAGCTCTCCTCTTGGTCCTTGGAATCCACACAAGCAGAACCCAATTCATAATACAGGCAACAGGCCGAGTGCCAGAAATGGAGGCAGGCCATTCATTTACAATGACAATCTTTATCGCATAGGCAAAGATCGTGGTGGTGGATCTGGCTATAACATCCAAGTATTCAAAGTTCAAGTCCTGACAGCAGATCAATACAAGGAAGTCGCAGTCCCATTTGTCCTTGACAAACCCCTCAAGGACCGAAATGCATGGAATGGTGCAAGGTCCCATCACCTTGATGTCCAGCAGCTTCCATTAAGTCAACATTGGATTGGGGTAATGGATGGTGACAGAGTGCTCTCAGGTGACTCAAATCATCGTCTGATCATAGGATGCATGTTTTATGGTGCTGCTTGCATTTTGGTTCTTCTACTTGGTGGGCTTATTGGTGCAATCAAGTGCACCTTACCGCTTAGATGGTATTTGCCACATACTGAGAAACGAAGTGATACCTTTGTATAGAGAAGCAGGTATTTCTGTGCCATAAGTTTAGTTGGTTTATCTGCAATGTGAACAGGTTGGGATCTCTTATTGGTGGGAAAATTAATTACAGAGATTGGAAAGACCGAGTTTATATAGCTGTTATAATATTGATATTAATAGTCCTAACTTTTTTGGGGACTAACTACATCTTTGGTGGCAATGGTGTAGACGAACCATATCCTATTAGGGGTAGGTACTCACAGTTCACATTGTTGACCATGACCTATGATGCCCGATTTTGGAATCTGAAGATGTTTGTGGAGCATTACTCTAAATGTGCATCAGTGAGTGAAATTGTAGTGGTCTGGAACAAAGGTCGAGCCCCAGAGAAAGGTGAATTGAAGTCTATGGTGCCTGTTAGGATCAGAGTTGAAAATAAGAATAGTCTGAACAACAGATTCAAAATAGACAAAGAAATTAAAACCGGAGCTGTTATGGAGCTTGATGATGATATCATGATGACATGTGATGACTTAGAACGTGGGTTCAAGATATGGAGGGAGCACCCTGATAGAATTGTTGGATACTATCCACGCCTTGCTGAGGGCTTCCCTTTGAAATACCGCAATGAGAGGTATGCTCGGCAACAAGGAGGTTACAACATCATACTAACAGGAGCAGCATTTATGGATCATGAGCTAGCCTTTAGGAGGTACTGGAGCAAAGAGGCAGAAATAGGAAAACAGATTGTTGATAGTTTCTTTAATTGTGAGGATGTTCTTCTAAATTTCTTATTTGCAAATGCAAGCTCGGCAAGCTCAGTGGAGTATGTAAAACCAGCTTGGGCAATCGATATGTCTAAGTTCTCGGGAGTAGCCATTAGTCGAAACACGCAGGCACATTACCATGTTAGGAGCAAGTGCCTTGCTATGTTTTCAGGGATCTTTGGGAATTTGACTTCCAAGTGCAGTGTCATTCGTGTAACTACTAACTTCGTCAGTTTGTCGTATAAGTTTAGCACATATCCAATATCTGTAAGTTATTCAAAGATTCTTCCTTTTTGTGTGTCATATCCTGGCACTCATATTCCATTACTAAACGCTTCTGAATTTAACCTTTTTCAATTGCTATTAGTAAGAGTTCTGATTCAGAAATCTGTAACTATGGGTTCTGTCCATGCAATTGCAACTCTGTTCTAGAACAAATGGTTTTATCTCCCTTCACATAATCAGAGGTTATCATAAAGTATTCCTGTCCATTTCAATTTGCACAATTACATTACAGGATTGATGCTACCAGAAGAAAAAAATTGTCAAGAATTTCCTGTGCAATTTGTCAGACTTCATTCGATGAGAGAATGGAATGTACACATTTGTATACTCTGCATTTTGATGAGCAAGGTATCAAGGAATGTCTTCTTTCTTCTTTAAGAGACAGTAAACCTTCATTTTCGCAACTTTCTCGCAAATGCAGGCAATGTAATTTATGGTTTATGATTGAATGAGTAATCTAATCACTTCCACAAGGATCCATAGAGTCAAGCTGCTTGAGTCAAAACTTGAAGTTCTTCTTCAGGTAAAGCACCACCTCTTGCTGCAAAATAATGTGGCACAAGGGTTAATGTTCTATTTTCTATGCACTAAGCTTTATGTTCTTTCAGAAAGCCGTTTCTGAGGTACAATTTACTCACAATCAAGCAAAGGACGATGCAGCCTGCAGCTCCAGGGAAAAGCGCGTACCAAAGTTGCAAATTGTGAAACTTCGGGGCATCGATAAACAAGAGGGGCAAGCTTGCAGCTGCAAGAATTCAGAAATGATAAGCAGCAAACAAAATAAGAATTCAGTAAAGAGGAGATGAAGTACAGACAGCTGGGGCAACACAACCAGACGAAATATTTGTTTTGGGAGTTTTACCTGGAGGATGTGTGGTGCCAGTGATGGTCATGAATGCTATGCAGGCTGAAAGAGCTGCGCCTCTTGCTAACCAGCCAGGCCCAAACAACGAGAGGGCTAATACGCCAAAAGCCGCACAACCAATCTGGGCGACGAACATATTATATTTCTGCAAGTTGTTAATACACGTGTTAGTACTGATTATCATAGATGAAGCACGAGAACTTTTTGATTCGCCATTAGAGTAGCTACAAGTTTGTACAGTCACAAGTCGTTACTGTGTAAGTATTGATTATCATAGGTAGATTTCAAGATGTTTTGATTCGCTGTAAGCAAGTAGCCACAGGTTTCTACAATCTTGAATCGTCTCAAAATGGAAGAAGGTAACTGTAAGCCTGCCACAATGGTACTGTACTGCTTTGAAAACATCAGAATAACTCAGTAAACATTTAAATTTGTGGTTACATTGGAATGGCTTGGAGCTGAGTTGTTCATGAGCATTTTTTTTGGGGGACAAATGATGAAGGCCTTGTTGCTAAGTTCCTAGTGTTATGCTACTAATATTAGCTACATTCTTTTTAAACTTAAAAAATATTGAGCCTTTTACATGAGTGTCATTAAAAAAGATCGCAATTACATCGAAGTCATTAAAAAAAATAGCCACACACAGGTAACATCGGTATGAACTTTCTTCCCCGAGAAGCCATTCTGTCCGTGTGCCGCTTATTATCTGCCGTTTGGTGACCTTTCACGTGGGACCGGACATTTTAGTAGTCCATCTTGCCCCCGACGCGCACACGGAGCTAGCGCCGCGGAGCGAGTCTCCGTAGCACCCACCTGGGCCCACCTGGGCCCGCGACGCCATCCCGGACCCGTCGGGCGCGCTGGTGGGCAGCCTCCCGGAGCTGACGGGCGCGAAGCGGCTCGAGTACATGGCAATCGACATCTCCGCCGACTACATCGACCACTTCAAGGCGCAATTCGCGGCGGCGACGGGCGGCGGCCGCTGCTCCGCGTTCGAGGTGCTCATCGCCAAGGCGTGGCAGAGCCGGACACGCGCCGCGGGGTTCGACGACCCCGCCAACACCCCCGTGCAGCTCTGCTTCGCCATGAACGCGCGGCCGCTCGTCGGGGGCACGGCAACTGCTACTACATCATGCGTGTCGCGTCCACGGCCGACAGGGTGGCGTCGTCGTCCGTCACCGACGTGGTGAAGATCATCAGGGAAGGGAAGAAGCGGCTGGCGTTGGAGTTCGCGCGGTGGGCGGCCGGGGGCGAGGAGGGCGCCGGCGTTGTGGGCGACCCGTACCAGATCACCTCCGACTACCGCACGCTGCTGGTGTCGGACTGGACCCGCCTCGGCTTCGCGCAGGTGGACTACGGGTGGGGCCACGACGGCAGGGCTCCCCCGCGCGCGTGGCCACGACGGCCGGAGCAGAGCTCGCCGGGGCAGAGCTCCCCCGCGCGCGTGGCCGCGACGGCCGGAGCAGAACTCGCCAGGGCGGAGCTCCCCCGCGCGCGTGGCCGCGACGGCCGGAGCAGAACTCGCCAGGGCGGAGCTCCCCCGCGCGCGTGGCCGCGACGGCCGGAGCAGAGCTCGCCAGGGCGGAGCTCCCCCGCGCGCGTGGCCACGACGGCCGGAGCAGAGCTCGCCGGGGCGGAGCTCCCTCGCGCGTGCCCTTGGCGGCAGTACGGGGCGGGACGCCGACCGGAGCTCCCCCGCACACGCCTGGTCCTTGAGCCGCCGCGCGAGGTGGGCGAGCACCTTGTGGAGGTGCGGCGCGGCAGCGTCCGGGTGGGACGCGCAGAGCGTGGCGAGGAGGCGAGCCCCGGGGAGTCGGATGCCAACGCGGCGTTGAGCAGCATGGGCATGGCGTCGGTTGAGGGCGGCAGCACCAGCTGGCGCAGCACCCGCCGCAGGCGTCGGCGTCCGCGAGTGAGGCGGGCCCGCCGGGGACGCGCGGAGGAGAAGTTCGCCACGGGGGAGGTGGCGGCGGCGCTGCGAACTGTGGAGCGGGAGATGGAGGCAGCCGCGAGGCCGGTCCCCGCGGGGGTGGTGGCGGCGTACCATGGGAGGAGCCAGAGCACGCGGAATTCTCACCGTGGGAGGAGCCGGGAGCGGAGGTGCCGCGGACGGACGGGACAGGCGATCTCAGGCGCCCTTCTCGTGGCGCGCCTCTCGCACGGAGAGAGAGACGGCAGCGGATGGATGGATGCGTGGATAGAGGGGAGGAGGGGGCAAGATGTTCTACTAAAATGTCCGGTCCCACGTGTAAAGTCATCAAACGGCAGAAAATAAGTGGCACATAGACGGAATGGCTTCTCGGGGAAGAAAGTTTAGACCGATGTTATCTGTGTGCGGTCATCTTTTTTAATGGCTTCGGTGTAATTACAATCTTTCTTAATGGCCCTCATATAAAAGGCTCAAAAATATTAGCTACTACATGCTTTTTAACTGGATATTTTGTTTCTGCAACTATGAGAACTATGAGGTCTCAATGCTTTGCTTTTCCACCTCATTGTGTCTGCCACTGCTACTCTTCGGTTAATGATATCTTTGGGTTTTTTTCTCGTTTAAATTCAGTTACCCTTAAATCAACCATGGTTAATCATATTTACGCCTAAGTGGTTGTTTGTGGACCATTCTAATATTTTTTTCAGTAAATTTAGAGAATTCAGACATTTCAGTAAGGACTATGTGAGAAAAGTGTGTGAGGCTAATTTGTCTCTATCTATCATCACACCAAACACTTTTGTCAACAGAAAAGGATGATGTATGACCCTTTTTCATCGCTGGAGCCCAAAGCAGCCATTTCGTCCTACGTTACCGTCATAATTAAACATTGTGGAACTATATTTTAAGATGTTATTTTCTTCAGAAAAAATAAAAAATAAATTGTGTGTTGACCACGCACCTTGGCTGCAGGAGAGTTTGAAGCGCAGAAAAGCACGCAGCAGACTGCTCCAAGGGGCGCAATCGTGAAGGATACTCCCTTGAACGCCACCATCTGATCCATTTTCCCCAGTACCGCCATGGCCAAGAATGCTCCTACATGGTATCAAACAGGAGAGGCCTTCTCTTCGTAAATAAACTTGTTCTTAAAGCCCAAAATTCAGCACTAGTTTGCCAATATGCAAGAAATATGCAAGAACTAGTTGTTTTTTTTTTGAGATTATCAGACGCTCAATACGTACGCACACTCGCTCTTACGAACACACGCACGCAAACCCTACCCCAGGCGTCTCGCTGTCGACGGGCTGTCGACGGGAACGTCGTCTACCACTTAATGCATAGCGTTGAATCCAGAATAAAGTGTCGCATCCAGGATTTGAACCCTGGGTGGGAGCCCCCAACCAATGGTCTTTGTCATTGCGCCGTAAACCCCTTGACAGAACTAGTTGTTTTATGAAATAACTATGCAAGAAATGGTTGTCATCATGTGGCAGCAGCATAGAGTTTCATTCAAAGGCGAGCCAGCCAGCTCATGATCAACTAGTCAGCAGATCGGATCGAAGAGAGAGAGAAAAATAGCACACCTCCGGAGAAGTAATCAGACGCACCCCAGCCATGGCCAAAAAAAACGAAAAAAAAAAGAAGCATCGAAGTCTGGGACTCACCGGCGGAAGGCCAGAGCACGTCGCTGATGCTGACGCCGCTAGACGAGGCCGGCGTGACCTTGGCCGCCCCTGCCGTGACCGCCTCCGCGACGACGCGCAGGTCCCGTCTTCTCCGCCGGCTGAAGCCTGTCGCATTGCCAGCCTTAAAGAACGAGGAGGAGGAGGAGGGGAGGAGGAGACGCCCGTCCTGCCGCCATTGGCTCGCAGGAGGAGGGGCGCGTGTGAGTGCGACGCCGCTGCCAGACACTGCTGCACCCTCGCTCGTGCCAAGACGATGTTGCTGCAGCCAATGCCGGGCAGGCTCTGGCTCTGCAGCAAAGCCATCCTCCCTGTCCCGAGTCCCGGCCTCTCTCTCTGTGGTAGTATCTACTAGAGCTCTGCTATTTCTCTCTTCCCCCGAGAAGCGCGGGTATTTAAACGAGTAAGATAAGTTGCGAGAGGACAGAGGAGGTGAGCTCTTGGGTGGGTGGGAGGAGGCGCTGTGATTACCTCTTCGTCTCTTCGGTGGCGTGGAGAGTCGCTGCTCTTCTGTTCTATTCAGACTTCAGACTGATGATGATATAAACAAAGAAACAGCCAAACAGGCAGTGGGATACGTACTTTTCATGCGCGCCTCGTTTGTTTTCTTCTTCTGATTTGGGTCCCCATTCTTCCTTCCCCAAGCCATGGATGACAGGCAGGGTCACTGCCGAAGTTGCTGTGTCCCATGTCGACCATGTGGCCACCGCTCAGGCGCTCACCAACAAACCTCCACGCCCAACACATCGCCGGTGCAAGCAGAGCAGCATGCGTGAATCCAAAATTTAATAAGTGAAGGTGAAGCCTTGTACTCCCTCCCTGAGGATATTTCGTGCAAGAACAAGCTGGTCCTCGATAAATCGTATTTTATTTTAGAAGGTCAGAGAACATCCCAGAAACTGAAGAAAAGAAAGGGAATTCAGGTGACAGTTGGGTGTTCTAGTATTAAAAAAATATGTATATGCAGTACTCCCTCCGTCCTAAAAAAAATACAATTCTTTGACTTTGACATTTTCTATTTGACCGTTCATCTTATTCAAAATATTTTAATAAATATTATTTGTTTTATTATAATTTATTTTATCGTTAGACATATTTTTATAATGATCTATTTATTTTATTATTTACATAAAAAATTAAATAAGATAAATAATTAAAGAGAAATGATGGAAATTAAAGAATTACGTTTATTTGTGGGCCTGAGGGAGTACACTGTTATAAGTGGCCACTTGCTGCTAATATATCCGGGAAGGTCAGCATTGTCTGCTCCAAACAAAATTGACGTTTCTTCCTCCTAGATATGAAGTTCGACAATTTAACTGAATGAATACATGTAAGCACCGAAGTTTGAAGTTTCCAAAGTTCAGTTCACTTTCTTTTATTTTTTCTAGAAAAAAATCTTAATTACTTCCCTTCAATTTTCCGCTAACCTCCTAACTAACATTTAGATTGGAGTAAATTGAACCAAAATTATTTTTTATGCAGATTGAATAGTAATTTGGATATTTTCTTATATCTTTAATTTGCAGATCGTCATTAGATTTCCATGAGGCAAATGATGCTGACATTTGCATCCACCAAAAGCTAATGCTTTTTTGAATCATCAAATAAAAATACACTTTTGCGAAAAATGTTCAAGCTATTTTGTATCCAAAAAATAAAATGATATTTTAGAAAATAAACGTGCCATAAAACATATCACTTTTATACTACAACTATTGCTTTTGAAAAACTTTGGGATTTCCAAACACACAGATAGTCTCCAAATAGCTTTAATCCAAAAGAATTTATTAGCTTTAATCCAACAGAATTATAATAAAAATATCTTCAAGAATGACTTAAATTTGAGTATGTTTGCCTATTGTCTTAATAAGACGTATTTAAATTTGGGGTTAAAAAATCAAATGAATTATAATTTGACTACATATTATAAGATAAATTAAGGCTCAAAATTTTCTTAGTATGACTTTTTCTCTTGTAAAAATGTTTATCATTTTTTAATGGAGGGAGTAGTATTGTAAGCTTACTTTATGCATATTTTGAGCTACAGAAAAAGTGTTTAAACTATTTGCATTGTAATCTATACGGATTTTGAGGACTTATTGTGTTGTTTCGTACACGGTATAGAGAATTAGGAAGCAAATTTTGCATTTATTTGCCAAATTATATATAATTTTCTTTTTGCTAATTATCCAGGGGCTAAAGTTTAGACCATATCACATCAAACATTTGGATGATAACTATAAGGACTAAACATGAACTAATTATAAAACTAATTACACAGGAGTAGACTAATTAGCGAGACAAAACTATTAAGGCTAATTAATCAATTATTAGTATTTTTTACTGTAGCATCACATTATCAAAACGTAAACTAATTAGACTTAATAAATTCATCTCGCAAATTAGTCTCAATCTGTGTAATGGGTTTTGTACTTAATCTATATTTAATACATCAAATTAATGTCAAATATCCGATATGACAGGTCTAAACTTTAGACGCGAGGATAAAAATACCCCCTAAGATTAGCTGGTCCCTGACACCTCCTTGGTTCCTTCGTTTTTGCTCATACTCAGCTGTATCTGTCTCGTTGTGCGTGCCACCAGAGACGATAAGCTGGAGGCGACACAAGTGGAATGGTGCCAACTAGCGCTGCAACATGGGAGAAAATGTTAGAAAACGACGCAAGAAGACCGAGAGAATACTCACCCGGTTGAGCAGATACTAAGTAGATCTCAAAATCCCATCCATTTGTAAATAAAAATATACAGGATTCATCATTCATGTCATGTGAATGGAGGATATGTCATCTACTACTGCATAGCGGTAGTAGGATAACAAGAAGAAAGAATAGAGAACCGGAAAAGGACGAAAAGCACAGCCGCCACAGCCCAGGTGCGGGTCTTCCGGGCGCTAGAAGAGCCAAGTACGCCGGGTGTCCGAACGCGTAACGGGGGCATGGGCCGAGAGCCGGTGCTGTGGCTCTTGTCCCGTGCGGGATGCCCCCAACCAACTCGAGAGTCGTTCCTAAACGGAACGGGATTCGACCCAGACCCATACAATGCACCCACGCCGTACGTACGTATGTAGAAGTGCGTACCTTTCCTCGCGTGTGCGCACTCGAAGAATCGCGACGCACGCAGATCGGCAGACGCAGACGGAATGGATCCGGAGGAGGACCCGCCGGGCCAGCTTCCGGACGACGTGCTCGCGGACGTCCTATCCCGCCTGGCGCCGGCGCCGCGCAGCCTGGCCGTGTCGCGCAACGTGTGCAAGGACTGGCGCGCCGTGGTGGACGCGCGCTGCGGCCACCTGCTGCGCCCGGACCTCCTGCCCCTCACGGTGGGCGGCATCTACGTCGGGTGGTACGGGACGGAGGCCCCGGACTTCTTCGCGCGGCCATCGGTGGCGCGCGGCCGCAGCGTCGCCGGGAGGCTCGAGAGCTTCGTGCGGATGCCCAACCCCGAAGATGACGAGCCAGACATCGTGGACTGCTGCAACGGGCTCCTCCTGCTCGAGGAACACGTGGTGAACCCGGCGACCAGACGGTGGGCGCACTTGCCTCGCTGCGCCGGCTTGCCCGAGGGCCACGAGGGCGTCGGCCATTATTGGTCCTACCTTGCGTTCGATCCAATGGTGTCGCCGCACTACGAGGTGGTCTCGATGCAGCATCCTTGCCGTTTCAATGGCCGCGGCGAGGGCGGCGACGTACGACTGGAGTGGCCGCCGCCGGTGTACGTCATGCGTGCCTACTCGTCTAGGACGGGGAGGTGGGAGGAGAGGCGCTTTGCCCTCGACGACGACGGGCTTCAGAGGAGCATCGATGGTGAGAGCGTGAGGTCTTATGGCCACGCCGCTTATTGGCGCGGAGTGCTCTATGTGCATTGCAACACCCATTTTATTCTCAGGTTTGTCCTTATAAATTATTTATTACTATATTATAAAGTAGTGTTGTTTATATACTAAAGGGGTATTTGGATACCATAAGCTAATGATTAGCTCACTTTATAAAAATAGATTAAAAATAGATTAAACGTGAACTAATTATGAACTCATAACGGCTAATTACTTTTAACTATCAATTATCTCTCATTAGCTCTTGTTAACCTCAAATTAGCAGCTCTTATTAACCTCAAATTAGCCTATGTTTAGAGTTTCTAATTAGTACCCAAAAACATGAGCTAATCATTAGCTTTGGGATCAAACACCCCTTAATTTATTTGTTGAACAATGCAGAATAAACTTGTCAGATGATAAGTACCAAGTAATTGACCTGCCAGAAGACGCTACTGCAAACAGTGATGAGGATTTACGTGAAGTTTACCTTGGAAAGTCCAAGAATGGGATCTATTTCGCAGCGGCCGTTAATGACACATGCCGTGTCCTCGTCTGGGTTTACCTTACCGTTTCGGAACCGGTAACCGCCGGGGGCCGGTCGGGCGGTTACCGACCGGTTTGACCGGTTACCGGTCCAAACCGAACGGTTTGAATTTTGAATTCAAACCCCGCAGTGCAAACGGTTTTGGACCGGTAACCGGTCGGTTAGGGCCGGTTACCGACCGGTTTGAACGGTAACCGGTCCAAACCGCCGGGTGTCTTATTTATTTATTTTTTCTTGAAAAAATCAATTTTTTTTGCATGACCTTTGTGCATAATGATGTAAATAGAACACACAATTCATGTAAAATAGTGTGATACAAATGGCCAACCCCACAATATTTATTTGGTTTAGGTTTATCTAGGACTTAGGATGTAAAATAGTGTGATACAAATGACCAACCCCACAAAATGACGATGTTGCATTCAAATTAAGGGAGGGAGAGAGAGAGAAAATAGTTTCTTAGATAGAAAACGATACCTACACGGGAGCTAAGATACGGAGAGCTCTAATAGTTTAAAATTAGGAGAAAAAGACATGTGATTGGGCAACTTTTTTAAAAAAAAGACATGTTAAAAGTATTGTTTCTATGTGTATTGTTTATATGACTTGGCAAGTATAAAAACTATCTCATACTTTTGGGTTGAGACTACCCTTAGCAGCTAACGTTGTATATGTGTTAACTGATTTCACATGCATTATGGTATAGTACCAGTACAAATAGTTTACACATAAGTGTAAGAGACCTAGATGGAATAGTCCTACTTTCATCACTGAAGGATAAATATGTACATGTGGCAAAAATTATAGCGTAAACTACCACCTACTACTACTAGGTGGAAACATGAAACTAATTAGAAAACATATTTTGGTTTGCACTACATATTCTGAAATTCGGTACATACATAGTAAATACAAATATGTACTCACGTATAAAAGTTGAGATACAAATTCAAACTAGTAAAATTCATACAAAAATGGTAAAGTTTATATGAATGTGCACTAGAGGACAAAAATTTCAGTGCACACGCATATGAAATTTGCCATTTTGTATGAATTTTGCAGTAGTGAGTTTTCATCTCAGCTTTTGCACTTAAGTACATATTTGTACGCACTATGAATCCATCAAATTTTATATATTTTGAGCAACCGAAGTAAGTTTTTAATTGGTGGTTTCCATGTCTCCATCTAATAGGTGGTTTGCACTACATATTTTGTCAAAAGAGTTGTCCTTTGTGCCTACGGAGGCAGCTTGGTAGCCAGTCGAACGCACATTGTTCCAGGTCTCGCATCAGTTGCGTACTATATGTCACTGGCACGGTGTATCAAATAAACCTAATCCTAAGTCAAATCCTACCTAAATCTTACGATAAATATTTTCTATATCATATACTCCATCAATACTACATCTTAGAACTAAATCCTACAACTAAAGCAACTACAAATGCAAAGAAATGAAAAAAACAAAAAAAAAAAGATTTACCGACCAATCGAGCGGTTACCGAACGCAACCGTCGGTAACCGACACAACCGAACGGTAACCGCCGGGGGAGGGCTCGGTAGGCGCACGGTCGGTAACCGACCAAAAACCTCGGTAACCGACCCCGACCGAGCGATTACCGAGGCTCGGCGGCGGTCCGGGGCGGCGCGCGGGCGGGTGGGAGCGGCTGCGGGGCGGATAGGGTTCGGGGGGCGGCCGGGATCCCCCCCCCCCCCCGACAGCTCTTTAAATAGGAGGCGGCAGGAGCGATTGGGCCGCGTGGGACCTTAACGGGCCTCACGGTTTTTTTTCTTTTTTCTTTTTTTTCAAACTTAAACACGTTCAAAAAAATAGCAAACAAACTCCAATTTGAAAATTTTTTACACCATTGGACTCTATAAATCGTGAACTATTTTTAGGAATTTTTTCAGATTTTTTTTTTAAAAAAAATTCAAATTTGAAATTTGAATTCAAACCGGTACCGAAACCGAACCGGTCCCGACCGGTTTGTCGGTAACCGAGCGGTTACCGTGGTAACCGAACGGTTTTGAAAACCCTGGTCCTCGTTTGGTTCCTCGACGAATCTGATGGCAAGCCGCAGTGGGTATTCAAGCACGGCACCAGCCAGCATGATTTGATAACATATATCTGGCGCAATCCTGATGCTCACACCGATAGGCCTTGGGTTTTGCAAGACGATGATGGCTCCCGACGAAAATTTAATCTGGGACCAGCAGCAGTGGACCAAGTGGAAAAGAATTCAGATTGGGACTCTGACGACGATGAGAGCGCCGTGGAAATTAAAGATTATTGCGGTCCGCAAAAGACATATGGGTTTATGATATTTGGATTCCATCCCTACAAAGAGATTCTATTCTTATACTCTACGAGAGTCGTGGCATATCATTTTAGCAGGTCCAAAGTTCAAGATTTAGGCGAGTTATGCTTCATGTATTCTGATTCCAACATGAGGCGTACGGCTTTCGTATATACACCTTGTTGGGTCAGAGACTTGTCTGAAAATAGCTACTAATAAGTTCAGAATCATCATCACAGGGTTAAAGCTAAGCTCCTATGCATATGTGATGTACAATTATCCTTGCAAAAGAAAAATATGTGATGCACATGTAAATTGGTGCGGTGTCATTGGACTGGAACTATTTTCAGTGATTTTCCTTTTCTATCTCCCTTCTTTTGTTTTTTTCATGGAAGAAGAATTACATTAGATAACAGTTCTAGAAACGGATTTTCATCTAAATTTCACTAATCCCGTGAATAGCTCCAAATTTCAAACCCAAACTTGTATGATGATTCGTATGAATGACCGCATAAGTAAACACTCGATAAAAGGCTTAAGAATATATACACAATTCCTATAGACGGAGTTAAAATTTTTTTTAGAGTCTTCATTCTTCTTCCTTATGCCACGGAAGAATGTAGGAAGATTGATATGAAACTTATCGTCCTTAGTTATTCATTCTAGTCAAATCTAACCATAATAAAATAATAAAACAGAGAAAAGAATATTCTAGTCAATAAAACAGAGAAAAGAATAGGTAAGAGTCGCCGAGTCTCTCTCTCTTTTTAAGAAGTATAGATATAGACTGGATGGATACGCGTACAGGACGAGATGACCCCATTCTCCACTCCTACTGGGCCGGGACGGAGGGATCAACGCGACCTTTGCTGGCCCATCCCACTCGGCCGCAGTACACACGAACGGCGGACACCCAACGGCAGGGAGGCCTCTTATCCGCTCCAAGCCAGCGCGGCGTCGCGCTAGAACTCTCGTCTTGCTCGCTCACGCAGTCGGCACGCACGCTCTCTCCACTCCCCTCGCGCCGGCGGCGGCAGTCGGCGCCCAACCCGTCCATCCGTCCGCCAGAGCACATCTCCCGCCGCGGCCGGACCCGCCCCTCAACCAAGTTTGAGGCCGACGACCGCCTCGATGGCCTGCCCCGCCGCCACCACGTACGTACACTCCCCCCACTGTCTATCCTCTCATGATACCAGCTCAGGCACCCCTCCCCAGCCCCAAATGATCACCATTCGCGATTCCTTTCCAATTGACTGGATGCACGCTGAACTTTGCGATCCTTGCGCGTTGCTGCGTGCAGGGCTCGCATCGGGGTGCGGAGAGGGCCGTGCCTCTGGAGGAGCGAGAGGAGCGCCAGCGTCCTCGTCGGTTCAGCGTCCCTGCTCCCGGACCGCCCGGCCCGGGACACGAGGGTGCGCGCCGCCTCGGAGCTGCAGGAAGCACCCCGGCCAGCCTCCACTACCGTCCTGACGCACAAGGTCACCGTCCACGACCGCCAGCGCGGAGTCGTCCACGAATTCGTCGTGCCCGAGGTACACATCCTCGCCCCCAACGCATTCCATTCTCTACTCCTATGTTTCTCATTCTCGGCCGGGGAACCGCCACTGACATGGGCTCGTGGTCGTGACAGGACCAGTACATTCTACACACTGCTGAGGCGCAGGACATCAGATTGCCGTTCGCGTGCCGCCACGGTAGGTTGGCTCCTCAGTCCTCTGTATCCATCCATCCACTCTCTGCCCTCATTTGCCACTCTCATTACTGTTGGGCAGCAACTGAATTAAGCAAAACCACAACTACAGACGAGATGACATTAACCTTCTGCTGATCAGATTGCTGTATTCTGTTAACTGGCTATTCATGATGGTCTCATGACAATGGTACATTTTTGGATGTTCAGTTACCCTTTCAGAAAGGGATACTGTCTTTTGCAGCTTATTATCTTGACTCCTGATGAATTGATTATGCTAGTACGATGTTTAACTATCCATGCATGATACATGACATGAGCCTACATTAGCATGCCTCATGCTTGGCTCAAAAGCTGGGCCAAGCCACAACTCCCTATTCCAATCCCTACCAGTAGAACCGGACTATATGCCTTCTTCAGCTATAATTCATATGATGCAGTTAAGAGACTCCCTCCATTTCAAATTATAGTTCACTTTAGTCTTGTCCTAACTGCTAAGCCAAACTTCTCTAACTTTGATCATGCGATATCTCTTTATCAAGGTACATATTGCATGTAGTGCTCACTGCACAGCTGAAAGGCTGGAGTTGACTGAGAATGGCCATGGGAGTACCAAATTTCTGCAAGCTAAAGTGCATGATATGTTCCAATATTCATGTAGTAACCATGAACATATATGTTAAAGTAAGCCAATGCGTGACTCATTAAGTCATTATGCATGGCTAGTTAGTAATACCAAGCATTTAAGTCTCCCAAGCTAGAAACGTTCTTGATGAAAGCTTTAGTTTGACCATTATAAATAATGATGAAATACTAATCTATCCCCCTCTCTTTACACTTCATATAATATGGCCAAGTTCTGCCACTGGCTGTCCATAATGGCAATTGGCAAAGCTACCCTACTTGAGTCTTTACCCTTCATACTTGCTAGCATCAAACTATTTAGTGTTTCAATATACTCTTTCTACCCGTAAACTATTTAGTATTCCAATATACTCTTGTATAAGATGGTGGTGCAAACTGAATGGTGGCTATTCCTCATTCTCCTTTATGCTGATATATATAGTGTCATTCGATCACAAAAGCTTTCCTTGGATTATTAGTTTCATAGGATAATAACTGCATCCAAAATAGAATCTATAAGTAGGGTGTCTTTTAATCTAGACCACCTGGATTTTTTTAAGATCCACATACTTATAATCAAGCAATCGCTTATAATTGTTAGCAAAAGTTAGAGTAATTAACAAAGTTATGTTGGAGCTGAACCTGATGGTTTGTCTTCAAGTTGAACGTCATTGTCGGTTTTGAAGCCAAGACACTACTCCATCAATAAATCCCAAGCAGGCAAAGAGACAGTAATCAACACACAAATCTTTGCAGAGGTGGGTCCCTGATACACGAATGAATGAGGTATCAATAATATGTAGCTTTGACCTTGATATTCTAAATGAAAAGTGCATCAACGACCATACAAATGTATTGGAGCCACCCACTTGTGGGCCAACGATGCCCATGTAACAATTGACAAAGTTGAGAGTGATGAAAATAAGTATCTAATAATATTTGCTTCCAACATATAGACAACTGTGTGCATCCCATGGTCATAATTATGGGAAATACATTGTTCATCAGGATGGGTGAATCGCCATGCTTCACAAGTTTGCCTGGTTTTATGTTCTTTTTTGCGTAGCGCTATGGTGGGTTGCATACTTGCATCCATCATTTCAAGTTGCTTTGTCAAAAAAATATTAAATAATTCTTTTTATTATGAGTTGTTGAAATCATTACTCAACTAAGTTGGTTTCATTTTTGGAACATGTAGTCAACATTTGGAACTCTTACTATTTGTCATATACTTATAACAACTGTAAAAAAAAAAATTACGGTAGACATGTCATTAGCTTTTGATATATTGTTTAACTATGAAACCTTTTGTTTGGGTAGCATCTCCTCTTTAATTATTCCTAATTCCACTCCCGCGATCGTTTACTGTGAACAAATCCAGCGAAGCTACTCCCGCAACTTTCCTTATTTGAAAAAATAAATTCCGCAACTTTCTATTTTTAGAAAGTTTCTAAGTTATATACACAACTTAGTAGAACATAACTTATCATCATAATTTTTATATAACTTTTTGGTACAATTTTTACATAATTCCATAGGCAACTTACCACAAAAAACTTTTCTATATTATTTTATTTCATAAATTTTCAGTCACAATTTTTATAACAATTTTACGAATAACATAACTTATATTTAAGTTATATAGTTAAGTTATACACATAACTTTTCCTTTTTTGAAAAGTTATACATGTAACTTTTATGTTTTATACCACAACTTTTACAATATAACATTTTGCAGAGCAAAACTTATTAGCTCAAGTTTTTATAGAACTTGTTGGGCATTGGCAAGTTTTATAGAATAATTTAAGTACCTAAACTGTAGAATAATAACTTATATGAACATAAGCGGTGTTTCCAAGTTTTTGCCATAAGTTATAAGTTAATTCGTTTCTTTGCGTTTAATAATTTTTTTTCATAAGTTGTGTTTCATAACTTTCATATATAAGTCATATGTTCTAAATTAATACACATAAATTGCTACTAGAAAAAAATTCTTCGAATAGTATGCAACTGGGGTCTAGTTTTGCTCGCCTCGTCACAGCAGCCAAAAAAAATTCTTCGAAACATATACATGATGGAATCGAAAATGGATACACCATTAAAAAGATATAGCAATTTAAAATAAATGGTTCACTTTTTTCTAGCTTACGTCATACGGTGTCACAGCAGCCAAAAAAGAATCGGCATCCCCCGCTCGAGCATGCAATCGGCTCCATCCAAAAAGGGAAACAGAGGGAATTATTTCTTTTTCCAGAAAAAGAAAACTATGGCCTATTGAAATATCGTTCGCTCGATTCCAATCAGGTGTTCGTTCGCCGTTATTGGTGCCGTTGATTATTCCCTGTGGTCTAGATATTGAAAACTCATTTTGGTAATCACTAATCAGGTTGCTGCACAAGCTGTGCAGTCCGAATAAAATCAGGACATATAAGGCAGCCTGAAGCACTTGGGATATCTGCAGAACTAAAAGATCAGGTACATCCATTTTTTCTTCTGCTAGTTGGAACAGGATTGGAGTATTTTTCCCATGCCATATTATTGTTCCCTGTGTACATGGTCTGGAAATGCGAGGCTTATGTTAACCTGTCCTCCAGTTTAGGCAGTTTCTACAAGTTCCTGAATGTTCCTGGGCAATTGCTAGAAGCTTGGTGAATAACTATTGTGTCGCCTTTTTAGGAAGGATTATGATTACAATGTGACCCAAGATTTAATTTGTATATTTTGTGTTACAGATATGGCCATCTAATTTTTTATTGAGTAGTTATTCTTGGCCAAGCATTATAGAAAGATTCACTAATGCAAATCAATTGCCAATTATAAAATTCTACCTTCATCCTAAAATAGTAGACAGTTTAGTTATGAATCCCGAGAAATCCAAATTCATAGCTGAAGTGTCAACTATTTTGGGATGGATGGAGTGTTGTCCAATGTTGCCTATCAACTATGGGAGTCAAGGATTACTAAGTTCTATTGTATGGTTTCCTTTTCAGGGTTATGCTTTGTTGTGTGTTGGTTTCCCGTCTGGTGACGTTGAAGTCGAGACTCAAGATGAAGATGAGGTAGGCGTATAGTCTAAACACCTTTTGAAATTAATTAATATCAAGCTCAATAGGTAGTAGGAAGCTCGCTCTACAAAACAAATTGTTTGTCAATTTGCAGGTGTATTGGCTCCAATTCGGGAGATATTTTGCACGAGGGCCTGTGGTGAGTAACAACACTTAGTAATCTACAAAACTGTGATTTTGACACTTAATTAAGACAAAAATGAACTCCTTGTTTTTTCAGGAAAGAGATGATTACGCGCTAGAACTTGCAATGGCAGACGAATGAGCTGTGCCCGAGAGGTTGTGGCATCTCAAATTTGAATCCCTAGAGTTCTAATATACCAATTATCTTTTTTTGACTCCAAATCTCACTCGTAGCTTTCTTTCCTTTCAGGATCATGGTTGTAACCTTTGTTTCTTCGCTGAGTAGCATTTAGAGCACAAGGACTTGCTTGGTGATAGGAGGAAAAAGTTTTTGCTGTGCTCCCAATTTTTAATGTATTGTTGCCCTCTAGGCCCTAGCAAAGATGGACACTTCTCTTTTTTTTTCTGACAGATGACACTTTATTATGAAGTTTGTAAAGTTACAAACTACCCAACATTCAATCTTCAGCGTGAAGCTACGAGTGGCTAACTTGAACTGTTTGAAGTTGTGCCAAGCTGTTGTGTTGTTTTGTTATAGAAGAGCCGTTGCTTCCAGGTTGCTGAACCTGAGCGGCTGAGCGCGAACGAAACGTTTGGCGTTCACTGTGTACCGAGCGCGACCTGCCGCCGGCAAGGTGCGGCAGGTGGCTGCGGCTTGGTTCCTTCTGCGCCGGCTCTGGAACTCTGGATGAATCACTCCCCTCGCAAGTCGCAAACGTGAAATTCCAGCCGGGAGATGGGAATGCTTGTGATGTGCAAAATGGTCAGTGACCAAGCTTCAGTAATTAGTATGAAATGCGCGAGAATTTTAAATGGATCCTAGTCCGAGAAGTTAATAAAATATCTCAAATGTGCCCGAGTTCAAATTTTATCCCAGACAGGCAGGCCGTGATATCGAATGGCAAATGCTTTTGACGAATCACGAATGAAACTGGGGATGGAAGGAATAATTTCCAGAGGCCAGAACCCATCCAGGCCGTTGAGCGCAACGAGTCCATGAGCAGATAAGATGGGCGCCAAGCCCACGAGCCGAAGTAAACAAATGCAGCTCTCGCCACGGCCGCGCTCGCCAGTCGCCACCCCGATGCTACTAGTGCGCGCCCCGCCGTGTCTGCCGCCGCTCTCCGCGGCGGTCAACTTCCCGGCGAACCTGGAGCGCCACCTTCGTCTTCGCGGCGCGTCCTCTTCCCGTGCTGGTGCCGCTGTTGCTACGGCCGCTGCCGCGGCGAAGCCGGCGGCTTCCTCCGTGGGCGGGCAAAAGCGCAAGCAGGTGGTGAGCGTGGCGAACCCGCTGGTGAAGCACTGCGTCAAGCTCCGGCTCTCCGCCGCGTACCGCCGCTCCTGCCGCCGCCTCCTCCTCGTCGGCCTCGCGCCCATCCTGTACTCCTCTGGGCCCTTCTCACCTTACCTGTCCTTCGGGGCTTCTCTTACTAAACCTGTGCTTCTGCCCCATGCTACAGGGAGGTGTGTAGGTTTGAGCTCGACGCCATCGATTACTTGCTTCTCCTGGACGGCGTAGAGGTCCCGGAGGCGCTGCGCGAGTTCGCTGGTGATGTCGTGTATGTCAGTGCCGCGGTGATGAAGAAGGTGTCCGGGATGCAGTCGGTTGATTCCACCGAGGCGATTGCTGTCATGCACATGCCTAACCATTTCCGCGACCTCGGGATCCATGAGGATGGGGATGCTCTTGATGGGTTGTTCAGTTATCCAAAGAGGATTCTAGTCCTTGATGGGATTCAGGTATGGTCATGAGGATATGCAGTTCCCACGAAGGCCACCATTGTGCAGAGAGATGATTTCTGTCATACTTTACGCAGTAGAATGCAAAGCATAATTCAATCCATGCATACTGTTTTTGTTTGAAGCAAATGTAGTTGTGCACATATATCTGTTCAGTGAGTCTCATGCTAACCATGACGCCCCTACCTTGCAGGATCCTGGTAACCTCGGAACACTGATAAGATCAGCTTGCGCTTTCAAATGGGTATGCCATATTCTTTCCTTAAGGTCACTTATTGAAGTATGTCAGACTGTACTACTGTTGCATTGGATAGTGCTAAATAATCTACTGTCACTTTACCACAGAGTTTGAGGAATGCCACTAAATTTCATTATGCTCCAGTGCTCCTTTGCTAAAAAAGAAATTGATTCTGCTCCTATGTAAGATAGGATGGAATGTCCTTATCTGATTCCATTGTACACAATATTCTTTTTAAGGGGTACACAATACATGATTTATATGTATTAGCTATCTCCTGTTGACAACATCAATCACTCTCTAGTATTTGCCGTTCCAACTCTGCACTTCTAACAACCTCTAAACCCAAATGCCATCAGGATGGAGTATTCCTTCTTCCAGCCTGTTGTGATCCATTCAATGAAAAGGCTATTCGTTCAGCCCGTGGAGCCTCTTTGCAGCTTCCTATTGTCTCTGGTACCTGGCATGATCTGCATTCATTGATGACAAAGTATGGTATGAAAATGATGGCAGGCCATCCAGAAAGTATCAGTGATGCATCCAAAGAAATCTACTCGCTGTCCAAAGAATTAGCTGATTCACTGTTGAATGAGTCTTTGTGCTTAGTGTTAGGAAGTGAGGGCAATGGCCTCTCTGCAGAGACCCTCCAGGCATGTGAGCTTGTAAACATTCCAATGGAAGGTACTTTTGAATCTCTGAATGTTTCAGTTGCAGGTGGTATATTTTTGTTCATGTTACAACCCAAAGGTCAAATAGACAAAAGCACTTCAACCCCTTAATTGCGTATGTTCCTATTGCTGTTATCTTCTTGTTAACTTTTCTTTGTTTTCGTTTCTCTGGCTGTTTCTATCTTCATTGTTAATGATGATTCAAAGTAAAAGAATATTTTGTTTAATCTAGTTTACCTTTGAGGGATGAGAAACATAACGTACAGAAAAATGAATCTGCTGACCTGTGACTCATGGAATTTCTTCCTATGATGGTATCATGTAATTTCACTGGCTCTTTAATAAATGAAGAATTCTTGGTGGCTTGATTAATTATTAACGCTCTGATGAGACCATTTGACACTGCATAGAATGCGGAAATGGTTAGTATTAGAGATATGTTTCCTAATTCTACAGTTAGAGGCTTAGAGCTATTTCTTTTGATATAGAGGAAAAATCAATTCCAGCCTCTGCATGCCATGGTGCAAACAGGCTAGTATCTGGAATATTTGCAGACAGCCGAAACATTCCAGGGTAATCTTTAATTATGTAATATATCTCCATAGAAGTTAAGGGACACTGTGATGGCATGTTAATACACATATCATGATAATAACTCAACAGCAAATCTTCACAATTTTAACCTTTTGCGTTTGATTCTTGGATAACGCGGTTAGTGCTGTAGTTAAGGTTGCAATCCTTTCAACAATAATGGCCAGTGATATCAAGTCGTCCCGTCAATCTTATCTTATCATGGTACCAACAAGACGATTAGTTACAATTACTCGTCGACCAGGGAAACTCGGCCCTGGTTGATCCTATTCGTCCCCTAGTCATCCTATATATCAGGACTAATATACCAAATATATACTAATAAACTATATATTCTAGTTCTAGAGTAAAAAGCATGAAGATAACTCTAGGGTGGTGGCTGCATGTAGGGTTGCAAATTGGGCTGAAAAACATGAGGCCAAGTGGCCTAAGCCATTCCGGATGCAGCCCATGTCCTTAGCTGCCCAGTTTCATTCTGTTTCTGGTCAATTAATCATGATTAGTCGACAACTAATCAGATGACCAGAAAACTACTCGGTCTAATCGAGCTGTAGCCCCTAGTTGAGTCCAGGATACCGACTAGAACAACTAATCACGATTAATTAGACGACTTGATAACACTGAATCACATAAGAATATTCTGGCTAATGCTTGCTATAAGCCTCTTGGTACTAGCAGTAGCAGGCCTGCCCCAAGTCCGCATGAATGATTCATAGTCATGGAAAATATATTTGTCCCTTCCCAGAATTATTCTCTAAAAGAAAAGTACTTCATCAGTCATCAGTTGAATAAATTTGCAAACTAAGCTGTTCTCGAATGCTTGCAATTTCAGAATAAACTCGTATTAAGCTAGACCTTCTACTATATATGTTTGGCATTCCTAGTAGGCTAGTAGAGATGGACCTTCATTGGTTTCTGTGCAAGCCTCAATACATGGGAATAAACTCTCCATTATTAATTTGAATTAGAGTTGTACTACACTATTCTGAGCTTTATAGGAACCTGTTACTATAGCAGAAAATTCAGATTTACTGCTGTCTTCTTGATGCTCTGCTCTTTTGTGTGGTAATGTTCGAAGTAGAGAGTATGGATTACTGTCTACAGCAGGGATTTCCTATTTTCTTCTAGAATGAAAGATTTGGGCCATCCGCTCCTTCCTCTTCATTTTGGTCGTTGTTGTCCAATGTATGAAAAAAAGTTGTTGTACAACAATCTGTTGCACAAAGTTGACAAATTGACACTGCATGATCACACCATGGGATTTTCCTTGATCCTTCAATACAGAATGCATAAATTTATGAGTATACACGAAAACCATGCGCATGAAAAAAGTTATTAGAGCAATTTGTTGCAATAGAGTTGAGCAATTGATACTGAATAATGATGAAAGGATTTTCCTTGATCTTTCAATACATAATGAAAAAGCACAGTGAGTTATGTTGGGTTCACATAACTGAAAGGCTGACATGGTATCGTAGATATCTGCTTCTCAGTTGGGTTTGGCTCTTGTTAATGTCAAATATATCTACATAATGAGAATTACGATCTGCAAAACTCCTGGTATTATGCCTGCACCACAATGACATCTTTCACATGATTTATTATAAAATCTTGCATGATCCACCACTGCAAACCTGATATGGTGCTACCCTAAAATAAAACGCACTATCAACTTCTATTGGTGTCGCTTCAACTTACTTCGGCCTTAGTTAGTTGGTGCTCAGAAGGAATGCTTTTAGGTGAAAGCTTGTTTTGTTAACAGGTAAGAGCATCCTGACTCAATAAGCAATCTGGATTTGCTATGGTAATAGACGTGTGCTTCTACATGTCTGTCGCTCACTGAAAATGGTAGTGCTCCGTTCCATTCATGTCTTCTTTTGGTAGATCAATGTCTTTCAAACGGCCTTGTTTTGCTAATTGATAAAGAGTTTTTTGTGCATTTACAATTATTATTATGCCTTTGTTTATATTTGAATAGTTAGTTTTTTTAGATATTTTCATGATAAACAATATGACCACTCACTGTCAACTTCTGCTTGGTCTTTTTAAATTAATTTTCTTTTGGAGTTTATCTCCACAATCTGAGCTACCAACCACTAGGCTGATCTTACTTGTATAGAGGACATGCCCTATGTTTGGTATGCTGAGCTACCAACCACTAGGCTGTCTAGGTACAAGTAATCAAATGCATATTTTTACAAAACATGTACTGTACCGAAAGATTAGAGAGTCAGCCACTGAGCTACATCATAGCATCCCCATGACTTTGCCTCTAAAGTACTAATGGGATCTGTGCTGACACCTGAAAAGGGCATCCTAACGTAAGCAAAGATAAAGCAAAGTTTGATCCATGCGCTGGCTGGCACTGCAGAACATCAAAATGTTGGATAAAGCAACAAAACAATACTAGTGGTTGTTATTTGAACAAACCATTCTGGGAACTTGGCTCTCTACTGCTTTACTGCTGTGTCAGTTTGCTTTTTGTCTATTAGTATTGAACAGATTGTTCAGGTTCTATTTTAGGTGATTCAAACACTAGTTAGTAACATCCTCTACAAGTTAGCCATTAGGAAACTTTCATTGCAAACCTTCCACTGTTCTCCTTTCTTTGATAATAATGGATTCAAATGGTTTAGGCTTTTAGCTTATATATTCCAATACTGTTTCTCACTTGCATAATCTAAAAGAAGATTTGCTTATCCTAAACAAGACTATTACATAGGGAGCCATTTGTATGCTACTCCCTCTGTCCCAAATTATAGGTCATTTTAGTTTTTTAGGTACATAGCTTTTGTTATGCACATAAATATATAGTTGAAAAGCCAAAACAACCTATAATTTAGAATGAAGGGAATATTTTCAGCTTTATTGATGAAATATGAGAAAAGAGAGACAAGGAAAGGTGGTAAGAGTTTCAACATGTTTGGTTTTCAGCACAAGGTCATCCGGAATGATCCTATCCTAGAACCAAAGCTGACAACGCTGTTTGGTTTGCAGTGTGGAACTGCACCATCTGTCATCAAGTGCTTCCAAAGAGAGTTAATCGTAAGTGGACATGAAGTACAGAGCCACTCTGTAAAAAGTGCCGGACCAACCCTTCTATGTCGGCAGGTTCAGCTGATGCCAGATGAGTTCTTCTGCCAAATCAAACACGCTGTTTGTATTTCTTGTTATTCCTGATCTTTAACTTTTTTCTTCACTTAAATTTAAGAGAGAAAAAATATATATTGCGTCAACTATTTAGTCATTGTGGGCTGAATTGTATAGGATGGTGTAGCCTTTCAAAACTTGACTTCTTGAAAGAAATTATGTGGTGGTTGTAGTTGCATCTGCAATAGTTATTAATTCTGTACTAGGTGGTAAGACAACATTTGTCAACTTCCATTTCTCCTAATCTTTTGTTAGTGATTCATGTCATTGTGCATAAATCCCTCATTATTTTCCTGTGATAGTGACAGCCCTTATTATGCTTGTTTGGTGATTAGCTGCCATCTGGAACATCAGCTACTTGTTTCAGAACTAAACTTGTACAGTTCCCTGCCTCCTACTTAAGTAATGTAGTTTTCTGCGAAACACAGTTGAAACGATCATGTGTTTTCAACTTGGATCTCATATATTCACAAGTACAAACAGAGAGCAGTGGTGGACCAATCATATCCAGGTACGAACATAAATATCTACTGGGCTTTGGCTGTTAGAGTTAGATCTCCTCCCGTTAGGCCCAACGGACTAACGGGCCCTAGGTCACGCCTTGATCGGGGATGTCCAACCCTGTGGTTGGTGGGCCCCCGTCGCACAGTGTTATATAAGGAAGGTGGGGTCCGGGGCGCCAGACACATCACACGAGGTTCACCTGCGCCGCCAAATCCCCACCGACATTCCCTAAACCCTAGACCGATCTAGAGGGAGCGCTGCCAGCGGCGGGAAGCTCCACCGACGCGCCGGCGAGCACGGATGACGACTGACGCGACCTCCGACTCCACACCGGCGCCCATGGCGGACGGCGGCTCCAACTCCAATTCCACCGCCGCCACTGCTACTCACCCGGTGGACTCATCCGGTATGCGTATGACCTCTCCCTCTCTCTTCTTCTCTCTGTGCATACACATGAACGCATCTACTATCAACTAGAACCCTATCTATCCACTGGATCCGCTCCTAGACGATCCTAAGAACCCATCAATGGTATCAGTGGCCTCCTACGGAGGGGATCCACTTGGATCCGAGCTCAAACGACTCAACCGAATCGAACATCTAACCCTAATCTCAAGAACAGAACGGGATTAGGGAAGAGGAACACGAACGAACCACGGATCGGCATCGCAAACACAAGAACGAAACCCTAACTCGCTAGGGAAAACCCGATCTGAATCCGATCCGAATCAAAACCGAACCCAAATCGAAACCCAACCCAAGAACACCCCACCCTTACCTCTGCTTTGCCTTGAATCGGCACCGCAGCAGAGCCGCCCGACGGCGGCGGGCTCAGCCGTTTGGCGAGCTCGCACGCCGGCGGGGGGCCCCACGACGGTGCTACGGCGGCGGTTTGCGCCCGCGGACTCCTCTCGGCTGGGTTCCCTAGGCTAGCGTCGTCGCGCCTTGGGCGGCTCGGCCGCCACCGCCGCCGCTGCTCTCTGCTGCGCACGCGGTGGAAGAAAAGGAGAAAGAGCGCGGAGGGGGCGGGGGAGAAAGAACAGGGAGGGAGCCGTCGGCTCGGACGCTGGCGGCCCTTCCTCATGGCCGGCACGGCTGGCGGCGCCGCGGGCGCATCCGCCGCTGCCGCTCTGCTCTGCAGAGAGAGAGAGAAAGGGTAGGGGAATGAAATGATTTAGGGTTCGGGGGTTGCCGGCCGCTGGGGGTTTTGTTCCACCGAAACCGACGCGCAACGTCCGATTTCCAAAGCCCTAGATCCGACGGCTCCCGATCCGCCGACGTCTGATGGGCCAAAAACGGCCCAGGCAGGTGAAAGGGAGCCCGAGCGTGCGGTCAGATGGGCCAAATTGGCCTCTGGGCCGATCGGCTTGACCGAAATCCGAAAATGAACAGTGACGGTTTCTATTTTATTTCCAGAATTAAATTGAATTTGATATTTGAATAAATTTGAATTGAAATTTGATGAAATTTTTTCTCTGAACAAATTTATCCAACGATAATTTAAATTCAGAGAATAATTAAATGAAGAATATTCTAGAAAATAATATTTCGAACAATTTCATCTATTATATTTTCCAGAAATAGTTATGAATTTCCTTTGTATTTGAATTGAAATTTGAACGAATTATTCTCTATACAAATTTTATCCAACGATAATTTTTGTTTAAAGAACAATTCAAATTGAATTCTCTGAAAAATAAGATTATTATTGTTTCCGCTGCGAGGAAAATATTGAATCTGACTCTAAATTAAATTTGAACCAACGGGATAATTTAATTTTTGAGTGAATTATGTTTTCGATAATTTTGTTGAGATTATAATATTGTTATTTTCTGACCAACGTTGTTAATAACATTATTATAATGAATTGCTATGCATTAATTTTGCTTCTGCCCAACGGTGATGTATAAATTCTTGCATAGAGAAATCGTATGTTTTAATTTTGACCAACGTTAAATTAAGGCATGCAATTTCATGATGAATGTTTCTCACTTTTCTTTGGATAAATTTTCAGGAGTTAAAGGAATGGTCAACATAAATAACATTCCTCCGCTCAACGGTACCAACTATCGTGTGTGGCGGGAGAAGTATGAACTAGAACTTGCACTGACAGAGATCGATCTTGCCATAACTTCCCCGTGTCCTACTATTCCAGAGGAACCGGAGAAGAGAACCGATGAAACTGACGAAGCTTTTCACGCCCGAAAGCGTGATTTTGCAGAAGTCAGAATGAAATACGATATCGAACATAGGCGTTGGATACAATCCAACAGAAAATGCCTATTGGTGGCGAAAGCCACCATTGAAGACCAAATTCGAGGGTCAATCCCAGAATGCATCACCGCCATTGATTACCTTGAAAGGGTAAAGAGCCAGTTTACTGGGTCTTCTAAGGCCACAACAAGCACAATGATACAGAAACTTGTATCTGAGAAGTACAATGGTGGTGGTGTGCGTCAGCACATATTGAAAATGAACACCATGGCAGCGAAATTAAAGACTATGGATTTGGGGATCAATGACAAGTTCCTCATTCACTTGGTCTTTCTTTCACTGCCAAAAGAATTCGAAACTTTTGCTGTGAATTACAATATGATGCCTGAAAACTGGGACATTGAAAAGCTCATTGCAATGTGTGTCTAGGAGAAAGAGAGAATCAAGTCCGCACAGGGTGAATCTGCTCATCTTGTCAAGGACAATAAAAGAAAGAACTTTTACAAGAAACCACAGGGGAAACCCCAGTGGAACAAAGGTTCTCCCTTCAAGCCACAAGAAAACACACTTGCAAAGGGCAAAGAAAAGGACTCTCAGGATGAGGACTTCAGAAAATATGGCAATGCTGAGAAAGATCAGTGCAAGGAATGTTTCAAGAGAGGGCATTACAAGAGAGATTGCCCTGTCTACCTGAAAAAGCTACTAAAGAAAGGTGATGATACTATCACATTTGTAGATGAATCTCTGTTTTTATGTTATTCGAATACCTCTTGGTGGATTGATTCAGGTGCAACAATTCACGTTTCGAATTCTTTACAGGGGTTAAGTGGGAGGAGAATCCTGCAAAGAGGAGAAAGAACGATTAAAGTCGCGAATGGAGTACAAGCTGAAGTTGAAGCCATTGGCGATTTAGCTTTAGAATTAAAAGATGGCTTTGTACTTAAGCTCAGAGATGTACTCTATGTTCCCTCTTTACGTAGGAATTTGATAAGTGTTTCCAAACTCGATGATGTTGGATTTGGCTGTCATTTTGGTAATGGCAGATGTGAACTATTTGATGATAATAATAAATGTGTTGGTCTTGCCTTCCGACAAGACAAGCTTTATTTGTTATCTCTTGCTGATCATGTGAACCATGTTGTGAATGATGCGAATGTCTCCCAATCTACAAATGAGAATAAGAAGCGGAAGAGAAATGATAGCGACTCTTCGAAATTATGGCATTGTCGTTTGGGCCATATTTCGAGGGGGAAAATAGAACGCTTAGTGAAACAATCAATTCTTCCGCACTTAGAATTCTCCGATTTAGAACAATATGTTGATTGCATAAAAGGAAAATATGTTAAGAAAATAAAGAAAGATGCTAAACGAAGCACGAGAGTATTAGAAATAATTCACACGGACATTTGCGGTCCATTCCCAACGAAAAGCGTGGATGGTTATGATTCATTCATAACATTCACGGATGATTACTCTCGCTATGGCTATATTTATCCAATTAAAGAAAGAACAGAAGCACTGGATAAATTTAAGATATTTAAAGCTGAAATTGAAAATCAACACAACAAGAAGATAAAGATAGTTCGATCAGACCGTGGTGGAGAGTATTATGGGCGACATACCCCGTATGGCCAAATTCCAGGTCCCTTTGCAAGGTTCCTACAGGAAAATGACATAGTCGCTCAATACTCTACACCGGGGGAGCCTCAGCAGAATGGAGTGGCTGAAAGAAGAAACCGTACCCTGATGGATATGGTGAGAAGTATGATGAGCTACTCTACACTACCAGTTGGTTTATGGATGGAGGCACTGAAAACCGCCATTCATATACTCAATCGAGTACCAAGCAAGTCGGTGCAGAAAACACCGTATGAATTATGGACAGGTAGAGAACCCTCACTTAAGCACTTACGTGTGTGGGGATGTCCAACTGAGGTAAAGATATTTAACCCAAATATTGGAAAGTTAGACTCCAAGACTGTCAGCTGCCATTTCATTGGCTATCCAGAAAGATCGAAAGGATATCGATTCTATTGTCCTGATAGATACACGAAATTTGTTGAAACAAGACACGTGGTGTTCTTGGAGGATGACATGATCAGGGGGAGCAATGTAACACGTGAAGTTAGACTTGAGGAGAAGCGGGTACATGTACCCACTCCGATGGTTGAAGAACCATATTTTACGTTACCTGCTACCGATGTTACACCAGCAGTACAGGATACTGTGGTGACAACGCCTGTTGTGAATTCTCCCATAGCAACAACGAATGAACAAGAGGAACCTGTCCATCAGGAGCCTATAGAACTAGATGTTGCTGATGAGGAAGAACAACAACAGCCGATAGTGGACCAAGTGCCAGAGGCCCCTAGAAGGTCTCAAAGAACTAGAAGGTCAGCTATTCCAGATGATTATGAAATCTATAAAACTGAAGAGTATCATATGGAAGATGACCCTTTAACCTTTGAAGAAGCCATGAGAAACGAACACTCATCGAAGTGGCTTCAGGCTATGGAAGATGAGATGAAATCTATGAATACCAACAAGGTTTATGTTCTAGAAAATATTCCCAAAGGAGCTAAGAAAGTAGGATCCAAATGGGTCTACAAGACGAAATATGACTCCCAAGGGAATATTGAAAGACACAAAGCGTGACTTGTGGCTAAGGGTTTTACCCAAAGAGAAGGGATCGATTACAATGAAACTTTTACCCCAGTTTCTTGTAAAGATTCTTTCAGAATCATTATGGCACTTGTGGCACACTACGATCTAGAATTACATCAGATGGATGTAAAGACAGCATTCCTAAATGGGGATTTGGATGAAAATGTCTATATGGCACAACCGAAAGGTTTTGTCGTAAAAGGAAAAGAGAATATGGGATGCCGTCTGAAAAGATCTATTTATGGTTTGAAACAAGCTTCGAGACAGTGGTACTTGAAGTTTGATAAAACTATAAAGGGTTTTGGGTTTAAAGAAAATGTCGAGGACAATTGTGTCTATGTGAAATTCAAGAATAAGAAATACATATTTCTGATCCTATATGTGGATGATATCTTACTTGCTAGTAATGATGTCAATCTACTATTAGAGACGAAGAAATTCTTGTCCTCGAACTTTGATATGAAAGATCTCGGTGAAGCTTCGTTTGTCTTGGGAATTGAGATTCATCGAGACAGAAGAAAAGGGGTATTGGGATTATCACAGAAGGCGTACATAGAAAAGGTTCTGAAAAGATTTAGTATGCATGCGTGTAGTCCATCTCCTGCTCCGATTGTCAAGGGCGATAAATATGGGGAACATCAGTGTCCCAAGAACCAATATGAAATTAATCAAATGAAAGCGGTACCGTATGCTTCGACAATTGAAAGTTTACAGTATGCTCAAACGTGTACACGTCCTGACATAGCTTTTGTTACCGGGTTACTTGGCAGATATCAAAAGAATCCAGGAATTGAACACTGGAAATTGGTGAAGAAAGTCTTGCGTTATTTGCAAGGTACGAAAGGTCTCATGTTGACATATGAAAGATCTGATTCCCTGTGCATAGAGGGGTATTCAGATTCTGACTATGCTGGAGATGAAAGAAAATCCACATCAGGATATATATTCACTCTTGCTAAAGGAGTGATATCGTGGAAAAGTTCGAAACAAACAGTGACTACATCCTCGACAATGTACGCCGAGTTTGTAGCTTGTTATGAGGCCTCGGGGCAGGTAAATTGGTTGAAGAAATTTGTACCCGGACTGAGAATAATTGAAAGTATAGAAAGACCGATGCGGTTGTATTGTGATAACAACCCAGCGGTAGAATATGCTCACAACAATAGGTCAAGTGGTGCTGCCAAACACATTGACATAAAGTATTATGTTGTGAAAGATAAACTTCGGGATCATATCATAAATCTTGAGCATATACGAACAGAAAAGATGCTAGCGGATCCGCTCACAAAAGGCCTTCCACCCAGTGTGTTCAGAGGACACATAGCCGGCATAGGTTTAAGGGAGAGCCTATGATTCCCGAAGAATAAGAAGGGCTCATAATGATGAAAGGTTTTATTTCCAAAATAGAAAGGTGTGTAGTAGCTGTGAGTCTAACGACAAGAATTGTTGTGATGATGAAGCATGCTCTATATACTAATCTGTGATGAAATTGAAAAGAATTGGAATATTGAACTTGAAATGGAATTGAAGAATTAAAAAGAATTGTATGAGATCTAGGGGGAGAATGTTAGAGTTAGATCTCCTCCCGTTATGCCCAACAGACTAACGGGCCCTAGGTCACGCCCTCATCGGGGGCGTCCAACTCTGTGGTTGGTGGGCCCCCGTCGCACAGTGCTATATAAGGAAGGTGGGGTCTGGGGCGTCAGGCACGTCGCACGAGGTTCACCTGCGCCGCCAAATCTCCACCGACATTCCCTAAACCCTAGACCGATCTATAGGGAGCGCTGCCAGCGGCGGGAAGCTCCACCGACGCGTCGGCGAGCACGGATGACGACTGACGCGACCTCCGACTCCACACCGGCGCCCATGGCGGACGGCGGCTCCAACTCCAATTCCACCGCCGCCACTGCTACTCACCCGGTGGACTCATCCGGTATGCGT
Source organism: Microstegium vimineum (assembly GCA_022036555.1). Lineage (NCBI taxonomy): Eukaryota > Viridiplantae > Streptophyta > Magnoliopsida > Poales > Poaceae > Microstegium > Microstegium vimineum. The sequence goes on along the minus strand of CM039123.1, from coordinate 1,920,220 downwards.
ATGACCTCTCCCTCTCTCTCTTCTTCTCTCTGTGCATACACATGAACGCATCTACTATCAACTAGAACCTTATCTATCCACTGGATCCGCTCCTAGACGATCCTAAGAACCCATCATTGGCATCTCCTCACAGTACAGTTCATTCCTATTAAAAAAGGTGGGGGACCTAGATGCTTCAGATCGTGCTGCTTCATTATTCATGTCTTTATATATAGTCCTTTATTTATGAAAGAAGTTTTCATGTGTATAGCACTCGTCATCTTAACCAACATTATCACTCTGGCTGCTATGCCAATATAGGCAAGTTGGTGTCTCCAGGGGCCAGCGTGCCACGGTGGGTGCATGTTTTCTCGTGAAACTGTGGTATCTTTGCCTTGTCAAGACAATGCTCCATGTATACTCATATAATTGCCTTTCTCTTTCTGACTCTGAATCACGCAGGGTTGGTGTTCCTGCAACGCATGCCATTTGGCAGCTTGCTTTCGATCCTTTTGGTGTTTTGCAGTGCGCTGGCTTGGGTTTGGTGGTGTTGATAGATCTGTGATCGTCTAAAATAGCATTGGAGGGCCACTGATTGGTCCATCACTTAGCTGAATTAAGCACTGCCAGTTTGGTGAATGATACTCTCTGGGTTTCTCTTTGGGAAGTCCTCTAGCAATCAGATCACATAAAGAAAGCTGAGTTGTTGCGGCCTGTGTCGTAGCTTCATTCGTGCTATGCATATGGGTTGCATGCTGGTGGCTTTTTCTTGGTTCAGAGAATTTGAGGAATATTTCGCTTTATTTGTTGGGAAGGGATTTCAGACTTCAAGAGTTGCCCATGTATGGATGTCGGGCCTTATCATTTGCCGAAGCTCCTGGAACCCACTAGCGTTGCAGATAATAATTCGACAAGGAACTATGTTTCATAGGAAGGGGGTTAAAATTTACGAGTAAGTAGTTCGAATTATGCAGCAGGAATCTGGAAAATTTGTGCGTCATTCTTCCGAATTAAAGCGGGGCTCTAGTGGAAAGGAAACTCAGGTCGGTGGCTCAGTCCATTGAAACCAATGGAGCCTGCAACCATATTTGTAGCACGTTAGCCTGCATGTTATAAGGATGGCTTATTTTTTTTCACTAGTGACTAACTGACTGTCACGTGCTAATGATCTGTAGTATTTTGACACGCTACTTCTTTTGACCATAAATATAAAAATCGATCTAGTTCATAATTCAAATAAATTAAATTTGACTATTGTTTATTAAAAAACATTATATAGATATGCAGCGCATCATAGATATTTACTAGGTTCACGATAAAAAAAATTATGAGATACATAACTATCGTCATGTAAGATACTATATTTGGTTAGATATTGCTAGTAAAAAATTGACTTAGAATAAACCTGCTTGGGCATGTGTTTGTTATCGTAGGATTTAGTGAAAGAATCTCGATTCTAAATCGTCCCCTTGTCGAACGCAACCTGCACTAGCTAAGAGAATAGTTAAAGCCGCTAGCCGTATGCTCGGAATTGTACCTGGACAAGAACACCCAAGAATTTGGGAAGATGCTCGACGCCATGGCAAGTTGCCAGCCATGGCGATGTACTGCAGTACTCCTACAATCCTACTCACTGCTCACTAACGACGACAAAGGCATGGCCGTTTATGGTTTTTTTTTCTCCTTTGCTTCTGTGCTATCGGCCACAGCATCTAATGACGTGCTTCTCGTCTCGTGTTATCGTGCGTGTATTCCTTAACCCTTATCTCTTGCGAGTTGTCAACATGACAACATCACGTTGTGGTGGACAATACGTATATTCCTATTCTCCTACCGTCCTACGTACACTGGGCTGCTCGGATGACAGGAGTGAATATGCATGAACGCTAGGCTGCACATAAGAATGGTTTCACCAACAGCGACATCCTTCTGGTTATGGCTCGTAAACATCTACAGTAAAATTTATCATGGGTTACTTTTCATGTCCAAATAGTCTTCAAGGAGGTTCTGGCACTTTTTCATTTAATTAAGGAGGAGGTTCTTCGTGAAGCTTTTGATCGCGGTCTTGGCATCATCTTCGCTTCATAGTCCTGAAGCGATGTAGCCTAGTATTATTAGTTGGTTCACAATAATTCTCACAGGGCAGGTAAGAATTAAAAATGAACTATAGAAATTCTTGTAAACAATTAATATAGAAAGATCTGGCCAACAACACGGTATACTCTACTCGTCGCTAGTGATAATAGCCACCGGAACTATAGAAGAAGCAAATTGATTCTTCTTTTCATTTTTTTGTTTACTTCCCAAGTGCATTGTACACTTATGGAATATGTATTTATTATAGCTTATATAGATTTCCAAGCATTCCTAGCAAGAGAATGAGCTATTTGTTTTAATTTCTGGCACTTGAATTCAAATGGAATTCCATAATTCCTTTTGAAGAAATCTGCTAGCTAGAGTGCTGCTATATATAGGATGGGCCGAAGCCCGTTAGCCTGGCCTGGAGTGGTAACATGAACCGCCGATAGTTTCAGACGACGTGGCCGCGCGGAGTCTCCAGTTGACTGGCCGTACGTCGGGGCACTCGGTACGTACACATCGATCTCGAGCCTGCAGAGTCGCTGACAAGGGAGGCCCACACGTGGTTGACCACTTTGAACACATATAGACGTGCATCAGTGCACTGGTGGTGGAATGGAAGACCGCCATGCATGTTCCGGAGGCCGGTGAGATCGATCGATCTGCATGCTTATATGCTTGGTACGCACGGTAGGTTGGTATTCCTAAATCCCTGGAATGACTAAAAGTTGCATGCAGACAGACTACTATAGACTACTATGACCCAATTGAAGCGAAGAAGCTTCTCAGAGAACGTGTGACAGGAATGATATGCGTTTTAGACTTTGTCAAACAAACACGTACCGAGGCGGCAGGCACGTACGTAGCGGCGGCGCTCCCAATTCATCAGGCCAATCAACGTGCGAGTACCTGTACGTATGCACGCACCTCCGTCTCCGTGTTTTGACAAATCAAAAACCGCAGCAAGTTCCCAGTACGTACTTTGCAAAAAGAAATGACTTGTGAAAGGGTGCAAAAACTACACAGTAAGTGTTGCTGAATGCTGATGTGTGAGCTAGTTGGTAGTGGACATATTCGCCGCAAAAAAAAAGTCAGCTGGGATCGTGCGTTACGCGGGTTTTATCGTTGTAGTCCTGCTGTGTTCGATCCGTGCGGCCGCCGGCCAGCTTTGACGACGGGCGGCGGCCGATCGATCGGCATGCAGCCCGCCCGGCCGGTCGCTGGCGCCGGCGGATGCTTCGCAGCTTCTCGTTCTCGCCTCACCTCCACCGCTGGGCGATATGATGATAGTTACATGGATTCGAAGCAGTTTTGACTAGTTGTCAACAAGCCTTGGACTAGTGGTCTAGCCAATTTCAACTAATCTAAAGTATCTACAGTTTTGACTCTAACAAGTAACTAGTGTTAACTCATTCAAGCAGGCTCTGAATTAAGCTAGTATTCCGTGTACTTGTTGCTTTGACCGTGTGCGTACGTAACCAAAGTTTTAACCGTCCGTCCACTAGGTAAGTAACTAAGTAATATAATCAGTTTATCACTGAGTCGTCCAAAGGATACACATGGTGGTGCGGTGTCGTCGTTGATTTTCCGTCATGGCTGCGCAAATAAGATTGTCTCGATTTAATCTCTGATGCATGCATGGTTTGGTTACTAGACTGTTACTAATTACAACTTGCGTCTCGCGCCGCCGTTGAGTACGTCGTCCATCATCATGCTCATGTTCAGGAACGAACATGGTGGCCCGGCCGGAATAATCGCAATTTGCCAACGCCGGGTCGCCGGAGGTTATACTACGGCTTGAGATCGAATCAGATTGATTAACATATGCATTATTTAATTATTTTTCTGCATTGTAACGTTGTTAGTGTACTATACGTCCATCGATGGGTGACGGTTACCAGAAGGTCGTGCGTCTCAGTTTATACTTTTCTAGGGGACTACGGATTCAGTACGCCGTACGTGGAAAAAAGGTTATTATATGGTTGTACGCCGTCCATACGGAAAATATATGTAGAGGAAGCTAATCTCGAAGTACTCCTTCCATCTCAAATTATTTAAAGCATTCCAAAAATTTTGGAGTGCCGTTATAACATCCAAAAATAATAATCATTCAAGTCGCTGCATCCGAACACGTACAAACACGCAAACACATCCTCTACAAATACAAACCACTAGACCCCATAGATAGTTTCCACAAAACAACGTGTATAGTGTATTAGGATGGATCTAAAAAATAACCTTAATATGGTACTTGGATTATATAACTTTCTTTAGCAATGCAAACATAAACCGATTGACTGGCGGTGCCTTTTTTTTAAAAAAAAATCTGGAAGGGCTTTGCGACACCTACGTACTGTGAAACTTATTATTAGCTGTAGGAAAAAGAACGGAAGTGCAGGCTAACAGCATTTACAAACTTGAAAAAAAAACAGAGAAAGGCACCACAAAACAAAAAATAAAAAAGAAGCGTTATATATTATCTAGAAGAAAGAATGAAATTAATGATCATGTCAAATTCATGCATATGCAAATATGGCGTATCTGACATCACATCACTTTGCCCACCACCGGCGCGCGCCTGTTTGTTTCATCTATCGTGTCCGTGTGTGTGTGCGCGCGCAAACTAGCTCATCACGCATGCTAATATCAACAAACTCATCTTAAGCTGTTAAGCAAGCATGATGCATCACAACAACCGCATGCATCGTCCTGGCGCCTGCCCGGTTCGCCGATCCACCGGCCCGACCATACGTTAGCAGCAGACACTAGCTAGCAGCATCTTTCTTCCAAGCAACGCGCACCGGCCAACGCGGGGGCATTGCAGCTGCACGCTTTTGAAAGCCGTTGGCATATCCGCTCTCTCTCCCAGTCCCAGTCCCAGGCAGGCAGGCTCCAGCAGCTAGCTGACCGGCCTGATTTGCTCGATCCAGACACCAAAGTGATCAGTGACACTCCACTAAAAATACTGCCACTTCCACCAAATTAAAGTAGTAGTAGATCATATCGACACACACACGCAGGCACCAGCTAGCTAGTGCCGCGCGACGACATGCGTTCCGATGGATCCTGGAGTTCCCGACGACGACGTTACGCAACGGTACGGTGCCGCGCGCCCGGCCGGCGGTCGAAACCGCGGGCAGGTTCGATGAACCGGCAGGCAGGCAATGCGGACGGATTAAGCGTCTGGGTTCATCACTTTGATAGACACTAAGTACCATGGTCCATGCGCACATAGAGCTGATGGCCGCTTGGAACTAGTACTAGTAGTGTGACGGCGCGCGAGCTAGCTAGCTAGCTTTGGCAGCTAAGGTTAACGTACGCAGATGTGTTGTGTTGTGTTGTGTTGTTTTGTGTTGTGTTGTATAGACCGAGACGCAAACGCAATAAGCAGGCCGGTAGTGCCTGTGTGAGCTGGAACGCATGCGTGCGTCCGTGCGTGCGTGGCGTGGCCGGTGGTGCGTGGATTGATTTTGACGGTAATTAACGAGCCGCTTAGCTGAATTTAGACGACGGCCAGCGGGTCGATTTCCTTCGTTGGGCCGGCAGCTGGTTGCAGGGTGACGGTGATGACATTGCTGGCTCGCTAGCTCCTAAACGCAAACAAATTAAAGGTGATCGATGCGTGTGTATTATCATCAGTGTATGTGTGTGGCCTATCCATCCATCTCGATCCGCCATCGTCGGTACGGTGATCTACTCATCTACTATCGTCGACGACGGCGCGACCGCGATCGATCTAACGTCGATGGTGGCTGATGAGTCAGCGAGCCCACGGCCCACCTGATGCATGCGTACGTGCGTGCGCGCCACCCGGCCTGTGGTCCCTTTATAGTATAACAGCGCATGCATGCAGCTGAATTTTCAGCGCTGTGTGCCACGACGACGACCACAACGGATAGTGTCCCAGCTTTCAGGCTGTTTTTTTTTGGGGTCAAAATCAGCTCATTTTGGTGCTTGTACGTAGTCCTAAACTAGCTAGATAGTACAGCTATGCGTATTTGACATATACTCCAAGTGAAGGAAATAAATCAATGATTAGTACCACAAATTAATGAGTGAAATGCTATATGCACTGCAAGGGTCGATCGGGAACTAATTAAGAAAGAGATTTCTAACTGAAACGGTTATTACTGCGTTTACAAATAACCTTAGCCAAACGGAATAATATAGGGAAAATTATAATTTCATTAATGGCAACATATAGTCCCCAATCCCATGCGGAATCCATTTCCATTTCAGAATGGTGCAAGTATGTTACTACGCACAATTAATCGATCTTTTTTTTAGATGACGCCGAAGCGCATACATCTCATTAAGCAGAATAGAGTTTTGAAAGAACAACAACAGGCAACACAGCCACTCAAACCGAGTTACAGCAACACGCGGTTGCCGACCTAGACACACACCAAGAGAACTAGAACCAAAAGAGCAGAACACAGGCCAGACCCAAGCCTCAACACCTCAAGACAGCAGGTCTAAAAACACCCCACAACCTCTGAAACCCGCAGAGCACCAGGAACGCCCCTCGGCAAGAATGTCGACGACCAGCTGCTGCGGCGAAGAGACGATGCCATCGAAAGTACGTTGGTTGCGATGCTTCCAAAGGCTCCAACCAATCAAGAAGAAAAGAGAGTCGAACACCGGTCTTTGCGATTTGCAGAGCCCCTTTCGCTGAGCCAGCCACCATGAGAATGCATGCCCTGTCTCAACGTTGAGGGTCACCAAGCCGGAGAGATGCACCAGGAACCAATGCCAGACTTCCCTTGCAAAAGAGCAGCCTACCAAGATGTGATCGATTGTCTCGGGGTCTTGATCACACAGGACATAGGTGTTGGAGTCTTGCAGCCCATGCCGCCAGCGTCGATCCACAGTCCAGCATCTTCGGTGCAACACCAGCCAGAAAAAGAAACGAATCTTCGGAGGTGCCGACGTTTTCTAAATGTTTTTGGCACCGGCCGGCAGCGAAGACCCAAAGAACATGGCGCCGTAAGCCGACGCCAAACCGGAAATTTATATTTGTAAAGCACAAAGATGATGCTGTTGGTCCGAATATTCTCTCGGGTTATGAGACCATCCATATTGCATTACTGCGCAGCGTTGAATTATATACGCACTTGAATTATTTTGCTTGATCCAATTACGTACGCCGCACCATCTTATTCATTGCGTTTTACTACCAAATAAAATTAGTAACATCCTATAAATGTACTAGCAGATTCTATCCATCCGAATATTGTGCGCCGGCTGATTTAATTCTATCAGGTTTAATTTGATTACCGCACATATTTATGTGGCATTACATACTCCTACAGAGTACACTATTCCACTGATACTGATACCCCCATTTTATATCTACTAGCAGTAGTATATATAATTGAGTCTTAATTAGCTTTGAATGAATTAATGTAGTATTTTACAGTGAAAGACAAAATTACCAATGCCTGATTCTTCAATGATCTTGAACACGCATGCATGTACGCACGCGACGCGACAGAAGAAGGAGCGTGAGAGATAGAGATGTGGGAAATGACGACTTCGCCTTCATTCAGCTTCGTCTTGAAAATTCTGGTCAAAGTGAACTAAAATTCCCTTGCCCGGCCTCGCAAGCTTTGAACTGCGACTGTAGTTGTCTACTATATACAAAACGTTGAAGGAAACTTTTTTAAAAAAAGCATTTACTTGCATCATTTTATTTCACCGAGCTAGTTAGCCTCCTGGAGTCGTCCTGTTGCATACGGCGGCAGGGACAGTAAGATTTTTTTTTAAAACGTTTCTGAATTTTTTTAATACATACAATACGCGGGGTTCCGAATCGGTGTTGGCACTCACATGCAAGAGCGGTCCAGCAGCGCCTGCATGCATGTGGTCCTCCCCTCGGTATTCCCTCGCGTGGTGTTTGCATGTGCATGCCGCACGTGTACGTACGTACGTCTACAGATGCAAGCAGAGCAATTTCTCGAGCAAATAAATAAATCAAACAAACAACGCCAGACATGTCTAGTAGTACGTGTTGCGAAGCTGCCTTTTCTATAAAACTCACCGAATTTCAATCATCAAGTATAATTATAATAAGTGTTTTACTACTCAGCCGGCTTACGTGACACAGAAATTATAAGCCAAAACTAGAGAGTTTAGTATAGTAAATTAAGGCATTGGGGGCAAGGTCACAACTATTTCTATTGACTCAGCTCGGCTACACTTTTTGCGGCAGCACCGCAGCAGTGTGGATTGTTGATTTGTTGCCCCAATTATAGCTGAACCGAGCACACCTAACGTACGTGTATTGCAAAAACAGGTACGGTATTGCCGTCGCAAAAAAAAAAGTACCAGTATTGCTGTGCTGTATAAATGACGTCAGATACTATATGTTCAATGTTCTCTCTCCCTTTTTTAATACAGAATTCAGAATTTTAGGGGAACGGAACCCACTCGCCTCTAGCTAGCTACTCTGAGCACAGAAATGGATTCTCGTGTCAACCAATTTGGTATGCCCTTTTGCTCTTGTCATGTCAGGCAAATCAAATATACTACGCACATATATTACTATATTTGATAATGGCTAGTGTGACGGTTCCATTTATGTAAAATTTCCAAACGCAATATTGAATCATGCAAGATTTTGTGTGTTGATGTTCCAATCTGATTAACTAGGCAGGTATATATTTCACAAGATGTTCTAGAAAAAAAATCTTTTGTCAAGATATGTTCCAAAGGTACGGTGAGACTGAGGGCCACATTTGTTGTCTCATTTGTTATCAATATATCGCATGCATGAGCGAGTGACTAAAATCTAAGATTTCAAACGAGTGGCTGATATATATAGATAATCCTCCTATATAATCGATCTATTTGAGGTCAGTACAAAATTAAAGAACGCCTAAGAATTATATAGACGATGGTGATCGATTGATGAGGCGGCATATATGTAGACTAGGACTAGACAAAATGTAGCAAACTAAAGTTGACTTGTGCATGGATGATACAGTCAGCACAAAGAGATCCCTTTCGTTTTACCACAACGAGAAAATGCATGACTCGTTTGCCTTGCCTCAAAAGCATACGAACGATCCATTCTCACGATCACGACAAGTCAAAGATTCGTCCAAATTTTCGTCAATGCAAAATTCTGCGAACGCCGAAAGCCAAGGCGGTATATCCAAAAACTCTGCCAGTGAGAGGTTTCTTGCTTCGCCTTCGACCAACGTACCGTACGTGGTGGTTCATTGAACCTGGACGCCCTTTGTTTTTTCTCCCAAACCATGTCCAGGTCCATTCCAGAAGGCCGGTAAAATGCCTTTGCGCGGTGTTAGGTTTTTCCGGCACCCCAAGATAAGACAGCGAAGCTAGCTTGTGATAGTTGGGGCGCTTCGGACACCTCGTCGGAGCTCGTGCGGCTGCCGTGGTTTTCCTATTGGCCAGCAGAGGACAGGAGTGAAAGTGTACAGCAGCGTTCTGCGAGCCATAGCAACGTTGATCTGGACTGGTCTGGTCAGTGGTCACACACTCACTCGCACACATTTTTCCATGCTCATTTCTGAAAGCAAGGTTACACGAAGGCATGATTTGCTCTGTTTCTCCGATGTCACTCAAAGTTGTGTATTGTAACGGAGATTTCCAACCGCCGCCCGTCCCTGGCCCCGTTGGTCAGTTAGGCTAACGCATTCGCACACGCACAAACCACCAAAATGCGTTACAACAAAAATCCTACTGTAATAAAAGATAATCCTACATACCATACGAATATATTTGTGGCACAAATTTGGTGGAAAGAAATATTTTTTGTAGCCAAACATAGACCAAGGAAACACAAGTGGAAAGGGATCGGAGTCCCTGACAAAGACCCCCGCCGGGAAGGAAGCGAAGCGGACACGCCCCGTGCCCGTTGGCCGTTGCCATACCATCAAAAATAAATACGTAGATAAGTAATAAATGTAATAGGAATAGAATCGCAAGAGGGAAAAAAAATCAGGGGCGAAAAAGAAAAAAAAAACTTTCCGAGGGAAAACCGCTCGGGCTTGCTTTAAATAGCGGGCTGGCTTCGCAGCTCTCCCCATCTCTTCCTCTCCGCCCTCTCCCCACCAGCCTCGAGCGAGTCAGCCAGGGAGCCACCCCCGATCCCCCGCCTCCTTTCCCGGGCCGGAGACTCGCCTGCCCTCGCACCCGCCCCGCCGCCAGCCATGGGAATGGGGCCGCTCGAGAACGCCGGGTCGGCCGTCGAGTCCGCCTCCGCGCTGGACGCCGCCGGCGCCGTTGCCGCCGCCGCAGCCATCGTCGCCCCCGCCCCCTCGGCGGCGGGCTCGTACGCGGTGCTGCAGTGCGGCGAGGACTCGGAGTACGTGCGGCAGAAGTACAGCGGCTACTTCACCGTGTTCCGCGCGCTGCTGGAGGAGGACGGCGAGAGCTGGCGCGTGTACCGCGCCGTCCGCGGGGAGCTCCCCACCGACGCCGAGGCGGCCGGGTTCGACGGCTTCATCATCTCCGGGAGCTGTGCCGACGCGCACGGCGACGAGCCCTGGATCCTCGCCCTCGTCGACCTCATCCGCCGCCTCCACGCCGCCGGCAAGCGCATCCTCGGCGTCTGCTTCGGCCACCAGGTGCGTGCCCAATCATCCCCATCTCACCCCGTCCATACGCGCCCGCGCGCGTGCGTTCCCCATTACTGCGGACTTGGCGTTTGCTTCGGTTTGGTTTAGCTGCGGTGCGGTTTGTTTTGCCTTGCCTTGGTTGAGCCGGACGTCTAGTTCTTTTCTTTCCGCCCGTAGGCGTAGCTGGGGTCTCCGTCGTTGCTGTTCACGGGGGCAGGACCGCAGGACGCAGCGGCACCAGCTGGTGGGGCTGCCGCTCTTCTAGCTCTAGGCTCTAGCGCCTTCCTCTCTACCCGGCGCTCGGCGAGAAATTGGACCTTTCCTTTCTTCCTTCTCTTCCTTCCTTTCTTTTTTACGGTGGGTCATAAATTTATACGGTGTGCTGTACGTAAAAGCGAAATGTGGTCATTCTTGAAGCGTACTGCCTGCTTAATTGGTGAACGGGAGCAAGGGGACGGAAAAGATGCCTTATTTCAGCAAATGTGAACCTTTTTTTTAAGCAGCAATAGTTTTTTACAATTTTTTTCTTTTCAAAAAAAAACATTTTTTTCCCAATGCTGGTCGGGCCCGTAGGTTTAGGACAATGCGCCATCATTTCTTTCAAAAAAAAAATCTTATGCTCGTGCTACTGGTGCAAACTATTGCTACTAGTGCGCCCGCAATTTCAACCAGACAAATGAAAAAACAGCGTATCTCACTATCTCAGCGGTGGCCTATGATTGTGGCTAGAAAACCTCTTGCGGGGTGGCCCCTACCTGTCGGTGATGTAGCCACCATCGCCGTGGGTCCCACTCCCACCGCTCTTGCTTCTGCCACCACCACGTTGTTTTCTTTCATTCAGTCGATTCCAGTTCATAGAAGCAGATGACCACCCCTGTTTTGGTACGGGTCGAAGCGAACAGACGGACACGGGACTGATTAGAGTGGCTATCAACTCCACGCTAATCTAGTTTAAGACGGCAGCATCTCTCTAGCAAAACAAAACAAAACACAAGGTGCTAAGACGCCAGGCTGGCCCTCGCTGATTCACGTGGTGTGACGTGGCCTTTGTTAGCTCGGTTGTCGTTGGAGGCACACAAACAAGTGTGTGTGTGATCACCTACGACCGGCTGCTGCTGTGGCCCGGTCGTGTGGCTCCCAGAGCCCCAGAGCAGCGTTAGAAGTTTGCCCAAAACCGTTTGGCCGATTGGCATTTGGCGCGTAAACCGCGCCCGCAATTTAAAATCAAATCTCTCCGGGAGAGGAAGAACGCAAATGCCGTGACGCGTCTCTCCTAGCGGTTGCTTTTGAGATGACGATGCTACTACTACTAGCGTACCAGCTCGGGAGATCACCCAAAGGGCGTGCGCCGTCCAAAGTCCAAGCGCACTCAGTCTCACCACTTTGTGTCTGAAAAAAAAACAGAGCATGCCTTGACCGTGTAGAGACTTCTCCTAACTCGGTAATAAAAAATAACTTCAAAGACATTTTCTGCGTGGAAGAAGAAAATGTGAACTTTGATCTCTTGATCTAGTAGTAGCCTAGTAGGTTAAAAAATAAAATACAGTGTACTCACATTAGACAATGGTCTCGGCCAGGACGAGGTCTTTGAAGGTCACACCACCCACCATCATTGTCCCTAGTTTGATGGAAGAGCCGGGGAGCTCTGCCTTGACCTTGGAAGCCTCGATTTGGGTTGCTCATCTTGTAGCCGCGAGTTTTTTTTTTCCGTCATCGTACACAGGAGACCCATTGTTTTTTTAGTAGCTAAATTATGGAATCCTAGGTTGAGTTCCCAACTGATAAATGTATCATATACTCCAGTAGTACTTAGTTTAGCAGGCTGCAGTCGTGTCATGCTGAAAGTCAGGGCCTCCGCGACCGTGTAAGCACCGCCGTTTATATTTAACAGAACAGGCAACCACCGCTGCGATCCGGTGGGGTCAAGAAGAGACTGAAGATGTGAACGAAATAATGATTCGCGTGCTGCTGAAGAAAACGGTGTGCGTTCGAGTTAGATCCCTCGGCGCTGTCTGTCTGAAACTGCCGAATTCGTCCCGGTTGGACGGACGGGTCAGCGAACCACCGATTTAGAGCCAGCTTATTACAGCCTAATAGCATTTAATTATCAGCAGTACGGGCTACCGACCGGGGGTGGACAGCTTCCACGTTACGCACATCGGTCTCTGACGAAACTGTTCTGTGTACGTATGCAGGTGCTGTGCCGTGCGCTGGGCGGGCGCACCGGGCGGTCCACCAAGGGGTGGGACATCGGGGTGAGCTGCATCCACCCGACGGCTACGGCGGCGCGGCTCTTCGCGCCGCTGAAGCTGCCGGTGCACATGCCGGTGATCGAGTTCCACCAGGACGAGGTGTGGGAGCTCCCCTCTGGCGCCGAGGTGCTGGCGCGCTCCGACAAGACCCGCGTCGAGATGTTCCGACTCGGGGACCGCGTCATGGGCGTCCAGGGACACCCCGAGTACAGCAAGGACATCCTCATGAGCATCGCCGACCGCCTCCTCCGCCACAACCAAATCCTGGTAACCAACCGCTCGTGATATGATCCATGTCAAGTGTGTGTTTATACTGCAGATCGATGTGCTTAACAAAATATATGTATCTTGCTGGATGCTTGCAGGACTGCCAGGTGGACGTGGCCAAGGCGAGCTTCGACGTGCGGCAGCCGGACAGGGAGCTGTGGAAGAAGGTGTGCAGGGGCTTCCTCAAGGGGAGGCTCCAGTCGCAGGTAGCATCCCACTAATTAACAACCCACTGCAGGCAGCATTTATTTAGAGTTTGACGCGAGAGAGAGAGCAAGTTATTGCAGGAGGAGGAAATTGGGAGGCTTTAGGTCAATTCATCCTTGTTTTGTGCTTCAGTGTTCATCAGAGCTCAAGAGTTGTACAGAAACTACTATTTGAACACGAAGCATTAATAAAAAGGAGGAAAAAACGGTTCGTTGGTTTTATCATTTCCTGCTGCTGGCCCCACAGTTCTTTCTCGTACTGCTTGCTCTCGTCTCGTGTGATGTAGTGGTGCGTGCCTGGTGTGTGCGTCTTTTTGCATCCACCTTCTTTTTCTAATCACACGTTGCATAGGCTGCTATTTTTATGTTATTTGTGGACTCAAATTAAACTATTGACCGCACTGGACCTTGCTGCTTTTTTTCTTTTAAAAAAGGCCTTTATGCTTCCCCATCGACAGCGCTGGCCGTAAATAGATGATGCCGTTGAAACTGATCGGCTCCTAGGCTCCTAGCACAAGTTTCTTTGGATCCAATGATATTTATGCTTCTACTAGCTAGGAGCATTGGTTCAGTCCCACACAGCGTGCACCAATCTGACAAGTGACAATGTTGGCGTCAAGTCTGTCAGGACTCACAAAGAGGTTGGTGAATGGTTGATTCAGACGAGTGTAAAGGTGACCTGACCGGACAGCGGACTTGCATGGTGTACCAACTGGCCGCTGCTGGGCCTGAACGGGGGATCCTGGTGTGGCCTACAGGATCCAGCCGAGGTTGTCCGTTCCCGGGCTCGCGGAAGACCCGGTGGGTTGTCCCAGCCACGTACGTACGCGTCATCATCCTCATCTGCCACCGCTACTGCCAGCCCCATCCGCCGCACCGGCTGCACGGCGTCCGCACCTCCTTGTCCAGTTCAGCGCGGTGCCGGGTGGGCAGGCGGCGACGGGGGACCCTGGACAGTGGGGACTGCCGTGCCAGGCTGCATCGCCTGGCTTTCCACTCCACTCCGGCGACGACCCAGGTCGGCCGCCGGAAACCCGGTGTCGTCTCCGGATTCCGGGTGCCGGTCAAGATCTGATCCGATCTTTTCGTGACACACACAAAAAAAAAAGATGGTTCCATGATTTTGCACCGCTCCAAGTCTCGAACTACTAGCAGTATACTATTAGGCCGGAACTACTTTCCAAAGAAGAGAGAAAAAGAAAAAGAAACTTATATTGGGATTCCAGCTGTAGTAGTGATTGTCACGACTCCTGCCGTCCTGCCGGATCACCACAACATTTTGCACGAAAGGGTGCCAAACCGTGCCGCGCGACTGCGACGACCGCCAACCACGGAGAGCAGCGACCCGAGATAAGGCGGGTGTCCAGGTGCATTGAACCTCGTCGAACCAGACTGCTCCGAACGTGGACAGATCGATAGATGAACTTAACAATCAGACATTGTTCAGACCATCACATGACTCCATCGGTCCATTCCAATGGCCCTGGAGCTGGTGGCCGTAGCTCGTCACAGCGATAGTTCGGCACGACGAAACTTGGCCTCCGTCATGCAATTGCTCTACAAAGACTTTTTTTTAAAAAAAATACACAGTACAACGCCGACAGATCTAGAGCTTCACCAAGTTACCACAGGCATCTCGCTGTCGATGAGAACTGTCACTTACCACCAAAAAATCCTAAAAGACAACCTGAAATAAATCCAGGAAACCACAACCGGAAATCAAACTCAGGACCTGTGGGATACTGCTAGAGTGACTTAGACAACCAGACTAAACATCTTTTGGCAAACTTTTTTTTGGTTGCAGGGTTGGTCCCAAATCCCCGATTCAGAGCTAGGCATGCCAACATTTCCATGCATCTCTTCACGAATAAAAATGTTATTTTTTTAAAAAAAGAAAAATAAGTTTTAAAATTCTTTTCCGCCTTCATTCAACCGCCCACAGACCGACGGATGCTAACAAATGTAAAATTGTAAATGCTACATGTGCTGTACTTAGCACCTACTACATCTTCCACGAGGACAAAACGGTATGCTAAAGAAACTGTTGGAGCTCCGGGCCATCCTATGCTAGTGACAGTACGTGCCTTGGTTGTGTCAAGTTTCAACTCCATTGTCCTTCAGAGCCTTCGGGAGATGGTCGATAAGGACACCCGCAATAGTGCAATGGTATAAATCAGTTCCTAACTTTAAACTAATCTCTTCAATAGTGATATAGTGATTGTTTTTAGCAATGACTCGTACTATAATTAGGTTCACATAACACTGTTTAGACTTTAGACCTAGCTTATGAGCAGTGATATTGCGGGTGCCTAACAGCGGCCAGCCCCACGGCAGAGGCAGTTCCGATCAAGTAGGAAGTCAAATGGTAGGCAGGATCAACAAAGGCAACAGTGCGAGCAAAAGAAATTGGATGGAAGGGCTTGGCTGGTGATGCGGGAAGTGAGGTGGTCGGCCACCACCAGGGGTGTTATGGGAGGAGAAAGATGGTGTTAGTGCGACGGTGGGCAGCGTTGAGATTAACGGCGTCTAAGAGTAGTGGCTATGGCTGTGGGAGACCAATAGCGAGCAAGTTGGGCTGTTGGATAAGAGTTTAGAGAGAGGCGAGGCAGTTAGGGAGATGAATTAGGAAAATATTATTACAGTACTGTATAAGGAAAAAAATAAGCTGGAGCATCCTGTAACAGCTGCAGCCGAACAGCACCACACGAAGAGAAAGCGATCGGTCTCGGTATTAATAGAAAACACGCCAATATATTCCCATAATAACTGGTTCATTCAAATATTTATGATCACCAGAGACCAAGAGACAGAAGTCTGTTCCAACAATACAGGGCAGCAGAATATACTAATCCCAGGAAAGATAACAAAACCATAGATGGTTCAAAGTTTCACGGTGTCTTATTAATGAGATACCAGAGTGAAAGAGAATACATGTATCAGTCGCCATTGCGGACAGCTTAAGCAGACACACCACCACGGCGGCACTCGTTCAGCATGTCAAGGTAGAACTGGCACTTGCTGATCTCGCTGCCATAGTTGTTGAGACACTGCATCATCCAAAATAAACAGTGAGGACACGTCTTCAAATAAGTATACCAAAAAAACAGTGAGGACACATCATCAATAAGTATATGAAATGCAGGTCGACAATTCTGAACATGGTATCAACAAAGCCAACAGATTATTGCTATCCGAACTTGATTGAGAGCCTAGCTTTGATGATAAGTTATTAGATGGCTCAGTAAAAGAAAAACAACAGGCACCTCTTCCTACTTGAAGCTTCAGTGTCTCAAGAGGAAATTGACAGTCATAACTCATAAGCAAGGTCACACTCACGTTATAACTGAACTAACGTGTTGAAATAACAGAAACGAGCCATATATCACTGACTTCACACTAACCAATTTAGACCCTTTGTTTAAAATGGAGATTTTCACTGTGCTAACATGCAGCTCTTGAACAACTAAAGAAGTCACCATAACCTTTACTACGATATCAGACAAAACAGAATGTTCGATGCACCAAAAACTTGAGGTAAAACTAGGTGGCAAGCAAACATACATCTTGGAAGGCCTTAGAATGGATGTTGCAAGCATCAGTATTCATCATTGGAACAGCAGGGGCGTTGGGAGCAGCCTCTGAGGCAACAGTCTCATGCTGAATGGTCCGGGGACCCATCACAGCATCAACAGCCCTGTGTGCCATGGCGCTACCCGTACCAAATGCCATACCTAAACAACGTGTCCATTCAAATTAGTTCAAGGATAATGATAATGTTTACAAATGAAGCTGTGGAGAAAAAAACAAGCTTTGAATACCACCTTGAGCAATGGTGGACCCAAGTCCTCCAAGCATTGAGCCACCACCATCCCGAACAGGAGCTGGAGGAGGAGCCTGGCGTGCTGCCAAAAAGAAAAAAGTCAGCTGAAACATTAGGAAGAGAAATGGAACAAATTCTAATTCTGATATATATATTGACAAAGAACTTTAATACCAATATAAACCAAAACATCGTCAATTCTGATTCCAATGCAATCAACAATTATACGAATTCAAATTCTAATATAAACACAATGAGTGGCAATTCCTATATAAACTGATACACGATTAGCTCTTATTCCCAAGCAATCAACACTTTTTGAATAACTTCATACTTTACCATAAGTTCCAATATAAAAAACAGTAGATTTATGCTATGACCATTGATATATTGTTATAGAAACAACTGCCCGCACTTTCAACAATTGAACAAATACAGTTGTACAAAAACATAACTAAGGTTACATGTTTGTACCACAAAATCCATAGCATAATACTGCAGAGTAAAAAGACAAAAAGGACAACGCCAATGTCGATTCTAGATATTTATCGTCTTTGTGAATCACTTAGTACCTGGCTGTGGTGGGTTCCTCACTGGAGCGGCACGCGGAGCCGGGCGAGGGGCAGACCGTGCTGCCAATACAATGGAAAGCATAAGCATAAAGTATATACACAAACAAAACAGCATGGTTTACCATAAACACAGTTCAACTAAAAAAACAGCAAATAACAACAGTAGACAGATAAATACAAACTAAACAAAACCATGACAACTCCACCTCCATTAGCAAAATTGTGATGACGACAATAGCAGTGAACTATAGGAATCAATCTAGGAAGGAATGAAGAAAAGAGGAGATCCATTCGCTAAAATGATCCCATTTGCTATGTGCCCCTGTCTGAACCAAATGCAAACATACTAATCACAGCAACTGGTTATTCAAGAGGCACGTCATATGTTACCTAAGTAGGTCCAGTTAGTAACTGAGGTCATAGTCCCACAAAATTTATATTCAGATAACCTTTGGCTTCCTGAAAACTTGATACTAATCAAGTACACAAGCAATCTTAAAAGGGTTTTGCATTATTTCTAACATTGAGTAAACAACATAGGGAGATAAAACCCAAAGAAGAAAGGGAAGATAGCAACATTACAATGTAAGGTTTTTCAAAGAACACATCCAACAAAGGATTGATGTATTGCTCTAAACAACCAAGGTGACTCTTGTCACATATCTCTGTGTGCCTCCTAACTAAACCAATATAGTATATATAACTATGATGGCTACTCAAAAAGGCAAATGGTAGACATCCAAAGGATTGATGTACATTGCTCTAAACAACCAAGCTGACTTCGTCACATATCTCAGCGTACATCCTACCTAAACCATCATAACTAAACCACGACAGTATATATACAATACAACTATGATGGCTACTCAAAAAAGAAAATGGTAAGTCCAAAAAATTGAAAGGACGGATCAAACAATGATACTAAATGTCTAGGGCTGCTTGGGGGCACTTGGTAAGACGGACGAGGTGCCCCCTCAAGAAGGCCCGAGTGGACATCAGATATCCATTGCTTTGCGCCTCCTAACTAAACCAAGACAGTACCAAGGGACTGTAATGGCTACTCAAAGAGGCACTTACGAACTGACAATACAGCTACATACATGCAACACCCATAAGATTTCAATACACTACCCAGGTGAATAACTTTCAAGAATTTATCAGAAACACAGTAGTAGTATAAATCTATACAAATCCGAACGAGAAAGGATCAATGGAAATAACCCTTCACTCGTGGGGATTAGATTCGCTTTATGCCCCTGTCTGAACCGCCTGCGAAGAGATAGTATCTGCAATCGGTTATTCAAGAAGCAATCGGTTCTCTGCCGATTAGTAAAACCCGCCCATTTTTTTACAATTACCTAAGCAGGCGGAGATCCAGCCCATTGAACGCAAGAAATAGATCCGGCATTTTTTAAAAACATGGCAATCATGCGCAATCCTAGCCCCGCCCAACATGCCCAATATAATCTGCACACACTAACATAAGCGAACAACAACATCATACCGACTGAATCAAATCTACAAACGCAAACCTACGCGCCCGAACCCTAGATCTGGGAGGAGCCAGCCCGACCCGTCACCGCGAGGAACGGGTCGCCGCAAGTAACAACCGAATGTATAAAGACGGTTACCTGAGCTGCGGCGAGGCATGACGGCGGCGGTGATGAAACCCTAGCGAGACGGCTGGGGGCGAATGAACAGACAGAGGACACAAACGGGCAAGGAGATTCAACACGACTGGGCCTATGCGCTGGGCTAGGGTTCGCCTTTATAGGCGGAGAGGGCGCTCGAGGTCTCGAGCCAAGATTTTTTTTTCCCCGTCATTTTACCCCCAGTTTCTCATGACGCGCTGGGGCTGTCTTGCAAGACAAGAAGGTCTGACGTGTGGGCTCGCGCGATTGTGCGCGTGGGACATAAGAATATGGGTCCGTATGTCAGTTGGCGGTGCGATAGGATGCCATTTCGACCTGGATGAGTACGGAGTATATGCTTGGAACAGTCCAGATCCCACCAGAGTACCAGGTCCTGTCTGAGTTCCTTTCGAAAAATGGAAAATAAAGCGGATAGTTGCACATTTATCTGCAGTGTAATTTATTAAAAAAAATACAGTTCAGTTGAGTTGTATGGTGATACTCTCTCCGTACTAAAAAAATAAAGTCATTTTAGAGTTGGAGATTGTTCACAATTGAAGTTGTTTTGCGTATTTAACTCCATTGTTGCTAGTTTTCAAAAAAAAAAAAAAAAAAAAAAAACTCCATTGTTGCTCATGCATGCCGGCTCAGTTCACGTTGACAAGCAAATGTGGGCTCAAGCTCATGCTCGAGCTTATGCAGTCTCTATTTGCTTGAACTACTTTTAGCTTGTTTCAGTTTGTTTTCTCTTACACAATACTATTTAATTAGCCGACTTATATACTAGCCGAACAGATCAATAAAGAGGATTAAGTTTTCTACCTTCTAGTCTACCAAAACATGCTACCATTGTATTATTTGCTTTTTTATGATCATCTATCATCTTGGGATAATTACCACGCGAAGGAAATGAATCATCATCCTTTTCCTCGTCTAGCTACCTTTAGATGACAGAAAGATCAACGAATACATGTCTCTTAAACAAAAATGACAACATAACACCAAACTAGTGAGCAACTTAAAAGAATAACTTTTAGATCGACAATGTATCTTGCCTCAGCATCTTGCGAAGGTCCTTGGGGAGTTAGTTAGAATGCCAAAGGCGAGACAATGTTATTTGTTTCGCTATTATTTTTATCTTAACCATCTGGCATCTTGAGAGTAGATTTAATTGTTTTCTTCAAATAAATTAGTAGGCGTAGAGCTTACATATGTGTACTTATAGTGATAAGTATGCATACTTTATGAGTGTCTACGTTATATTATGTAATATTTTTTTAAAAAATAAGTGTAATCAAAACATACAAATATGTGTGAACAGTGATCTAGGCGGATGAAATCGACCATATAAATTTGCTACATAGATTAAAGACATAATCCCTCCATCCCTAAATAACTATCTTTCTTACTTCCTGAAAAATAACTTAGATTAATTTTATATTAAAAACTATTAATATTTATGCTATATAATTAATATCATTAGATAGATCTTTTGATCTAGTTTTTAAATAAATTTTATTTAGAG
This sequence comes from Microstegium vimineum, assembly GCA_022036555.1. Lineage (NCBI taxonomy): Eukaryota > Viridiplantae > Streptophyta > Magnoliopsida > Poales > Poaceae > Microstegium > Microstegium vimineum. The sequence goes on along the minus strand of CM039123.1, from coordinate 1,899,304 downwards.
ATATAAATATTACACATATTTTATATAAATCTATTTAAAATTGTGACATGCTTAATAAGGGACGGAGGGAGTAGAAGCTCTTTGGTTGGTTGATTTTTGGACATGATATGCCCCACCGTTAATAGATTACTTTATATTTTGTTTGTTTCATGCACCATGCAAACAGATACCCGAGGAATAGCTCTGAGCCTTCGGTGAGCCCTTTACGCCTGATCATCTGCGATAGCAAATCGCGCTCATGTGAGATAGCCAACCGAAACACAATTATTGATTCGCTTCACATTGCCCCTCCGTATCCGCTCCATTTTCGTGGTGGAACAAAACATAATCAGACCTTGTTTTAATGCACATGCACCTCTTTTAAACCATATGGTTTGGAGTGGTGGTTTGAGAGAGATACATGTGCATCTAAACAAGACCTCATAGTTGTTATTTCTAAACTAGACCTTAGATCGCTAAAAGATCAATTCAGAAGTTAAACTAGTCTGATTCACTTAAAATACCATATGTACAATTGAATGAACCACTTAAAATGTTAAACTAGACGATTTTAAGTGTCTGTTTGGTAGAGTTGTATTCCTTGATTCTCCAGCCACCTAATTCACTGACGAAGTGATTCTGTAACTGAAAATGATTCTTTTGATTGATTAGCACTCTTAAAATCAGCATGAAGAATCATAGAATCAGGTGAAGCTATTTTTTTTCAGCTCTTAGTTTCTCAGTACATTTCATAAAATCATTTTACAAAATCAACTGAGAATTAGTTCTTGTTGAAAAATGCATTTGATAACTAGAGAGCGATTCAGCCCCACGGAGCACTCTCAAACGTTCCCTAATAATATAGGAGTAACCCCAAACTGGGCGGCTCCATCGCAACTGATGTGAATTTGAGTTAATTGCTTTTGTGTGCACAACCTTTTATAGTTAGACCCTGTTTAGTTCCCCATGAAATCTAACATATTTTGGGTTTTGTCTCTTTATTTTGTAAAATAAAATTAAACACCATCTATAATTTTTAGCAAAAAGTGGTTATTATCCATTTTAGATTTTAGACTCAAGAGGTCAAAATAAGTTAAAATGTACATTGGTTTGTGTGTCATCCTCACAATCTCTATCATTGAAATTTAAAATAAATCAATTTTTTGTTGGAACTAAACAGTCTATTGAAATATTTTATATTCTGAATTTTGAAATTTAAAATATTTGAGATTTTGAATTTTGGATTTTTGACCGAAGTAAACATGACCTTTGGGATATTATTGGAAACTGGACAACCTATGGGCTGTTTTGGCGGCCGAGGGAGGAAAAAAGAAGAAGCCATTTTCGTGTTTTCTGGCGGCGGCGCTAGATCGAGGAATCGAGCTCGAGCAGCGGCGTCTCTGCTGCGGCCGGCGGCGAGCGCATCAGGCAAGAAGCTGCGGGCAGGTCGCGTGCAACCGCGGCGGGCGGCGCGCAACGGGCGGCCGCGGCAAACACGCCCTAAGCCTTATCGAGTCGTGTCTTACCGGGTTAAGGCCCGTCTCGTGCTTCTAATCAGACCCAATTGGCTGCGGGATGGAGCATCCGACCCGACAACCGGACTAGACTCCACAATAACAAAACGAACACAAAACCCCCCAACAAGAGAATTTTACATATTTACCATTATTAAGATGGGCACTCGTCGGTTTCTCATCCTTAGGATGACTCTTACCGATTTAGCATCTTTAAAAATCGTGCGTCTTTGTTTTGCCATATTTGCTCGTTTGACAGGCCATGACACATGACTCGGTGGCACAGAGTCAACAGGGCCTTGCGAGATGACATGATTGCCCCTGCCCATTTACTCATGTGAAAACAGGCCGGCCCAGCTAGCTCGGCATTTTTTCCCGAGGCCGACGCCGCCGCCTTCCTCCCCAACTCGCCCGCCGCCGCCTGCTTCTTCCCGGGAGCCACGAAGGGCCGCTGCTCGCGACGGATCGACGGTGCGTGCCCCCTGCCGCCCCCTTTGCACCGACATTTTGCGACATTTAGGATTAGGGTTCGTGGGTGTTCGAATGGCGAGCAGCTCGTCGTGCGTCAGAAGGGGAGCGGTAGGTTCTGTGATGATTTTTCCTATTTTCTTTAGAGCTCACGTGGTGGTGAGTCAGTGACTTGTTTGGCGGTGAAGGTCATGGGAGATCTCTTCTGAATGATCTGCACATTCTCTATCTTCTGAATGCTACTTCGTAATTTGCTTGCTGCAGCTGGTAATACATTTGGTCTAGGACATGGTATGATACTTGTATTGCTCTTGCTCTGCTAGTGACTGACAGTGTACGTTCGTGATCATTTTCTAATTTACTTTATGATTTTTTCTAGTGATCCATAATTTAACTAAAAAATATGCGTGAATTACATAAAATAATATTTATTATTAGGATGACAAATCGTTTGCTGGCGGCTGCTATTACTGCCTCGCCGTAAGCTCTGAACAAGTCTGAGTTGGCTGGTGCTTTTCATTCTCCATGTTTTTGTTCTGCTCCGCCAGTAATGGTTGCTCACTTTTATCTCCATTCGTTTTTTTTTTGCTTTGTAGGATTCTGATGTTAGTGGTGTCAATCATTCCAGATCACAATGGCTAGCAGTGACTGTCCGCCTTGGTAAGTGTTACCAACTTAAGTTGTGCAGTGGGTTAGATACTCTCTGACTCTTTATTTTTTTCATTGTGGTTGATTATGCCAGGATTGATCCTGGCTTTGCATTTAGACTAGTTGTTAAAGTCGCTAAATATGTTGTTGATGATGAGTATGGCCTAGTCGAGATGGCAGAGCAGCAACATGACTTATGGTTTGATAGGAACAGTGAGTATACTCTGGCTTTGTTTCATGAGGATTTAGCCACTCGGATTATATGAGGGTCATCTCAAACACTTTCAGTGTGGGTTCTTGATCAAGATACTGGGTCTGAGTGGAAAATTAGGAGAGATGAGCATTTCCAGCAGATGGTTAAGGACAGATGGGATGAGAGGATAGCTTTCATTGCAGTAAATGTTGTGACCAAAGGTGGGTATACATACAGAGGTAATTCTTTAGCAAGATGTGTCTCTGGTGTCACTAATGGGTCTCATGTTGGACCAAGTCATGTGCCTGATGATGCTGAGGAGTGTGGTGATACTTGTAGAGACACACCAGCAGCCCCACTCCCAACTGAACAGCCTGTAGCAGTTGATTGGAATACACTAACCATACAAGAGAATCCTGATGATGATGGCTTAGCTACACATCTTGTTGATGAGGAGCAGCTATATGAGGCAATGGGATTCAAAGAAGTAGAGACACAAGAAGCTGTTAGAAAAGAGGTCTCCATTCCAGTTATCACAGCAGAGATGCAAGCAGATATGGATGAAGCAGCTATCAATGTTGATGACCCAATTGATGAAGAGCCAATGTATGAATGGGATAGGGACAATCCAGATATGAGTGTTGGCACATGTTATCCCATCATGGATGAGTTTAGGCTAGCTGTCAGGCAACATGCTATAAGGAAGGAGTTCGAGCTTGATACTGAGCATTCAGACAAAGAAAGGTTCAGGGGTAAATGTGCTGCTCTGGGTTGTCCATGGTTTATTAGAGCTAGAACCCAGCATGATGGCAGTGTGAGGGTATAAATTCTAAATTGTTTATGAACTTGCTATTTTCTGTTTTATAACTGTTACTTTCTATATTTTACTCTTTTTTGTGTTTACTGCCTTGTTTTGTTCTGATGTTTGGTTCTGTTTGCAAAATGTAGATACAAATCAATAAATGGGTCCATAAATGTGCATCTACAACAAGGGTTGTGAATAAGATGGCATCTATAAGCGGAGTGGCAGAGAGGGCAATTCCATTGCTAAAGAACAAGCCATCGATTGAAGCTTCAGAAGTAAAAAAGGAGTTGTTCAACAAATATGACATTGACATCCCCTACCAGACAGTGTACAATGGGACAAAGAGAGCATCAGAAAAGCTATTTGGTAAGTGGAGTGATTCTTTTTATTGGTTGTATAGATTTAAGGCAGAGATAGAATTGAGATCACCTGGTTCTGTGGTAGAGATAAACACTATCACTAATGAGGATGGTAAAATTAGGTTTAGCAGATTTTTCTGTGCATTCAAAGCTAATATAGATGGATTTGTGAATGGCTGCAGGCCTTATATTAGTGTAGACTCCACAACTCTGAATGGCATGTGGAATGGTCACATGCCTGCAGCATTAGCATTAGATGGTCATAATTGGATGTTTCCTCTGGCCTTTGGTTTTTTTGACTCTGAGACAAAGGATAATTGCGTCTGGTTTATGGAACAACTTAGAAAATCCATAGGACCCATGGAAAAGCTTGCTATGTCCACTGATGCATGCAAGGGGTTAGAGTCAGCAGTTTCACTAGTGTTTCCACAGGCTGAGATGAGAGAATGTTTTAGGCACCTAATGGAAAACATGAAAAAAATACACTGGTGATGTGTATAGGAAGAATATGTGGCCTGCAGCAAGAGCTTATTCAGCACACAAGTTCAAATTCTTTTTTGACAAGGTCTTGGTAGCCAGTCCAGATGTGCAGAATTGGCTGATAAAGCACCATCCCTTTCTGTGGGCAAGAAGTAAATTTTGTGATGACATCAAATGTGACTATATCAACAACAATTTAGCAGAATCTTGGAATGCTTGGATCAAAGAACACAAGGACCTGCCTATGCATATCATGGTTGATGCTATTAGAGAGAAGATAATGGTTTTGTTTGCCAAAAGGAGAAAGATTTCTACAGCCATGTCTTCTGGTATATTGCCTGTTGTCATTCATCAACTTAATGCTGCATCAAGGGGTCTACGACACTTGAACATTACCAGTGGCCACTCTAATCAAGCTGAGGTTACAGAGGTTTACAAGGATGAAGAAGTTCGAAGACATATTGTGTATTTATCTCAAAAAATATGCACATGTAGACAGTGGCAGATAACTGGTAAACCATGTTCACATGCCTTGGCTGTGATTACCAGCATGAGGCAACCTGATATGGAAGCATTTGTGCACCACTACTACTCAGTGCAAAAGTTTCAGGTAGCATATGCAGACATAGTTCCTAACATCACCGATAGGAATCAGTGGCCTGAGGTGAATAAGGGATTCAAGTTGTACCCTCCAATACAGAAAAAGAGAGAAGCAGGTAGGCTAAGGAAGAATAGGATTAAATCAGCAAGGGAGGCAAGTGGAAAAGCTACTAGACAAGTCAAGTGCCCTAACTACAATGAGTATGGTCATAGGGGTGGTAGCTGGAAATGTTCCCTCACTGGAACCAAGAAAAGGTGATTTCTTAACTCATGCATTTAATTTGTTTACTAGTTGTTGTAATTAGTAACTTATTTTTGTTATTGTTGCAGGAAAAGAACCAAAAAGAGTAATGTTCAAGTTGGGAGGAAGAAAGCAAACAAAGGTGCTGCTGGTGATGAAGCAGTCACTCCAAGAACTAGAAGAGCACTAGCAAGGAAGGCTGCAGCTAAAGCAAGGAGGGAGGTTGATGAAGCTGAACTCAAGGGTGCGACAGCAAGACAAGCAGCAGAAGCAGCAGATAGGGAAGAAATTGAGGCTACAAGAAATGAGTTATCTGCAACTCGTGCACAAGCAGCAGAAGAAGCAGCAGCCTTGGCTTTAGAAGTTGATGTCCCAGAAACTACAAAAGCTAGGAGGTATGCTATTGAGTCTACAACTAAGAGTTCATGTCCCTTACTGTACCATGACTTTTATTATTTTGAACAGGAACCTATTCCCAGAAGATGAAGTGCAAATTGAGCCCGTCAAAAAAATAACACCTAAGAAGAAGAAGTTGGCAACGAAAGTGAGGAAGACCTAAGGATGATATGGGAACTTAAGATGAACTAAAACATTGCTTTTATTTTGCTAAGAGTCTGAACTCTTGATAATATGTGTAATTGGCCAGAACATTTATTTTGCATGGCCTTCTATTGTAATCGAATATCAGCATGCTGTCGTGTGTAATGGGCAAAGGCCAAAAACTCTATGTATGGCCACAATATGCCCCTATTTGGTTGTCTGAAACAAGTACTTTATGTAGTGATCTTAATTTTTCTATAACTCATGTGTCTATTTTATTTGGTTGTCATACGTGACACTATGTGATGTGCCTCTATTACTTTGCATAGACACAATATGCCTCTCTTATTTTAGATGATCACAATTTGTATTTACCTCTCTTAATTAGTATGTCAAGAATATTCTCATTTTTATTCCCATATAATTTATTTAAACACACATGACATGTTCCAGGCCTAGGGAAATAGAATGGGCCGGCGGCTACCTGCACCGGAACAACAAGCGAGCAAATGGGCAGGGGCATCAAGTCTTTTTGCTGGGCACTGCTGACTGTGCATGTCGTCGTGGCCTGTCAAACGAGTAAATATGGCAAAATAAAGACACACAATTTTTAAAGATGCTAAATCTGTAGGAGTCATCCTAAGGATGAGAAACGATGAGTGATCATCTTAATAATGGTAAAGAGAAAAATGCATGGTCGGTCCTCCAAATTGCCAAGACATGTCACCTAGATCCCTCTACTCTTAAAGTGATAATTCTTGGTCCATTAACTTGACTTAGGATGTCATCCAGATCCAAATGAACTCGTATGGAGACAAATTTTATATCAAAATTGTAGCCCTCGACACGATCTACAACTTTGTAGTTGAAAAGTTTTGTTTATGGTCTCAAAATACTGTTGTAAGCATCCAAATTTTGAAATTTAAAATTTAAAATTATCCAACATTCTTGGATGGTGACATGGTCTATATGAAAGTTATAGTTATCGATACGATCTAAAAACTTGTAGTTAAAACTTTTTTTATCTGAAGTTGTTTAGTATCCCAAATATGTGTTCTAAGTTTAGAAATTTTGATATAAAAAAATTTAAAACGCATATTTGAGATACTAAACTTGTTCAAATAAAAAAGTTTTCAACTCTAAAGTTGTATATCGTATCGATAACTATAACTTTTATATAGACTATGTCACCATCCGGGAATGTTGGATAATTTTAAATTTTAAATTTCAAAATTTGGATGCTTACAACAGTATTTTGAGACCCTAAACAGTTTCAATTCAAAAAAAAATTCAACTACAAAGTTGTAGATGCGTGTCGAGGGCTACAATTTTGATATAAAGTTTGTCTCCATCCGAATTCATTTAGATCCATTTGGACCTGAATGATACTCGAAGTCAAGTTTATGAATCCAGAATTAGCATTTTGAGGGTAGATGGGCCTAGATGACACGCCTTGCCAACTTGTAGGACCGGCCATGTATTTTCCTCAATGGTAAATATGTAAAATTCCCCAACAATTGTGGTGACTCCGTAATTTTTTTTTCTTGGGAGAGAAACACTTTCCCGGCGTCGAGCAGTCGCCGCTGCTGGCGCCCTCGTCGCCGGCGACCCTCAAGCGGCTCTGTCCGCTGCGCCGCCGACCATGGTGAGACACACTTTCACACTCCGTCCCCGCACACCTCCTGCTCCCTGTTCGAATTTGTCGCTGCTTTTCGTCTTACCCCTTTCTCTCGCGCTCGCTCGCAGTTCTCCATCGCGGCCATCAACGAGAGCGACTCCGGCGGCCAATGGGAGCCGCTCGCGCCCACCAAAGAAGCTCAGGTAGGTATCCTCCTCCTCCGTTCTCTCTTATCGCTCTGAACTCGCCATCGCCCGAAAATTTTAGTGGTTTGTTTCTTCAAACTTCTGGGTGAGGATGAGTTAGGGCTTCTGATTTGTGGAAAGCAATGTGCTGGGTCAATCGTGTTTCAACTGACGAAACTGTTTCGCAATTGCCCTGTCAAGCCACCGTTGAGGGATCATGAGCTGTGCAGTGCAATCGTCCTGTTATTTGGTTTACTGCTGGATAAAATCCAGAAAATCTCAACAATAAAATCCACATTTAAGCTGGCATGGCAGTTCCATGTGCATTGTTTGCCACTCTACCTGCTGACTTTCCACCTAGGCACAACGTCAAGAACAACGCCGCTGATCTATCAGTACTTCATGTTGGAGCAACACTTGTGATTTTGGATTTTGAAGTGTATAGTTCTTAGTTCTTACTAATCGTTTGAAATGAAATGCAGTTAGTTTGAAATGAAATGCAGTTTGGTAGACGTAATCACATAGGTGGTCGCAGAAGTGGCTACGTCTTTAAGATTTAAGATGCTATTCTTTATGATGAGTTCTATTATGATTGAAATGCAGATAAACGTATGGTAGTGTAGTGTCAGGATTTGTTCTCATAAAATTTCCCGCTGCATGCTTAGGCCTGTTTTACAAGGCATATTTTAGTATAAAAGGTGATGCCGTCAGCGATATCCATGCATCAAAAGTAAATTAGTGGTTGTGACGAAGAACTTTGAGCTGGGAAGGTCTAAGAAGTTTGAGCGGGATATGACACTGCACACAAATGCAGTGTCCACGGCCAATTTCTTATATTCAGGGACGGATGTGGAGTTAAGTTAAGGGGGGTGCTCATCTCTCTTCTTCTTCCTCCAGCCCCCCTCTTCTTCCCTTACTCTTTTCACTTCCCTCTCTATTCATTCCATGGAGTCCAGTGGGGTAGGGTGGAGGGGGGGGGGTGGGGGGTGGGGGGTGGGGTGAGCACCCTCAGCACCCACACTGATTCCACCCCTGCTTATATCCCTGCCCTGCTGTGTATCCTTAAAATTGGTATTTTAATATATGTAGATTTTGAATGAGCCAACTATGATTGTAGGAGCCTTGTGATTTAGACGTTTATACCAAGTGCTACTTTTCTCTATGAGGAGATACGTGCGTGCGTGGAAAGACTGTTTTGTGCAAGCCTTGAGTGTCGCACAAACTATCACAGATGAGAGGGGTATCTGAAGGATATATCATGTGCTTGCATTGAACAAAACAGTTCTGGTTGGTAACCTCAGATCTCTTAGGAGTTAGGAACAATGTACTCCAATCTAACTAAATTGTGCTTGCAGTGCACAAAACAGTTCTTGTTGGGAACCTCAGATCTCTTTGGAACAAATGTATTCTGATCCGACTAAAATTATGCTTGCAGTGAACAAAACTCTTGATCAGAACCTCAGATCTCTTAGGAACAAATGTGCTGTGATCAGACTAAAATTGTGCTTGTATTGAACAAAAAGCTCCTTTTGGGAACATCAGATCTCTTATGAACAAATATACTCCTAATTTCTATGTTCTTAAATCTCAACTTCTGTAAAATCAATTGATCTCATGTGTCTATTGATATTTTAGGGGGGATTATTGGTGGAAAATAGGAACTCGTAGTTTAATTACGTGAGCAGTTGTCTGGTTAAAAGGGGCGTACCCAGTGCCGTAGGCTCCCGCACTGCGGGGTCTGGGGAAGGGAAATAGCCCGCAGCCTTTCCCGCACAAATGTGCAGAGGCTGAGGCTCGAACCCTGGACCTCTTGGTCACAGGCGGTAAAGCTCTACCGCTTGCACCAGGGCCGCCCTTCGCAGTTGTCTGGTTAACAGAAATTTATTTTTTCTGGTGTTTTCTGGGGATTGGAATCTGAACTTGTAGTATTTGATTTCCAAAACATATATGCACTCTGCCCTTGATTTTGTTAGTGCTTTTGAAGAATGGAGCACTTCAATTTTCTTGGAATGCGGGCTGGGTGGGGTAGGGGTATCTAGCAGCAATGATGCTGAGCACCTTTCTGTAGCTTTTGTCTATATCAATTATTGGGAGTACCTATCACATGAGAACAGAATCCATGTATATATTGTTGTTCTTCTGTGCATATCAGTTCTTTTTTCATGAATTTGTTGGATGATGTATTGATCTGTTGGGTGCAAGTTATTAATGGTTACTTCTAGATAAGTATAGGTTAACATCTGACTTATATATTCTCATAATTCTTTTCTTGTTGCAAGAGTGAATTCAGTGTCGAACACTCTTAATACTTGTCTCAATATCATTGTGTTACTGAGGTTCCCTTTTGATGCTGTCAGGAATTTGCGCTCTCTCAGAAGTACCACGAGGGACTCCTCAAGTTGCAACAAAAAGACTATGCAAAAGCTCGTGAACTTCTCGAGGATGTTTTGAAGGACCCACTAATATCAAACGTTCAGGCAATGTCACTTTTTTTAATATATATGTTGTTTTATTATCAAATCCATAACAGCGATTATATTACTCAACAGGTTGATAACATTGGCAGTGATCAGCATTTGCTGCAGCTAAGGTGTTCTTCTCTCATACCTTTTTTTATACATGGTAAAGATGTATCTAGTTGGTTATTTGTTACATTGATGGGCATAGTGCTGAAGTAACATACAAAACGGAAGACCATCCACGAAACAATTTAATTGCATAAAACTGTGGTGCCTCTAAATTTTATGGTACCAGATATTCTAGCCTTCTTGCTATATGTGACTTCGCCACTTCGGAAGACCAATTTTTCCCTGTAAGTGATCATAATTTGAATATCTATGCCCTATGTGCACAAGCTGCATTACTACAAATACAAAATAAGGCAATGCTGTAGTATTATACAAGAAAGAAACTGCTCATTTTGTGCCTTTTTCCTCATGATTTTCTGATGATGTATTTTCCCCCTTTTTATGTTTGAAAAGATATCCCTTTTCCTTGTAGTTGTTAACCTATGGTTCTATATATGTCATAACAGCATCATAAGTTTACTGTGCCTGTAATAATATACTTTAATTCTATTGTCCAAATACATATAATTACTCACTTGGCTGGTGTCGGCTGTTGAGTGAGATATATCGCATACGTCACATTAACTTCTACTGATAAAATGTTGACACACTTTTCAACTGGACAGGTTTTTGACATTGAAAAACCTTGCATCTGTTTTCCTTCAACAAGGTTTGGAGTTCTATGATAATGCTCTTCATTGTTACCTACAAGCTGTAGAGCTTGATTCAAATGATTCAGTTGTCTGGAATCATCTGGGAACGCTTTCTTGTTCAATGGGTTTGCTGAGCGTATCAAGATGGGCATTTGAGCAAGGGCTTGTATGTAGCCCAAACAACTGTATGATACTCTTTTTTACTCATTATTATAGATTTATTCAGTTCATCTATCACACTTGTGATACCTATTTTGGTTTCTTCTACAATTATTACTTATGCCTTCTATAGGGAACTGCATGGAGAAATTGTTGGAGGTGCTTATAGCAATAAGTGATGAAGTTGCATGCCTTTCTGTAGCAAATTTAATACTTAAGAGTTGGCCATCGCATCATCGTGCTTTACATGTGAAGAAGACCATTGAATGTGCTGAACCAGTACCTTTTGCACCTCGGGGTGTTGACATACTTGAACCCAAGCATGCAAAACTCATATTTCCCAATAAAAGAAAATCTGTAGATGATGAAAGCTGTCAAGAAATAGGGATAAAGAAGAGTAAACAGAGTGCTACATTGCAATTGAATGAAGCAAAATGGTTGGCCCTTTTAGACGGTATCCTAGGCTTCATAAGTGCAAGCAACGGGAAGGCTGGTGAATATAATTGCATAAATACTGTTGATAGGTGTTCAGTCAGTGAGAGTGGTGACAAGGGGCTTGCTTATAACATGATTGATATTGTCATATCTACAGATACAATCAAAAGTGTGGAATCTGCTGGTGAAAATGGAAATGATTCACGCCATGATGGTGAGATTCTGCCATTTCATGATTGCAAAACTCTAGCTAAAGAGAAAGATGCTAATTCAGATAGGGAACATCCTCATGAAAGACGGAGCACACGCCTTGAGAGGCTGCGAAGTCGCAAATCTGGAAAAGATGAAAACGGATCTGATGGTAAAGATATATCACATGCTATGACCCAGTTTCTAGAATCATTTATTCTAAAAGGACCAAGTCCTGTAGAAAAGGCTGATTTTTCTGGAAATGCTGATGCTTCAAATCCTGACACTCTCAACTATACATCCGATGAGGAGGCAAATGATCTTAAGCAATTTCTATGCAAGATATCCAAAAATTATGGCCCTTATCACATTGGTTATATGTTACTTGAGGAGATGTCTCATCTCAAAGTGCCATTCCAAGATTATTTTGTCAAGTTCATTGAACTGGACAAACTTACTAGAGGCTGGGCTGAAGACAGATCTGCACTGTGCAATTTATTTCTAGCTGAACTGTACTATGATCGAGCTTTGTGTTCTGGAAGCCCATCAACATCTTCTGAGCTGTCTGATTCATCTTACCATCTTTGTAAGATCATTGAATCAGTAGCTCTGGAACTGCCATTCAACACATCTGTTGGAGAAATACATTCCGCCAACTTGGATTTGGGGAGTAGCAGGGCAGGTGAATGTTCAAGTGATGTAACTGAGAGAAGTCATGAAAATTCTGACAAATCTGGTCCTGTTGATATGCTTAGTGATCAAAAGTCCAAACACGATTCTTCTTCAAACATGAATTGTGCATTCTGGATTCGCTTCTTCTGGCAGAGTGGTTGCCTGTCCCTTTCATCAGACTGCAAAGAGAAAGCTTATAAGGAGTTCAATATTGCCCTGTCAATACTAAAAAATAGCAACGAAACCAAAAGCTATGGAGAGGTCATTCTTCTACCTCACACCAAGCTTGTAAAATCACTGACAACTGATAGGATTCTTCGTGAAATTAACTTGATCAGGCTTGAATCACTCCTTTGGAATAATGATGAGAATATCAACAAAATAACTCATACAGAGTTCATGCAATTGCTACCTCCACTTTTGCTTTCCACCAAAGATGCCTATGTTGGATATGCATATGGTCCACAAAGAGAAAGTGAGAATGTTATTTCACTTGAGTTGTCTGCCTTGGATGTCTTAATATCTGCGTGTGAAAAAGCAAAACCAATGAACATCCAGGTATATCTTGACTCCCATCGAAGAAAAATTCAAGTTCTAACTGTGGCAGCTGGCATGGTTGGATCTGTTACACCCCTGAAAGCGAAAGGTTCAAGCGACGTGGACTTTGTGGAAGCAATGAATAGGAACCGGCTAGAAAATGTTGTGGAAGCAGTCAAAGACGTGTCTCGAAATGCCAGTAAAGCAAAAGACATAATTGATCAATGTGATAATTCTGTGAGTTGGATATTTCTCTACTCAGATCCTCCTTCATCGCCCTCTTAACTCAACTCTTTATTCTTGCCACAATAGGTGTCGAGTATCACTATTGTGTTAATTCATAAATATATTAGTATCAGTGTGCCCCATGCAAAAATATATTAACTCAACTTCTTTTTTGCGGTTGATTAGTATTTTCCGTGGATGTGACAAAGTCAGACTTTAAAACTTTGGCACATTTAGCAACTTTTGTAGCTTTGACCACTCATATAGTTATGAACATCTAGATTGGCCGTGGTAAAAAAAGAATTCTTTTAGAATCTATTCTTAATTTATAATCTATAGTGTTTGTAAACATATTATGGTAAATACTGGTGGTTGAATGAACCTGTGATATGGATTGGCTAGCTAACTGAACGATAACGAAGAGTTGAGGCGAATCCGCCCTTTCAAGGAAGCTCTGAACTACCAATTAAGTGGTTTACGATAATTATTTCCTTGCCTTAATTGAAAACTCCGTGCTCTTTATAATGCACATTTTTTACTGGACGGAGTAAATTGCTGATGGGGTAAAAACACAAAGATCTATACACTTGCTTATTCCATGTAATTGATTAAACTGCATTGTCTTGTAGAAAAGATCAAACCAACATAATCAGTAGCCAGGAAATCCTTTTTTTATGTTTTTTTAGTAATATCTATTCTACATGTCTCTGCTTGTACTTTCATCTTGTGAGAGTTGTTCCATGACATTGCCATGTTCTAACTGAAGGCATTACCTGAAATTCCATATATTGCTATGCTGTATCAGTTTCTCTAACACTGTTATGAGAGTCATAGATTGATTTACATAATTACATATCTGCAGGATGGGCAAGATGGTTGGAGCTCACTACTTTCTATCGTTGGTGATATTCAATCATTGCTCCTGACAATCATGTGTGCTGCTGTCAAGATAATACTATCGAGAAAACTCTCATGCTCTGGAACCTCCTATCAGGTTGACCAGTTGGAAAGTTCCTGTCTCATAGATGCAGCAATTGCATTTTGCAAGCTCCAACACCTTGATCCTACAGTATCCATCAAAACTCAGGTATGTGCCAATGCCACCTTCATATTGGACAAAGTTACAGAGCTCTTTTTTTTTTTTCTTTCCTTTTTCTCAAACACACACGAGAGCTATGCACCTTTATATTATAGAGAGAAAAAAACGGACAACAATCCCATACAAAGCAACCTTTACCTCAACTAGGAGATAACAGAAGGTTGCAGCAAAGCACAAAAAATAATCACCTAATATACATGTAAATAACGACCCAACCTTAGTAAAACACTCACAGAATTAGACTTTGTACTGCAATATTTGTTGCAATAAAACCATAACCTTAAGATAGCACTCAAACAATAATCCAGTGATATCACTCTCGTACAACAAATTTTGTATCATGAGGCTAATTGCAGGTTGAAGATTACATGGTTTGAATTTTAAAATGTCTGTTCCTTATAAAAAGAAATGGAGGGAGTATTGCTTTTCCTATTGAACATTCAATCATTCAATCACCAATGCAGGTTGACTTAATCGTCGCAGTCCATGATTTGCTTGCTGAGTATGGGCTCTGTTGTGCTGGAAGGGGTGGCGAAGGGGAGGAAGGGACATTCCTCAAGTTCGCAATCAAACATCTGATGGCTCTAGATGTGAAACTAAAATCTCAACTTAGTATGTTTTTCTTACCGAACTCTTGTTTGAGATTTTTTTCTTACCAAAATGTGTCATGATAGACATGTTTTATGTTTTCTTGCCAATTAATAGCATTTGTTTTTTTTCTGTCTTGTTTAGATTCAAATGGGATGGAAGAAGATGCAGTTCCAAAAGACGTCAGAGCAGAAGACAGTATGGCCGATGAACCATCGGTTAGTGACAGTAAGCAGAACTCTGATGATGAGGAAGAATCGGGTAAAACTGGATTTGCACAGACCATTTTAATAATATACAGCGGTTTTGTATTTATCTTGTGGTCTAAATAATGTACTCGCTCTGTTCCAAATTATAAGTCTAGAATTTGCTATGTATCTAGACATACATTATATCTAGATGCATAGCAAAATAGATGTACCGCCGCAAAAAAAAAAAAGAAAAGCAAAATAGATGTACCAAAAAGGTCAAAGCAACTTATAATTTGGAATTGAGGGAGTATAACTTGAGATAATACTGTTTTTTTTTTTCTCGAATACGCAGGAGAGCTGCGTATCATTGTATTAGTAGAAGAAGAAAGTCATACATAGACCAAACACACCCACACACACACATCCTCACACCTTCCCTGTTTTCTAGGACTAAAGCACCTGGTTTTAAGTTTACAACGACCGGGCGGCGAAGAAGCTAAACACTAAAAGCCCCTAGCAGTGAGCAAGGCAAGACCCTTAGCTCCTGCCATACACCAGCAATGGGCCTCATCCCAGGCTAGACTCAGGGCCGAGTCAATTGCTTGGTACAGCCCCATTGAAGACACATTCATTCCGATGTTTCCAAATACTCCAAGCGCCAAGGATAATGATAGAATTCAGGCCTTTTCTTATCTCTTATGAATTATCATATTGTTAATTCTTGGTTTTGCAGTGAAAGTAAAGCAATGAGCTCTATAGCGTTTAATTTGTATCTACTCTCTGATAAATGTACTGTTCATGCAGAATTGGATGAGATACAGTCATGTCTTGATAGTGCCTTGGACCAGGCTTTTTTCTGCCTGTATGGTTTGAAGATCAACCCGGATTCTTGCAGTGAAGATGATCTTGCAATACATAAAAATACAAGTCGAGGTGATTATCAAACCAAAGAACAGTGTGCTGATGTGTTTCAATATGTCCTGCCATATGCAAAAGCTCTATCTGTGAGTAATTTCTAATAACTTCCTTTGTGTTTTGTACTTTCAGTAGCTATTGACTCCAAGCATCAAATATAGTGTCTAATGCCTTGTCCATTCTTAATTTGTGTTTTAGAAAACTGGCTTGGTTAAATTACGGAGAGTGCTGCGGGCTATACGTAAACACTTTCCGCAGCCACCCTATGACTTATTTGTTAACAACCCTATTGATAATTTTTTGGATGGATCTGACTCATGTGAAAAAATACTCTCTGAAATTTGTGAAAGCAATGAATCTAGGGAAGCTATCCTGAATGTACTGTTCCCAGGTGAAAGGGGTTACGAAGCATTCAAAAAGCTCTCCACTGTCAGGTTGGCTTGTGTGTTACACCTAGAATCCCTTCTCTATGATTTGACACAAAACTATTGGTATATATACCTAACTACGTGTTCAATTGTTTGGTGCAGCTCTGAGCCTTACTCAGATGTTTATGAAAACTTATATTATTACATAGCTCAAGCTGAAGATATTAGCGCCACCGACAAGCATACAGGTTTTGTTTTGAAAAAGGAAGGAGAAGAATTTGTTGAACAGAGTGCCAATATTTTCAAGTATGATTTGTTGTACAATCCGTTGCGGTTTGAAAGCTGGCAGAAGCTTTCCAATCTTTATGACGAGGTGGTATCTTTTTACCTGTACCAATTAATTGGATCTGTTTTCTTATAATCGATCAATTCTGTTGCATAACCATTGTTTTTATGACAGGAAGTTGATCTGTTGCTGAATGATGGTAGTAAACATATAAGCATCTTGGATTGGCGAACAAACACAGATTTAATCAGAAGGGTTGAGATGGGTCGTCGACATAGTCGACGCTGCTTATTGATGAGTTCACTACTGGCAAAAACTGCTCCTGAGCAGGTGATTTCCTCTAGTCTTCTATGTATCATGCATTCATGCTGCCCTTTTCTGCCAATGAATTAGTTACCTTTCATTATTCTTGAACTTGCTTATTGATTGGATGGCATCTAAACTCATTCTTATCCAGAGTGAAGCACATGAACTGTTGGCTCTAGTGTACTATGATAGCCTCCAAAATGTGGTACCTTTTTATGATCAAAGGGCTACTTTGCCAGTGAAGGATTCATCATGGGAGACATTTTGTCAAAATTCTATGAAGCACTTTGACAAGGCTTTTGAAATCAAGTAATCATACACTCCTAATCTGTTTTCATGTTGTCTGTTGTTTTTCAGACATGGGATGATATCATACTTCTTTACTTGCAGGGAGCAGTGGCTTCATGCGTTTTACCTTGGGAAACTGTGTGAGAAACTGGGGCATTCCTTTTCTAAGGCATTTTCATACTACAACAAAGCCATGATGCTGAATCCAACTGCAGTCGACCCTGTTTACAGGATTCATGCATCACGCTTGAAGTTACTTTACACTCAAGGGAAACAGAATCTTGAAGCTATACAGGTTTGTCTAGATGTATCTGACCAGTTTTTTTAGAGTTATTTTTCCTTGAAAAATTACTGCAGCGAGCTTCTTCATTGAGTGTTTTTTAGTCTACTCTTGTTTAATGAATTATTTCACTACCAAAGCCTTGAGGACATAACCAAATGGGCTGAATTGTCTATGCCAATCTAGAAACTTTATCAGGTTCTTGTGATTGATTCTCAATAAAAAAAGTCTAGCTTTAAGCATTGGGTGAGGTGACCTGAGTAACATCCATATCCTACCTAGCCATGGTTTGTTTTTTCTTTTACCCGAAAAAACAGCAGGGGATGGCCCCACTGTTAGAATTTTATTAAAGCAAAAACAACCAGCTGTACAACAGAAACAGAACAAAAAACATCAACAAAGAAGAAAACAGGTAGCTTGAGGCAGGCTGGGCCAAACTGCGTACCAAGCTCTAGCCATGATTTGTGATTCCATAGGAATCAGGTTGTTGCTGTGGCCTACTGCCCACAACTGACTTGGCCCGGCTTTTTGTGAACTTGGCATGTTATATTAAGGCAGAGAAGAAGGAAAATAAGTCAATCACTAGCGTTCTCTTCTTCCTTGACAGTGAAAGATGCAGTGTGAGATTTTATTTTCAAAAAAATGCCTCGAGTTTAGCGCTAGCTGTCAGTATCAGCATGTGTTGGGGCCATTGTAAAAATAAAATAACTTAGCTTTGGTTAAACTTTCATAGGACATTTGTGTTGCAATACCTTTTTTCAGCCTACTCAGAGAGCCACAGTTCTGCATCATTTAATTGTGGCGATGACTGATGACCACATCAAAACGCATCAGATTGCAAAGGAGATATCTGTTTTTTTTTAACTCATTAAAAATGAAAGTAATTGTGAATCGTAAAGGGGGGTAATGGCTCATGTGAGCCTACTGCCTACGTGAAGTTATGCCTTTGGTGATAACTCCAGCGCTACACTTTTTCATCTTGTTTATGCTTTGGGGTTTTCCTTAATCATATCCAACCATCTGTTGGTTGGTATTTTTTTAGGAATGATACCCAGCTCTCCTGTGTGTTTGAGAAAAAAAATATACTGTTTCTGTCTTGTATCATTATGATATTGTTCTTTAGTAGACAATTTTATGTTAACTTTGTTGAGTGTTTGCTTTATAGGTTGTTGCTGACTACACATATAACCAGTCAACAAAAGAAAATGTCTTGAGCATGTTGGGGTCAACGACTAATGTTTTGCAGTCTTCTTCTGATAAAACATCTGCTTTAGATACTAAAGCGGAAACTAAGTTTGTTGAGCCTGATATACTGGATAAAGTGTGGCACATCCTTTATGATGATTGTCTGTATGCTCTTGGTACTTGTGTGGAAGGGGAACTCAAGCATTTCCACAAGGCGAGATACAAGCTTGCGCAAGGATTGTATAGGAGAGGTGAAGCAGGGGACCTGGAGCGGGCTAAGGAAGAGCTCTCGTTCTGTTTTAAATCTTCTCGGTCTTCCTTTACAATAAACATGTGGGAGATTGATGGCACTGTTAGAAAAGGAAGGTAAAGTTCAATTTCTGTCTTATGTAAGATTTTTTATTGTTATATTTACTTTTGATTTTAATCTGTTGTTCTCATAGAAAAAAATATATAAATTCTTTGATGTGCAATGACCAATGGTGGGTTAAAGTTCAAACAGTTTGACTATATGTATTCTGGGAGGTTATTCATTTCATCCAAATAGTATAAGATTAATAACTTACCTGGAAATTTTGCTGCATCTAGGAGGAAAAATCCAAATGTGGGTGGATCCAGAAAGAATCTGGAGGTCAGTTTGTCAGAAAGTTCACGAAAATTCATTACATGCATCAGGAAGTATATGATACTCTATTTAAACCTTCTGGAGAAGAATAGGGACCTGTGGACTCTTGAAAAGGCTTATACCTATCTGCGAACAGATAAGAGGGTACCTCCCTACTACAGAATAACTATGCCAGGTTATGTATTTTTTCTGCACATTAAACGACCTTTTTTTTTTCCTTTTCTCTTCTGTAGTTTGCATTGTGTTTGGGTGATATTGTTCCTGTTGGTCTTGGGAAGTACCTTCAAGTTCTAACGGCTGCAATTCATGATCCTGAGATTCGTCGAGCTTCTGGTGATGCTTCCGTTGAGCAACTGCTTGAGAAAATGTTCACTGTATTCATGGATCATGCAAACATGTGGGCTGATATAAGCACTATACCAGAGGTGAACAGTCCAGAATTATCAGAAAGCAATCTTTACAGGTAAATTACTCAATCGTAGTGCCATAAATCATTCATACGCTTCATAGTTTTAAAATAGCACTTCTTTGTGGCAGTTATATCCACCAGTACATACATTTGCTCGAGAGTGATGTACGACTAGATGTTCTAGAAGGACTAAACGAGAAGATAAGAAAGAGGTTCAAGACACCGAAATTGTCAAATAGCAACTTTGCTAAGATATGCAAGCATGCTTCTCTGGCATGGTGCCGGTGTATTCTCATCAAACTGGCCTCAATCACTCCACTGCCTGAATCCACAGATGCAACCAATCAGCCTGCTCCATTATCCAACGGGCTTCTACTCTATGTTGACTTGCAACCTGATGAGCTTCTTCTCTCATCCCCTGATGGACCTGCTCAATTCAAAGGCCTTGACATGAACTGGTTTGAGACACTTAATAGAATTAAAAACATCCCGGTGAAGCAAACATCAGAAGATAACTTGGAGACTGCTGTTACGTTAATGAAGAGCACTTATAACTTTTATCGGGAGAGCTCTTGTGGAACATTTCCCTCAGGTATCAATCTCTACACGATAACACCATCGCAGGCGCCTATTGAAGGGCTACCGCAAACTGCTGCTGTAGTTGAGACTCTCGACTTAAGTATTCCAAGAAAGCTCCTTCTGTGGGTATATACCCTGGTTCATGGTCGTTACTCCAATATATCCTCTGTTGTAAAGTATTGTGATGAGATGAAGGTATGATGTGCATTTGTTGTGATGCGAGGTTTGCTCCATGTTATGTTTTCTCCATCCTTACAGTCAAATTTCCCCTTTTTTTTCTGGTTGCAGTTAAGAAGTAAAAGAGGAACCTCAGCTGCGTCTGCTTCATCGCAAGTTGTGCAGCCAGTGTCACACAGTACTGTTTCTTCCCAAGGTTTTTCAGACAGGCCCTGACATCTAGGTGTGCTTAACATAGCTACCCTTTGGGTTTACCCTGATATCTTTGCCTTTTTTCTTCTTGTTACAGTTGTATCTAAAGAAAAGAGCTCCCAAGTTGAACCCGCTGAAGCAGCACAAAATCCTTCTGATCAAGCTGCAGCTTGCGCTCCTGCACACCAAGAAGTGGGTGGTGCTAGCGCCTCGCAAAGTGCCATTGAGGCCCAGAAAGCCACTGCTGCGGCATCTCAGCTCACTCGCAGTGGTTCATCAAAGGCAATGGAAAATGCACAGGACGGCGGAGAGAGGAAGTAACGAGGCAGAGCTTGTTTTGACAGCATATGCTATGCTCGTATGGATGCATATGATCCCTCCTGACGATTCTCATATCTTAGCTCCGTACACGACTCCGTGTGGAAATGGCTGCCGCCGCGGCCATCTTTTAACAGATCCAGGTCGTATGTATACCCAGGTTTATAATTAGTGTTTCCTAAGTATATCAGTAGATTATAGAGCTGTGTAGTTTGAGCGATACTAAGGTGTTACAAATGCCACATGCTAATCCTGATTTTATGGCTAATGCTAAAAATCTGTGATCTATTTATTGACATAGACTGAACTTTCCCGTATTGGAAAAAAGTCACATGTTCTACTTAATGTTACGTGCTTCCATGTTATGCTTATCTTCTCTTTCCTCAGGTGTTTGTCGCCTAATTTAAAAGTGGAAGGACATGAAAAAAATAAAGAGTAGAAAACAATTCCTGTTACAAATGTATAAGAGAAAAAGAACATATAAAAATGGTTAGGATAATTTAGAAATATTATATAGATCCCAGTGTGAAATTATCTTCTATATTTTATAACTGCATTATTAGAAACTCTTAAGGATGACCTTCTTTATTCCTTCTAATATATTTTTAGTAGTAAAAATATTATGTTTTTAAAAATAAATTATTTGATAATCTTGGAGATGCTCTTATAGAACAATTCTCCTTTTTATTTACCGAGAAAAAGCCAGTAATAAAAGAGAAAAGCATGACTAAGGCCTGGCCCACGTCTAATGTTGTTGGGCCGGACTGGTCTTGACCTCGGTACCGATTGAGATCGTCACCGGCTCACCACCGCATCAGCCACGCAGGCTGCAGTCCCCCACCGAAGGCACGCAGTCACGCCCCGCACCCCTAAACTCGAAGACAGGAGCGACCGAGACAGGCCGACGCGCACCAGCAGATCCCACGCTCACCGGGGAGGAGGGAGAGGGCGACCGGCGTCGCCGATGGGTTTCATCATGGAGTTCGCAGAGAACCTGATCCTCCGTCTGATGGAGGACCCGGACAAGCGCGACCAGGTTCGGCGGGAGCATGTCTACAAGATGAAGGAGCGGTGCGAGCGCACCAAGGCGGCGTGGAGCCTCCCGATGCGCCCCTACGGCTTCTGGACCTTCGACCGCTTCAACACGCAGCTCGCCTTGGACGCCCAGATCAGCCAGGCCGTCGGCCGCCGGGACCCTTACGACGACCTCATCATCCGCCACTCCGGCTACCCGCCGTCTTCCTGAACACCCGTGCCGGTACGCTCCTTCTTCCCTCGATAGATCTCGATGCTGCCCTTTCGTCGTAGGAATCTGGGCGAATTGATTGGGGATAGGACGGTTTGGTCGGCCTCAATTGCTGGATGGATTATTGAGGGAAGCATTTGTTGTTTGGCGACAATAGGTTGAAATCTCTGGTTGAACAATTTGGTGGGAGTTGTCTTTAGACGAATTTTGGAGTGGTTCTAGCTAAGGTTTAGTTATCTTACTGATTGTCGTTGGTCGAGAGGTCTGCTGATTTTGATTCGGCCGATGAAAAATCGGGATGGATCAAATCCAGTTCAGCTATCGGTGAGTTTCTTAGGTTAGCTAAGTGTTTAGATTTCTGGTCGCTCTAATACTCTGAAGCACGAGCAGTTTTATGACTTATGGAATCTTGTGAGGCTATAGAATTGGTTGCTTCCTAGTTATCTTATCTCTTATCCTGTCTCTTTGGTGGAGAGATCGAGTTTCGAGTAGATATTTCTGTATCTTTGTGTTTCCTTGGTAATATGCGTTGTGTTAAGCTATGAACACTTATTATTTTTGAGTTGCTCTTCTTTATCTTCCTTTTGAACATGAAGCTATGTTTATTCCCGACGGTTTGCATTTTCCAGTAGACTGCCCTAGTTTGCTTAAATTTTTGGGATTAAGTTTGTCCATAAACACAATTGCCTGAGTGATGCACATCACCAACTAAACTCTAGATCTGATTACATTCATAGACCTGTACTGCATGATGGACTAATCAAGTAATCATGCTTGTATACATTGGACCTGTTGTTGACATAGAAATGGCTGCTTTGAATTTGACTGCGTCACTAGATCGACATTATGTTTACAGGTTTAGCTTCAGTAATTCCTGACAAATAAGTATCTTTGGTGAATTGTTTTTTTTTCAGTATGCTGTCTGGAAAATCAGATTGTTGCATTTGAATCTTCAGAGGCTGAGGTTATACATGACAATGTGGCATTTGAGTTGTAATCAGTGTCAGAAGTAAATGAGTCTTGAGTTTTGTGGTGTATAATCCAGGTGCCCATTATATCAGTTGTGACACTATCAAACAAAGTGGAATTGGCCATATTCTCATAACTAGTTCTCAAATATGTTGACTGATACGCTTAATGTTGATAAAAAAGGCATTATTGTGTCTGTCCTAAATAGGAGACTACACCACAGATGGATGTAAAGACAAGAGTAGAAGTTACAGGCAGTGGTGGAGCTAGGTGGAAAAACAAGAGGGGGCCATTAGCATAAATTTCTTGCTTAATATGCATAGTTATTGATTTTAATCAACAGTTTAGTAGCTACTTAAGGGAGTTTTCAATGACCAAGCAGGGGCCATGGCCCTCTTTGGCCTGCATGTAGCTCCGCCAGTGGTTACAGGGGAATTTTAGGTTATGTGGCATATGGGTTATCTAGGGCCTGTGGCAATGTTGCGCACTCTGTGTGCACTGGTATGGTGGCAATTTCTGTCCACTATTTTTTTCTTGTTTCATATGCAGTATTTTTGTACTCCCTCCATTCCAAATTATAAGGCATTCCTATGCAGTGACCTCACAAAATTATGCCCCCCCTCCCCCCTCCCTCTAAATTTGAGTCGCTGTTATTTGGAAAAGGTCCATTTTACTACCCCCAAAAAATCTCTTTCCCCATATGACACCCTATACAAAAATATCGACTCGATTTAGTTCCTCAAACTATTCAACTTAGTCCAATTCATCCTCTAATGAAATTTGTTTCTCCCCTTACGAGTTATGTTTTGATTTTTATTTTTGGGATGATATATTGCATCATATCCTATGAGAAAATAATTTGATAATTTTATGGGTGTTTCCTTTACCATTTTCATATCCCAAGTGTACTAGGCAACACCCACAAAATGTTAACCTAAAACTCAAATTGTACTAGGAGGGAAAAAAGACAAATTTCGAAAATGGACCTTTTCCTTCTTGTTTCTAGGCTATTTAGGGAATGCCCTGTTCAGCCATTTGTGGTATCTCTTTATCATGACTGACAGACTAGATGCTGCTTATAATATTTCTTATTAACTTTTAAGTCAGCTGAACATGCGAACCATATGTTTTTATTGAGAATATGACGTATATGTGTGCTCCTCAAATTCCTTTATTCTGAGGTTTCAGATGGTCTGATGGTTTCTTTATTTTCCTACAGATCATTGCGCAGAAGGTCTACTTGGGCATTAATAAGAATGTCGCCCCCTCAAACTGATTGTGATTCCATTCTCTTCTGTTTGAAAATGTTACCACCAAACTACCCTACTTTCTGTTTCAGTTTGGTATGGAAGCAGAGGTTGTGTACTTTTATTCTCAAGTTGTCTTTGTAATATGAAATATTCCAATAATCATACGGAGCACTCATTTGCCTTTACTACTCGGGAAATTCTCCCAGTGACTACATGCGTCAGGTTTTATATTTTTTGGATAGTTTGTCAAGCTATATTGATTCTATACAAGCCTGCATTTTATTGATTGAGGCAAGCCTCAAGGCCATGTTCAATCAGACCGTGGTCCAGGTTTTTCTGGGCTCAATTCACCCAACAGTTTCTGTTTAGTGGTTTAGTGGTCAGTCATCGGTTACAACTTACAAGCATCTTGCAGCACAATGGTCATTTGGTCACGGGCATCGGGGCATGCAGGACAAAGAAGTGTGTATCAGCGTCACGGTATGGTATCAGTGTATCACTTACCACTACTGGTTTCTAATCAAACTGGCTGCATTTGCATTGTCCTGTAGTATTCCAACTATTTGCACCAAACCACCCCATTTTCATCAGCAGTTTGGCGTATGATCGTGGAAGTACTACTCCAGAGGTGGTTCTGTGCCCGGTTTGCTGTCTGTATTATGAAATGCTACTCAGTGGCCTTACTGAGTAGTAGTATAGTGTACTACCCAATACCCATTTGCCTAAGCTATTTTGGAAACCAATCCCATGGTTGCAGATCTCAGTTTTTGTCTTGTTGGACCTTGGGGTTCTTGGCTGCTTGCCAAGGGTCAATGATCAGGTCACTCCTCAAGTCCTGAGGCAGCTGAGTCATGGGTCGTTCAGCTGGTGGTCCAGGTTTCTCCATAACTTGTGTCTCTGAGACCATTGGAGCACTGGACAGCTACCGTTTGGGCTTTTCGCTTTTTGGCTTTTGTCAGCCCTGCATCTCGGCTTCCAGTGTCTCACCCACCACAGTGATCGTTTTGGCCAAACCTGCGTATCATTATCACTGTATGTATGTATCACCCTTCCATGTTACTATCGGACCCAATTATCCAATCGGAAAGGTCGAGTGCCATTTGGAAGAGCTTTGAACTTGGATTCCCGTTTCACCCCACCACAGTGATCGTTTTGGCCACGTGAATGCAGGCCAAACCTAGTTATCATTATCACTGTATGCATCACTCTTCCATGTTACTATCTGAAATTATTCTTACCCAATCACCCAATGGAAAAGGTCGAGTGCCATTTGGAAGAACTTGGAACTTGGATTCCCCAACTAAGAGCCAGGCGAGGTTAGCTCTTATTCGCAACTCTTTGATAGGAGCGCGGGCCGCACACATTGTTGACAACTTAGGGCGGGTTAGGTTCAGGGGCGGATCTACAGCCAACCATCGGGGTTAGCTGACCCCGGTAACATGCCAAAAACTCACTAATAAGTTCTTTTATCTATCTGTAAATTACACTTTCAAATACAAAATGAGCATGTCTTTGACCCTGTTGCTTATTATTCCTTGACCCCAGTAACATGCTATCCTGAGCCAACCATCGGGGTCAGCTGACCCCAGTAACCTGTCAAAAACCCACTAATAAGTTCTTTTATCCACCTGTAAATTACACTTTTAAAGATAAAATCAGCATGTCTTTGAGCCCGTTGCTTATTCCTGGACCCCAGTAACATGCTATCCTGGAGTCGCCCCTGGTTCGGTTGAAGGTGTTAAGAATCGACATGTTCACGGATTGCCAACCCGTTTTCTCTGTTCCCGATCCCAAGAAAGAGACACATAGAAGTTGTAGATAGATCCGTCTCCCTCTCCCAATCTTAAGAACAACACAGAAGAACACGCGGGACACAAGTATATGAGGGGGAGCCATCTCTTCATTAGTCAATATACGTGTACATGAAGCCCTTTATATAGATATGTCTTCAGGACAAATATGGTAACCACCATGGCATATATGGTATAAGCCAATCAAGGCATATATGGTATGAGCTCATCAATTCCTCTAATTGAGGAATTCTTAACACTCCCCCTTGGGCGAATACCATGACAAATACATGCCTTGTTAAAACTCCAAAAACTCAATAGAAAAAATATGGAGAAAGAGTACATTATTGTCTTTTAATGCATTTGCACATTGTTGCCTCATTAAAAACCTTACATGAGAAACTTCAGAAAAACTTATCAAGGAAAAAGGAGTACAACATTTATCTTCAGGACAAATTGTGATCTTCTGAATCATATCATTTGAATTCCATAGAATTATCAAGGATTAATATTCTAGAAAGGTTCTCCCCCTGAACCTTGCAGTATTGACCACTATGCCAAAAATACTTTCTACAAGAAGCATATGAACATAGAGACTTAATAAGTATATCGCATATATTGCAAGGATCATTTCATAATGTCAACCTAATCTTATTTCTGGAAGCCGTGGAGTAAAAATATAAAGAGTACATACATAATAAACCCACTTTCATAAATGGTGTCATGATAGAACCTTCAACAAAAGTTAGGAACTCACCATTTAGAATAACACCTTCTACGTATTGTTTAAGACATTCAAAGTCTTATTACGATCTCCCCCTGATGACAACATCCGTTGAAGTCATTCATTCTCATGCCATTATATATTAATTGGGAGTAAATATAGGCATGGATAGTACAAGTGATATTACAATATTTCCATAATATTTAGTCTTCGGGACTTTGTCTTGCTATTCTTCAAGAACATTGAGAATAGATAATAATATAGAGGAGTTTATCATTTCTAGCCTGCATACATCAGGATGCATATTTGTACACTCTAAAATTGCATTGTCATACATTTTCGAGATGCGACCAATAATCATTGTATAATTATAAATTTTCTCTATTCATAATAGTGGTAACTCCTTCTGGGATTGATACTAGATTCTTCGAGAATCTTTATCTTCAATACATAATAAAACATCACAAGTCCATATTTCTAGCATAATGGGGAAGTACTGCTAGTAGCACCAAAATACCATATAAGTTTGTAGAGAGGATACTGCAATTCCAAATCTTCAGGTGGAGAACACATTATATCACAAGTACACATACATATACATTTGTTCATTTGAGTTTCTCTTTTCATTCTTATATCTCGGGTCTTATATAGGTCTTTATTCCTTCTAAGGAATTCTCTTAATTTGATGCATTCAGACTATAACCATATATTCCTTCAAGGAAAAACCTTCGAGGTTTGACAATATTGGTACGAGATTTTGATGTTGCTCTCCATGGATTTTCAGAACCCAATAACTGCATATTTAAGTTCATGCCATTAGTTAGATTCATTATATAGCGGAATATATTTCGTAAAACTTCTGTCGGAATTGGTCTCTATTAAGACCTTTTGAACCATCGCTTTTCACCACCTTTTATTCCAATGAGGACCCATAATTATCCGAACATCAAGCTCAAGATACTCATTTAGCGATTTTTGGTTCAACCTCAATTGCATATTTCATTTGACCCGATACGAGAGCTTCAAGCAATCTTGCCATGGACTTTATTCCGGATCGGGGTTCTCATAAAGAGACTCATCTAGCAATTATAGAGGTAAACAAGTGTCGACACATTTTTTCCGACTTAATAACAATCTTCGTTATTTCCCAAAACGATAGATCCATTATTGTTCTATATTCCTAGCTTTATATTACGCGCGCATTGCTAGGATTTTCATCTCCAGGATGAACCTCATCGGCACTCACCAACTGGGTGATTTCTCTACAGGAGGAATAGAGGAGTTTTATCACACATAATGTAAGTTTGCTTTTGTGAGCATATGCTTGTGACTTAGGCCTCTAGATCTTAAATGCAGGCGTCCCCGCATAATTTGATCAAAATGCCGAGGTCAAGTGGATATGAAATTAATCCCGGGTATATCCACATCTACTTCGGGTAGAAGCATCCATTTAGATTTTAAACAATCTAGTTCCTTCTCATAGATATAAAAATTAACTGGCATAACTCCATGCTATAGAATACATGAGTTTTTATATTTGTACATTTTGATTCATAAATATTAAGGCATTCCATAAAATGGGCATTCATCTCCCCCTAATGCCGAGATATTTAATAGCATACTAAAAATCCTCATTTACTAACTTCTAGTGGTATATATATATTTATGCTTTAGTGGTGATTCATTTGAGAAATATTACGCACTTTAATATTAGGGGGGTCGATATATGCAATGAGCTTAGATTTTATTAATGCAGGTGCATGAATACTGCATGTATTTCCTTCTACAGAAGGAGTATACTCAACTTCTTGTCAAGTTCACAACTTTTGGTGAATTATAAACATTTGTTCTGCAAGTTCTTAGTTCAACAAATGCATATGCAACCTTGTTGACTTAACACATAGTTATTGATGAAACTCATAATCTGGCCATAACAATCCTTCAGGGACCAATGCTCATCTATTGTTGTATAATTGACAATTAATCTGACTATTACATATATATTGACCTTCCAGATTATATGTATGGAAAAAAGAAACAATTAATGGTGACATTGCGCTTTCAGGCGTGTTAAGGTTGGTGTACATAAGTATAATATCAAGAATATGACATTCAGCCATGGTTGCAGAGTAGATTTTTTTTGGATGCATAATTACTTCATAGTCCAGCTTTTTTTTTTAATTGCCCAAAATTTGACCCAACTACTCATACCATATAGAAAAATTGGATCATTATATTCATTTGTAACATAGTCATGTTCCATATTAGTTTGGATCAATTCATTGTTCAGCATGAAAAGAAGCTCTCAAAAATAGAATAGGTAAGATCGAAATTTTTTTATTTTGTGTGAGAAATAATATTTTAATGCAAAGTCATTGACTTATGCAAAAACTACTCATCAAGAGCAACAACGACAAATATCCTTCTGGGATATACTCTCAACTGATAGCGCAACTTTCATAGATAAAATATATATTTAAGAACATAGTTGGCAAAATCCATGTGGCCTTTCAGAGCTTAGAATAACTATTAAAAATTAGCTTCAAGCTATACTGTAACATGGGATTCATATTTATTTCCTACTTTCCATCTTCTGGTAGTTGGTAGGCAGATCTTAATAAATTAGGTGTGGTGTGGCATATACTAGACTCTAGCTAGTATATTATCGAGTAGTCACTCCACCCATATCAATCGACTTACCTTACAAATAGATAATACAATGGTTTCCCTCTATGATGCCCAATATCATTTCAGAGACTGTGGGTACCTCTAATTCTGAGTTTCATGAACACTTCAGGGTTTCATAAATTTTCTTCATCAGGAAGAAGTATCATGCTTTCGGTTAACCAAAAAAAATCTCAAAATATTAATCAATTTTATATTTTTATAGCAACTTCCTGTTGTCAAAGGAAATGTATTATCTATTAGCTTAAAGGCACAAAATAGGATAACACCTCATACTCGTTCTGCAGCAGAGAGACAAGGGCACACATGGTGACTTCAGGTATTATATTGACCCAACTAGCATTGTAATCCTATATAATCATGTTTGATAATTATACCTGATAGGGTATTAGCACTCCTCCAGGGAAAATACAAAATGAATCCCAAATTAAGATGTCTAACATACCAACAAGTCTTATGCAATGGTTTTTCGTCAGGTTACTTCAAGTAAATAAACCAAAGCAAAAGAAAGCGCTAGAAAGAGGAAAAAAATGATCTTCTAAATCATACATGTTTCGTTTATTTCCCATGGGTTTTCAAGCATATGTGCTTTTCTTTCTAAGGTATTTATATTGGTCTTACGATAATACTTCAGGATTATATAACCCATAAAAAATATAATCATACATATAAATATTGCAAGGACAATATCAAATCAATATGAAAACTTTTAAGGGGTTAAAACTATTTCAACACAAAATTTATGTAAGCACATAAACCTAGAAAGTTGAGCTTCTAGATTATAGATTGGAAAAGCATAATATTCAAATTAATTATTACTCTAAAAGAGACACGTCGTGTCCAAATCATAAAATATCTGCATAAAATATCACTACCATAAATATCCCTGCTATTATATTTAACTTCAGGTTTTTTAATAACAAATATATATATATGCCATATGCTCAAGCTCATAAGCAAGATATTGCCACAGAAATAAACCTTCAGGGCTTCTCAAACACATAAAGGAGCTACATGACAACACAACCATCTAAATTTACGTGCACCAATCGTAGGCACGACAATTACCACACCATGATGGATTGATTGCATTGAACCACGGTATGAGCATATCGAGGAAAGATAACATTGCCGCAACAGGCGACGACAAGGCTGCACCACCGTAGTGGAGAGCAAGCGCATATTGGCCACTCAACGATGGTATGCGAGTAGCACAAGCCGAACAATGGCAGCTTTATGCATCACGCTTCTGGCGGTATGGTTCCAGGACAACGGTAATGAGAGTAATATGCTTTCCAGGCCTGGTGCGAGCTATGCCAATTTAAAAAAACTATGTAGAGCTTGATCCGATATGTCCAATATGTTTGTTCAAGAAAAAAAATGATCTACTAGAATATAAATCTAATCTTCAGGATTGATCTAGTAGAATTTGAACAATACAAATGGCAACACAGTGTAATAAATAATTAATAACATGCACAGATCTAACAAGCTAGCATGTCAGTATCATTAACCATAGTCCATTGAGCATAAAATAAAATTACTAATAGAACACATCGGGTGTTATATGGACAAAAATCTACTAGTCTTTTATGCTTTGAAAGTTCTACTAGAAATATTAAAATCTACATGATTTATAATATAATAAATCTAGTAGAAAAATAATAGTGAAGAGACTGAACAACAGATCGTTGCGCATTTGTTGTTGTGGAAAAAATTCATGCCGCGTAGGCATATAGGCTAGGCTATGACCTACCTATTCATCGACTTGGCCATAGGTTCTTTAACCTTGCTTGCTTATTATTAAATTTGTTGGGGGCATCGTCCGTGACAATGCAATCGACCAGCGTCGGTTTGAGAACCAGTCGAGGCCACCATACAAACTCACATGCACGTCAGAGCTCAAAGATGATATTAGAAGAATCAATTCACTAATCCTTGATTTGATAGCAATAAAAACAAGATTGATCAAATAAAAATAAAAATCAAGAACGTCTTCCACTGTTGGAAGACACCAGGCCCCACGGACACCATGTCCAGGGTGGGCACAACAGGGACGAATGCAGGTTTGAGCAGTGGCATCATTGATGATGTGATGGTTCTTTTTAGGGTGTCCAACTAATAGTCACGAACATAGGATCAAACCAACCCGCAAACACGCCGGCCGACAAACACAACGCAACAGGTGCACAATAATCAACAAGAGAGCAAGTGTTCAAGGAGGAGCAGGCTCACGATGAGGAGGCTGAGCAGGTCTGCGTCGTCGGACGACGAACATCTACACGGCCAGATCGCGGTCGACGCCCTGCCCTGCCTTGCTGAGGGAACGTGATCCATCTCATCTTATTTGTGAGATTCAATTCGATCTCATTTGATCATCAACACCGGATGATAAACATGCAAAATAAAATTGATCAGTGGTGATTAGCACCACACAAATGAGATCAAATCAAAGCAAATATGATAGGAACGAACTTACTCAGTTGGAAGAGTTGCTGATAACGTGTTAAGAATCGACCTGTTCACGGATTGCCAACCCATTTTCCCTGTTCCCGATCCCAAGAAAGAGACACATAGAAGTTGTAGACAGATCGGTCTCCCTCTCCCAATCTTAAAAACAACACAGAAAAACACGCGGGACATAAGTATACGAGGGAGAGTCATCTCTTCATTAGTCATTATACGTGTACATAAAACCCTTTATATAGATATGTCTTCAGGACAAATATGGTAACCATCATGACATATATAGTATAAACCAATCAAGACATATATGGTATGGTATGAGCCTATCAATTCCTCTAATTGAGGAATTCTTAACAGAAGGGAAACGACGCGCTGGAAATATTCTAGGCTGGATTTGTTATGTAATTTGAATAATTTTTGTCAACCGGAATCATTCCTGCCCTGGTTTGAGCTAAACTGAACGAGCCCTTAATGAGTTGTTCATCATAGGTAAAAACTAAACCTTAATGAATTCAGTGCAGGAAAATAAAACTATCTCTGGGCATAAATTTGTTGTTTGTACTATATAACAACTTGCCTCCACAAGCTCCAAGCAGAACTGAAAAAGACAAGCTATGAATACACTGACAATAACAAAGAAAAATAAGCGAATGTAGTCGGAATTAGCTTTAGCCCTTTACACCACCGGAGTTTTGCATTATGGTCATTAAATCATCACCTTATTTCACTGCTCTATTACTTACAGTGCCCTATTAAATCAGGCGTGCCAAATCGAAGGTTTATAGTGGGGCCTGACCTTGCGGGCCGGATCGTGCCGACAAGCGACAAGTCCACGTCCGGCGACGAGAAACCAAACCAAAAGCATCACGAGATTTGCTCTCTGTCACAGGTGTCGCCATCCGCGTCGCCGTGGCGGGTCTGTCCAAACCGATCACATCGCTTCCGGATCGAGCGCCCGGGGCGATCCATCTCTGTCCTCTGTGGTCTCTGGTAGGCTGGTGGCCACGAAAACTCTCGAACCAAAAGTTGCGCGGCTAAAAAACTGATGGAACTCACGCAGGGCGCACGAGGGCAAACCGCTCTCCGCGTGGCCCCCGTGGCCCCCGTGGCCCGTGCCCATATCCACGCGCGGGTGCGCCGTGCGCGAGACGGCGAGAGCCACTCGACCGTTCGGCGTGGGGCTCTGGGCCGCGCTGCAGCCAGGCGCAGGTACGGGGGGCGAGGCGGCACAGCGCGCGCCTGACGGCTGGCCCTGCTTGGGCGAGCGCGCGTTTTGGCGTTGCGGCGTCGCCATTCGTTCGATTCGCACGAGGCGCAGAGCGCGGGGGATTGGGGCATTGGCTCGCCACCCACCGGCTCTACGCCCTCCTCCTCATCTTCCTCTCCTCTCCCTCCCGTCGCGCTCTCCTCTGCTGTCTCCGCGCTTCTCTTCTCTTCATTCAATTCTCCTCCTCGCCGAACGGGAGCGCCGAGAGAGATGCGACCGCGATGCCCGCACTCGTCCCCTCGCCGCTCCTCCCAATCCCAGCCCTGATCCTACCCGCGCCACCTCGCTGCCACTCCCGCCGCCGCTGCTTCGCGCCCGCCCCGCTCGCCGCGTCCTCCTCCTCCTCCACGTCCCCGCACTTCTCCAGGCAGCCATACCGCCGCCGCCACGACGCCCGGAGCCGGACACCGACGCCTGCGCCACGCCCGTCCTCCCAGCCGCCGCGCGACGCAAATGCCGCCGCGCCACGCGCTCGGAGCCAGGAGGAGCTGGAGGCGGCGATCTACGACTTCATGTGCCGCTCCGCCAAGCCGGGAGCCTTCCCCACCCGCGAGGAGCTCCTCGCGGCGGGCCGCTCCGACCTCGCGGCCGCCGTCGCGTCCAGCGGGGGCTGGCTCTCCCTCGGTTGGTCGTCTACCGTCGCGGAGGGCGGCGGCCCCGCGACGACGGCTGCGGCGCCGCGCTCATCGGGCGGGGCCCACCCTGACTACCCGCCCGAGACGGGCGTGCACTACCGTGGTGACCTAGCGTCGGGCTCGGTGGATGATGGCTCCGAGTGGTGGGTGGCTGGGATTGCTCTGTGCTCCGCTGTGTTCTTCTATGTCCTTGCGCGACGCCTCGCTGAATTTCGCTGTCTGCGTTGCAGGGAGGAGGAGGAGGAGGACGACGACGACGACGAAGAGGAGGCGTCATCATCTGGGCGGGAGCAGGAAGCAGAGGAGACCAGGTGGGTGCCTGCTGAAGCTCAATGCTGATTCAATCCCGTGGTGTTCAGCTGGTTAATCATGTTATTCACGGTTGTTGCAGCGAGGTCAGGTTCAAAGCAGGAATCGAGGGGATGCTCACCAGGCTGCAGAAGGATAGGGAGCGAGCGCGGCCACCTCCACGGAGTAGTACCCAAGGCACACAGGGCCAGAGTGACGATGATGGTATGTGGGTTTAAATTCTCAGAGAGTACTCCGTATTGAGTTCTTCAGGAACATAACTTGTTTCCAATTGTGCGGTGTTAGTAGTACTTCCCGTTTCAAACTCTAATATGCCGTGATGATTTGTCGGTTGTCAATTAAGGCTACAAAGCAAACATAACCTTTTTGCCATCCAACTGAAAATTGAATAGTGACAGCAATTTGTGGTTATTCTGTGATCCATTATATCACTGATGTTCGTTCACAGTTCACACCATTCACGTTATGATTGAAATTTTGGCTAATTGCAAAAGCACCACTGAGTTATTTTATTTTTGTTTTTTTTCTTTGCATCAATAGAAGGTTCACAGCAGTCAGTTTCAGCCTGCCCTCAAGTGGGCTATGAACTACAAACAACTGATTCAGCTTAGCTAGTACTCTGCACTATATCTTCTGTCTTTATCTTTGACCATTGCATCTCATTTTTGTATGTTTAACTAAAATGACGCCACTATGTTGCATATGTACATCTTTAGCTGGCAACATTGGTGCTCCTAGTCATACAGCGGCTGGTGGCAGGCATATTCCAAGGGTACCTGAGAATGGAAGTATCCATGGATCTCATTCTCAAAATGGAACAATAGAGGGCAACAATACATTACAGAGTTCGAGCAATGATGCATGGCAAACATGGAGCCTTGGCAAGGGTGGTTTATCTCATTTTGAAGGTTATATGTCTGCTTCTCATCTTTATTCTATAGTGCATTCTATTTGTTACATAATTGATTGTTGGCATATTTAATTCTGCAGCTGCCGAGATCCTACCTACTGGAAGAAGAAAATTATCCCAACATGATGACATTGCATCTGTGCAAAATGACATTCAAAGGTCATCTAATGGTGTGGCTGTAAGTGATTATCCTAGTGATGGTGTTGGCACTGAAAGAGATGAGATACATTCACGTCTTCAAACTCTGGAACTGGATCTTTCTGCTTCTCTCAAGACATTAAGATCAAGATTTGATAAAGTTTTATCAGATATGGTGTGTATCTCTTCAAATTATCAAATTCCTGTTTAAAATGTTTTATTGCATTCTCTTTTCTTTACCTGTTTTTCAAAGCGTGTACACTGTGATTAATGATATCTTCATGAAGACACACCTAACTGTGTCATTAGAAGATAGTGGAAACAAATGTACAAATGATTGCAGTTGACAGTAGAGGATGCTCCCTTTCAGTGTTGAAGTTAGCTGCAAATCAGTTGATGTTTCATGGTTTTTGGAAGCACAATATGGCACAATAAGCAAACAGCCTGTCGGTAATGACATCGGGAAATTGTTAATGTTTCTACAGGCATTGTACTTGCCAGCTGTACTCTAAATATCTTGTTTCTTTTTCCACTCAAATGGTGATAGAGCAGTTGTCTAAGTTACATCTCTGAGATGTTTCTCGTCTTGATCTTATTAATGGAATTATATTTCTCTCTCTAAATAACCAGGCTTCCTTAATTTGCTGTTTACTTTTTCAGTCAAATACTAATGGAGCAACTGTGCTGGATGACATCTCTGATGATTGGGAATTTGAGGAAACAAAGGTAATGCAAGCTCAGGAGGAGCTAAGATCAATCCGGGCTAAAATAGCTGTGTTAGAAGGGAAGATGGCACTTGAGATAATGTATGCCCTCACATTAATCATCTATGCTTCATATTTCATCTCATTCTCTCCTACTTACCCTATTATAAATCTATCACATCATCAGTGAAAGGAACAAAATAATTGAAGATAAACAAAGGAGGCTTGATGAAGTTGAGAAGGCACTGAGTGAGCTCCGTACTGTTTGTATTTTGTGGGCCAACCCTGCTTCAGATGTTTTAGTTGTTGGGTCCTTTGATGGCTGGACAAGTCAAGTAAGTGCCTACTCCAATCTATGTCGTAAAAACTGAAAAAATACTAAGGAATACAAGATATGTGCCCATTCATAGATACTCCTTTTGTTGTTGTTGTCATCCTTAGTATTCTATTAAGTTTATTCTAATAAATATAGGTTCTGTTAAAGAGATAATGCTCATAGCTTCTGGTGTTTTTTTTGCAAACATGCGTTGCACGTGTTTCATTAAGAGGAAATGATGGTGTTTGTTACAAAAGCGCCTTGCTACCGTTGAGGATGGCGAGAGGCAATCCTAGACAGTGCTAGAACACAACCATCTATATGATATTACATAGAAAATGTTAGAACCATGGCATCGATGGTCTCTCAAGCGTTGAACAGAATGAGCAAGGCAGCCAAGCCACCGTTACCCAGCAATCCAACAGTAACCTTCTTCAACCGCCATACTGGCCAACACTTGCGGCAAAGAATGGCAGGCGTCAACAGGACAGACAAGATCAGTTGTTGTAAAAGACTGCTAAATGGAAACTTGTATGGCTGGTGTGTCCACACATCTCAATCACATTATACCATAAAGGTAGTAACAGTTACTTGGATGTGGATAACTGGATACAGAAACCTCGTTTCAGCTACACTTATGTTGCATAGATGCACTTGTACCCTATTCAACATGGCCTTCTATTCCCAAGGAGCCACCATGAAACCACATCAGTGGATCAGCCTAAAAAAAGGAGGAAAAACTTATAGAAGGGATTGAAAGCATATTCCATGTGCTTCTGTCCAAGGACAACATATTGTAGAAGAATAACAATACTTGATATGTTGAGTTTAGTAATCATGCACTGTGACGTTAAGTAATCCACAAGTTCTCTTATGTGCCAATGAAACTGATAATGTTTCCAGCTTTCTAGTACCTAGTCTTGGACCACTTGGTTTGGACGGCAGAATATTGCACATGGATTTACCCTAGGTCTAGGCTTTATCACCTTTATTTATATTCCACCAATGTACTAATCATCAGTCCTTGTCTTGTCACTGTCAATGGTAACTATAATACCCAATTAGCTGGATGCCCTTTATAAGCGCATTTCTGCCTCACATTGGATGCAAAAATAAGAATGGTTGTAGATACAGGCATACAGCCTGCTCCACTAATTATTATGGAACTATTTGCTTTAGACACATAGCGTAGTTTCAGCTTTGATTTAGTTTACATATTATTACTACTACTATTCCTAAATACAAGTCATTTTAGGATTTATACAGGTCAAACGTTTTTAACATTGACCATTACGCGATGAGTTAGGTAGATTGACAGTATAAGATCGATGTTGGTAGATTCATCTTGAAAAGCACTTCATAATACTGTTTTTTCAATAACATATTTTCATATAAATTGGTACTCAAAGTTCCACTTCATAGATTGTCAATGTCTAGAACTACTTATATTTACGATTGGAGGGAGAAAGTGGAGTGCAAATTTATATATCTGCTTTGAATAGTGTGTGTCCACACATTGTTAGCTTCATGATAGTGCTTAGCATGATGCCTTGGTCACACTCTAGAACAGGAAATATATTGTTGTTTATTACTGCTGGTTAGCAGCTGAATTGGTTGTGGGCAAGAACGCTTATCTGTAGGACACTAGGCCATAGATCTTTGTATGGTTGTGCTGGATTTTTCAGACTTTTCTTAATGGCCAGTAGGTGGGTATAGTATTGCTGAGTTCAATGAGGTTCACCAATCCATGTTTGTTGTCCTTGTAAGGACCAAAGCAGATTTTGAGCCAACAGGCATACTTTGATTCTGTTTCCAAGCAATAAATACAAAGGTGATTTTTGCAAGTCATATTTGGTTTAGGAAATCTTCTGGCGCTAGTGTAATCACTGCTTGCATGATAGTATCAATATGACAATATGTTTGAAAGATAATCCACATATGTGCTTATTCCTCATTGTCATCTCATTTCTAAGGAAAATAATCTAATTCTAAACAATACTGCAGAGAAAGATGGAAAGATCAGAAAACGGCATGTTTTCCTTAAATATGAGACTGTACCCTGGTAGATATGAGGTAATCATCTGCCCTTTTACACCTAATCATCTATATGCTATTATGCTTAAATCCTCTGATAGTTTTCAAATATGCTCCAGATTAAGTTTATCGTTGATGGTGTTTGGAAGAATGATCCGCTGCGACCCACTGTGCACAACAATGGGAATGAAAACAACCTTCTGCTTGTCACTTGACTTGAAGTTTGCACCCCGGTAGCATTTTTGTAGATCATTTGCCTAGCTCCTTGTCGGTATGGTTGATGCCAACTGAATAGATCGGTCCCTCCATGTAACTAATCAGCTCTCTCTTCAGTTTTTCTTTCTTTCTTTTCTAGATAGGTGTGTACTACATAAACAGTGGGGTGTTATTGAAATGTGTCACCCTATTGAGATAGGAGAAGAAAGTGGCTGTGTATTCTTTTCTTCCCATCGTTCTCCCCTGCCCGATGTTGGTCCAGCTTCATGATTCTAGTTAACAATGTTGTAATGTACATATGCTTGAAGGTGGTATATTATCGAAATTATTCAAAAGTCGTTTGCAAGAGTTGCATTGTCGACGTGCTATGTTTATCTGCATCTAACCCCAAATAGGATGCAGCTACCAGCTAGGAATCACCGGAAAGGTTTTCTTTGCGGTGGAAAGAGTATTTCAATTTCTTCCAGCCAAGGTAAAAACATCCTAGGGTCAATTTTATCTTTTGCCTCTGCGTACGAAGCTACTACAGTATATTGTTGCTGAAGTGCTGAAGGATGACCAGCATGAAGACCAACCGGAAGTGAACTTTGAAGGCATTCGTTTATCCAGGTCAGCGTCACTGAAGTGTGAAGGCATGTCATAGGAGTAAATGCTTGCAATCATAAGCTGGTAAAATGAACTAAAACTTTGATTCAATCTTACATCCATTTGTATTTCAGTTTAACCACTTACAAGTTACAAGAAACCCAACTCTTTTGTTTGTTTCTCCTCTTTCATCAGCCACTTGACCATCCTATAGATTCAAATGAAAGGACCAGTAACAAAAATATAAAGTAATGAACAAAAAAAAAAGAGAGAAGCGTTGATATCAAACGACTACTATGGTAAACACAAAATAATTATCATGACCTTATTCTAAGGTCCTTTTTTTTTTTCTCCTGCTCTGCCAAGGCCATAACATAATTACCCAATGCAAGCCACCAACCAAGTTGCCATCAGGACCACACAGATCGAGCTCAGAGCTCATTCCTGCCGGCTGCACGTACTCTTGATCGTGAGACGACGGTCACCTCAGTTGCTGGCCCCCTTGAACCTGTACCACCTGGCGCAGATGATGAAGTAGAAGAAGTTAAAGACGCCAATGCCGGCGATGGTCCAGTAGAAGAGGTCGAGGCGGCCCTTGTTGAGGTCCTGCGCCAGCCAGTTCTGCCCGGACCCCGTGGTCCGGTGCACGATGGTGACCAGGAAGCCGCTGAGGTAGTTGCCGAGCGCCAGGTTGCAGAAGGCGAGCGCCCCCGCGACGCTGCGCATGTGCTCCGGGATCTCCTTGTAGTAGAACTCGATCTGGCTGATGAGGTTGAACGCCTCCGAGAGTCCCAGGATCATGAGCTGCGGCACCATCCACAGGCTGGACATGGCGGAGATGGCCCCGCCGGTGATGGTGGTGCCGAGCGTGGGCTGGCTGAGCGCGATGGCGCGGCGCCGGTCCTCGACGATGGCGGAGATGACCATGGCGACGGTGGAGAGCGCGATGCCGATGCCCTGGCGCTGGAGCAGCGTGAACCCCTCGTCCTTGCCCGTCACCCTGCGGAGCCTGGGCAGCAGGAAGCGGTCGTAGAAGGGGATCCACAGCGTCTGCGCGAGCATGGCGAAGACTGTGAAGGACGCGGCGGGGATCTGGAAACCCGCGCGGCCGAGGTGGCGGTCGGACTGCAGCGCGGAGAGCACCACGTAGGTGGACTGCTGCACCACGGCGACGTAGTAGATGATCCCCGTGGACCAGACGGGCACGATGCGGATGAGGCACTTGACCTCCTCCACCTGCTGCACGCTGCAGAGCCTCCAGGGGTCGGCGGGCGCGGCGCCGCCGGGGCGCACCTCGTCCGGGGACGCCACCATGGCCGCCTTGTCGAGGCACCGGAACTGGTCCGTGTGCGCGAGCTTGGCGACGATGGCGCTGGTGTGCGGCGGGTCGAAGAGGTCCTGCTTCGGGTCCTTGGGCTGCTTCAGCGACCGCTTCCTGAGCGCCGCCAACAGCACCTGCACGACGCTGGTGAAGGGGCTCCCCTCGGGTGTGACCCGCGCGTAGAGGCGCGTGCCCAGGAAGAAGAGCACGCAGGCCAGGAACATGAGCGCCGTGGGGATGCCCAGCCCGATGGGCCAGCTCACGTTGCTCTGCACGTAGATGATGACGGTGGCGGACACCATCATCGCCGCCGTGAAGGTGAAGTAGTACCAGTTGAAGAAGCTGTTGATGCCGCGCCTGCCGGACTCCGTGCTGGCGTCGAACTGGTCGGCGCCGAAGGGCATGCTGCAGGGGCGGATCCCCGCCGACCCCAGCACCAGGAACGCGAAGGCGATGAACAGCACCGCGAACTGGTACGACGTCGCCTTCTCGCACGCCCCGTCCACGCTGCACTCCGGCGGGTGCAGGCTGTCCGCGGCGGCCGTCAGCGTCAGCACGAACATGCCCTGGTGGTGGAACAGAACGAGTGAGAAGCATGCCAACATTGCACTGTAGGATTGTACTATGAGCGTCAACGGTTGGGGTTGGAGGGAGCGCAAGTTTGACGATGAAGAATCATTTTCAATCCATACTATGCTCGATTGCTCGAAGACAGAACCACGAGTGTTTGGTCATGGGCTCATGGCTCACTTATGCTGCCTAGTAGTACATGTAAAGCCCAGGCCCACGTATGTCCATTATGTATCTCTCCTTTCTGCCGTAGTACACGCTCCCAACCCCCAACGGCCCAACCCTCGTAACACACACATGCTGAAACGACAAAAACCGTCGTGCTCCGCCGTGGCCACTGCAATGACCCAACCGCCGCCAGCAACAGGACAAAGTGTCACCAGCAGCGAAGCAAACCAGCAGAGGAGAGGAGGCGAACCTCTGATTCTGATTGACGCCCTGCCAATTGCCATGGTCTGCTGTGGCTCCATGCCTCCATTACACGAATGGAACGGGAAAAAGTGAGCCTCAATCCCGGTGGCTCCATTTCCTGACGGGTCTCCGCTTGTGGAGGCTGTGGCTGTCCTGCCATCGTGCGTGCAGCTACAGCTAGTCGGTGGTTACTTGGACTGGACAGAGATATATGTCCCGGGTTCCGGGTGTGTTTGGTTTCCTTTATATCTTTTAGCCTGGCTAGAAAATAAGTTAAGCTAGCCCAAACCTGTCCTAAGAAAGTCAAGATAAGCTTGTTTGGTTGCAAGTATCATTTAAGTCTGGCTAGCAAGTAGTGTGTTTTGTTGATTAATTTGGTTTTGGTAGAGTCACCCCTTCTTTGTACAGGTAAGTTTACCATGTTTGAGGCAATTTATCGAACACCCGGTGAACGTCATCTCTCCCCAGCCACCCAAGCGCAAGCTTGTCCCCATCCGCCTGTACTAGAGCTCCAGCTTACTTGATCGATGGCAACCACCAACAAGACGACGGCTGAGCATGAACCTCATCATCGACCGGAAGACACGCCGACTGCTGTTCGCGGAGGCTAGCAAGAACGTGGTGGACTTCCTCTTCTCCCTCCTCGTCCTACCAGTTGGTGCGGCCGTCAAGCTGCTGGGAAGGACGGCGTGGCCGGCAGCGTCAGTGGCCTCTACAGCTGCGTCGACGGCCTCGACTTCACCTTTGAGCCGGGTGCCGCCAAGGACGTGTTGCATCCGCCTCGCCGTACTCTACTCGCACGATAGCTCCTCCTTCATCTGCCTGTTGTCGGCGCTGTCTGCTGCGGGCTGGCAGCAGCCCGCCACTGCCTTTTGTACGGTGCACCAGCACCAGCATGTTCAACAGCAGCTACTGCACCGAATCACCAACGCATACGGCCGCACTCCCCATCGACGCGAACAAGCTGCGTGGATGCAGACGAGCTTGCCGGGGAAATTGGTCGCCGACGAGCGGACGCAGAGCTGTGCGGACATGGAGGAAATACGCGGACGACAAGGAGTCAAAGGAAATTGGTGGCCGGCGGCGGGCCCGTAGGAAATGGGCGGTGGAGGTGCGCGTGTGAATTGCGGGAGGTGAGGCTAGCGGATGCGTGTGCTAGCTTGGGCCTGGCTTCGCGGAAACGACCGGTCGCCTCGTTCCCAGCTAGCCTGGCTAACAGGTGGTCGGCGGCTACAGCAGGCCTACCAGAACTGGTTTGCGGAGACTGGCCAGGAGTTGTGCACCCAACCGAACACACCCAAGTGGCCGAATCATTTGGGCGCACATGGCATGAGAACACGCACGTCGCACAGCAGCTTCATTTTAGCTCGTAGCATAGCCTTAAGCCATAGCATAGGCGCCATAGCACACAGGGGACCTCATCCTCAATGGAGTTGGGAATCCGTATATATATATCCCTCGAAACCGAAGAGAATCCCCTCTGCATTATGGACCTCGACGCTACCGTATTTTATACTACGAGATGGGATCCGGACACACTATCATTTTACAGGCCCGGCATCACGTGTTCTGCTCCTAGCCGCCGCCCGGTCCAGACTTCCAGAACCCAGACCCACACAAAAGCATTCCCCGTCCGTCACGCGTTCCCTCGGGGCACCGAGACGGAGCGAAGCCGCCGCCCGAGCGCCCACCGACACATCCTCTGCCCCGCGCCCACCCACCCACGTCCCACG
The DNA here is from genome assembly GCA_022036555.1 of Microstegium vimineum. NCBI lineage: Eukaryota > Viridiplantae > Streptophyta > Magnoliopsida > Poales > Poaceae > Microstegium > Microstegium vimineum. The sequence continues at coordinate 1,856,152 of CM039123.1, read as the reverse complement.
GCCCACTGCCGTAGTGCCGTGCACGGCTCCGACCTCCGACGCACCGCGCCGCTGGCCCGGCATCACGCGTGTAGTCGTGCCGGTTCCGCGTCCTCGGCCCCACCCCCCGCAGGCGGCGTCGCAAGCGAACAAAACTGGCGGCGCGAGCTGAGGACGCCCCCACGCGGCCGTGTGGGCAGGACAGGGCACCGCCCAACGTGCCAGGAAACGACGCTGGCACTCGGGGCATACAGCAAGTGGTGGGTGGTCAGGGAGGCGACACACAACGTACGCGCACGCGTAGAACGTGGATGCCGGCCGGCGTTGCGGTACGGAACCGGCATGATTGGTCTGCCCCATCCCCACGTAGGAGTACACGTAGTGGTGACGAGATCCATCGTTTTCGGCCGCAGGCACGGAGGCGATCCAGAGAGATATTTGCCTGTCCTGGCCGACGCACCCCCCGCACTGTCTGTCCGCGCGCACACCACGTACTCTAGCTAAAAGCTACTTACTCTACCTTTAGCTGCTTCGCCAATCACCAGTCAACAATCTCCGACGGCTCCACCTCATGACTTGACTCGTGTCGTGTCCAGACTCCAGACGCCAACTACAAGTGAGGTAGTACTAGTGACTTGTGTTTGGTCGGTCCGTCGGTGCAGTCAGTTGGCGGTCGCGCCGAGACGTATCCGCCTGCCTGTCCGGATAAGGCAATAAGGGCCGGGGCTGCTGCCCGCTGGGTGCTGGCGATGGATGGAACGGAGTCGTCAGTTGGCCGCGCGTGCCGGGTCGTGACCAAGACGAAGGAACTTGCTGTGCCGCTGTGTGCTGTGCGGAGCCTGCTGCGCCCAGGCGGTGAGAATGAGACCCTTCCAAACCTGCGTATTCGCCCCGACACCAAACTCTGTGCGGTGCAGCTGTGTGTATGCTCGATCGATACGTGCGTGCGTGATGCCGATCGATGAGAGAAACCATTTTGCGTGCGTGGAAATCTGCTGGCTACCTGCAGGTGAGACGATGTGCGTGTGTACGGGGACAATAATGCAAGTCCACTTCGCGGCACGCCGAGGCAAAGGGGTGCTGCATCCTGAGTCCTGACACACTACCACCCAACCTTCCCGAACACACAGGCTAGCTAGCTAGCTAGCTTGTGTTTTCTATGCGATGGGCATCTCTAAGCAAGCATGCTCCTTAATTGTGACCTTGCATGTTTAGAACGGGCCGGGCGTGCCCAAGTGTGCGGCACGGGTGGATTAAGATGCTGCCTGCATCAGCAGGCTGCTCACATGGGTGATGGGTATGGATGCCATTATCTTACTGCTGCTGCTACTGCTAACCGAGCCCAATCATCGTTGCTGCTGATGCTATAACGGATTAGTGGGGGAGCAAGTGGGCAACTAGCGAGGGGCGATGATCGAGACACAGATGCATGCGACTGATGCTAGTCACTACTGAATAGTGTACTAAACAGCATGCTGCGCCCATCAGGCCATGCAGTAGCTTGTACCTACTGAATAAGCCCGTAATGTCAGCTGATGATCGACGACAGGATAAAAAGGTAGACGGGTTAGGGCACTACAATACGGCTTAGCGCGGCGCTCGCTAATCATGAGCACTGAGTAAGGGCACTTTGCCATGCTACTTTGTGGAATTATTATAAAAGGAGGCAAGTGCACGATAATAATGCAGGGACACGCACACGCGAGGCCAGGGTTCACGAAACCGGTCGGTTACCGCGGTAACCGGCCAAACCGCCCCCGACCGGTTCGGTTTCGGTACCGGTTTGAATTCAAATTTCAAATTTAAATTTAAAAAAATCGAAAATGCTAAATTTTTTTTAAAAAATAGTTCATGATTTATAGAGTCGAATGATGTACAAATTTTTCAAATTGGAGTTCGTTTGCTATTTATTTTGACGTGTACAAGTTTAAAAAAAAAGAAAAAATAGAAATTTTTTTAGCATTTTTGATTTTTTTAAATTCAAATTTGAAATTTGGTTTGGGACGGTTTGGGGCGGTACCGTCGGTAACCGCCCAAACCGGACGGTAACCGCCCTAACCGACCGGTTACCGGTCGTAAACCGTTTGAACTGCGTCGTTTGAATTTAAAATTCAAATCGTTCGGTAACTGACAAACCGCCGGCCACCGGTTCCGACGGCCAATAGGTAAGGAAAACCCTGCGCGAGGCTAGCTAGTTGCCTAGCACGCTGGCCTACAACGTGTGAGACAAGTCAAAAAAATAAGGAGCGCACATGGAGCGCGGAAGCTTCTGCAGGCTGTGTAGTTGTGTACGTGTTTTGTCAGAAAATAAGTGCATATGAAATCCTAACAACCATATTCGTACGCATGAGTGTATATATATGGAAGATAAAACAGGGTCTTTTCAACATATTATAAATAGATGCACGATACTTAAGCTGAATCCGTGAAGACTAAAAATCGGTGGAAAGACGCAGGGGTTGGTAGCTGCTCCGTACTACACACTCTCTTCTCTCTAGACGTCAAAGACAACTTCAAATCTGAAGACGACTGAGCTCCTCCAGCTCTAAACAAAGCACCGATAATTAAAAGTTCGCCTAAAATAAATCTCCTCAAATCGCACTTTCAATCATTTGAAAGAAAATCAAAATTACACTCGAAGATTCGATCCAGAACTAAGAAAATCCACTTTAAAAAGACATTTAATGTAGCCTCGCGGACAAACCCGCTTGCGTCCCTGTTTGGAAGAGACGGTGCACAGCTGCCCCTAACTACTAGCCCGGTCGTATCAAGTCTCGTAATCAATAAATGCCCTGGAAACTCAGCTGAGCGAGACCGATGGTGCGTGCTGACAGTCACTATGATTATGATTAGTGCTGTTAACTACCGCACTCCCATCCGTCTCCACCCAGGCTCAAGCTTCCACATCTCCCTCCGACGTGTACACGTACAGCTAGCACGTAGTACGTACATGGCGCACGCGTTCGTGTTGGAGAGTAGTTGAGGAGGGGAAAGAAAGAAATCCATCCTCTCGAGAAGGAAGCGATCACCAGGAGCTGAGCCAGTGAGCGAGCGTGCCCGTGGGCGCTCGTCCCATGTGCCGCCCATCATCTTCTCCAATCCAACCAATCCACCCCCCAGCGGATGGTGGTGGAGTCATGGAGAGGGAGCGAGAGGAAAAGAAAACAGAGGAGGAAGAGCTGAATCTGATGACCGCCGCGGGCAACGTACGTAAGCAAGGAAGGAACCCGTCAACAACCACCCTGCCCCGCCGATCGAATTCCACCCACCCACCCACCCACCAAAGAAGAAAACAAAGGGGGGAGAGGGAGATAGATGCAGTGCTGCTTGCTTACGATGAGGGATGCGATGGATGCGATGGCGAGCGCGAGGTAGCGGCCGAGGTAGGCGTCGGAGAGGAAGGCGCCGATGATGGGGGCGAGGCTGGTGGTGCCGTTGAGCCCGTTGAGCAGCGTCGCCGCGTCCACGCTCCGCATGTGGAACACCTGCGTCAGGTACACCAGCAGGTTCGCCGACGTGCCCAGCGTCCCCAGCTTCTCGAACGTCTCGTTGCCTGCGGATATGGATGCGCAATTCAATTTGAGTCGCCACCACCACCACCATTGCCAGCCAGCCACACACGAGTACTACGCGACACGACACAGGCGAGAGAGGGAGGGTGAATTGAAGAGCAATTAGTGCACGCACCGATGATGAACGGCATGGCCTTCCAGCCGTGGTACTTGACGGCGGGCCGCGGCCTCTCCTCCTCGCTGCCGCCGCCGCCGTTCTCCAGCTTGTCCACGTCCATGCTCTTGAGCTTCCGGGACACCTCCTCGTCGTCCCGCCCGCCGCCCACGCGCATTCTCCCCCTCCTCCTCTGCCTCCCTCTCCTCTGCCGGGGGAGACGAGACGAGACGGACGGGACGAGCGCGCCTCCCTTCCCCTTCTTCCCCTTGTGGTCTCTCTCTCTCTCTCTCCCTGTACTACGTGAGACGTGACTCTGTGGCTGGCGCCTGTCAGTAATGAGAAGAGCATCATGCCTACCGGTTTATAAAAAGGCCTCCCCAATCCCACCACCACCCAGCAGCAGCAGTGGCGTTGCAGTCAGTCACGGGGTCCATCCACCAGCTGCGGGGGGTTTTTTTTTTCCTTCTAAATTTCCCATCCACTCCTCCACCACCCTGACATTCTTCTTTATTACATCCAGGTCCTCCACGCTGCCTTCGTCTTGGTCCTCATTTTTTCTCGTCCCCCCTCCAGCTTTTGAAAGCGACCTGGGGCGCGCGGGTCAGCCGGACGACGGTCAGGTCGGGTTGGGCCGTTGGGGCGATCTGTGAATCCACCATAGCCGCTGCTGCCGCATCGCGCGTATGGACGGAGACACGGAGTCTGGTGTGGTCACCGGTCGGCGGTCGCTGTTAAGTTGGCAAGGGCGGGTGCCTTTGAGTCCAACGCAAGGCGAATTTCATGGCGGGCAGCAAGCGATGAGTGAGTGGCCCAAAGTGGTTAGTGGTCCTCGTCACCGTCGTCGCCATCGCTGGCCGCGAGGAGGTACATCGATATAGGGTTTTGAACTGTTTGCTGCCTGCTGGTTTCGACTTATCCCTGTCGACTGTCGTGGGTTTTTTTTTTCCTCTCTTCCAAAAACTACTACGCTTTCACCGCTAGAGCCTAGAGGAAGAGGACTGCCCGTTGCCTACAGCCAACTTGGTGTTCTGATCGAAAGGCATTTCTCTGGTAGGCACGACACGAGGAAGGGGACGGTTTCGTATAGAGAGTTGGGCCGGGGTGCCTGGGCCAAATCCTGAAATTCCTGGTACTTGTATGTCCGACTGCCCTCGATGATCTCCTCTGTTGACAAATGACCAAATGAGTAGACCTGAGTAAGGAACCCAATAAATTAAAAAACAAGAAAGCAATTGAATGAAAAGAAGAAGAAGAAGAAGAAGAAGAAGAAGAAGAAGAAGAAGAAGAAGAAGAAGAAGAAGAAGAAAACCGACAGCGAGAGGGAGCAGAGGGGCATTGACCTTTCCAGCCAAACACCGGAACGGATCGGACGTGACAGGTTGGGTTGGGGAGGAGGGGGATCATTGGAGGACCAGAGCGTGTTAGGTGTTCCGTGTGCGTTGTTCACATCGTGGAGGCGTACGTGTGTACAGTGTACTCCGTATTGAGCTATTGGGAGTTGTTGCAGACTGTTTGTCCGGAGAGATCGACAGACAGACAGACGGCGAGCGAGAGCGGACGACAAGTTGTTAGCATGGCTGCGTCCAGTGACCAGTGAGCGTGAGTGAGACTGTGACTATGAGAGAGCTGATCATCAGCTGAGCTGAGGTTCCTTGGCACATGGAAACACGCAAAGTGATGCCATTATGCATATCTTTTTGCATTGGGCACCCTCCCAGTCCCTCCTTCGCTGTCTCTCTCCAAAAGTTATGGGTCGAACAAATACGTCTTGCCTAACTCGATCGATTCGATCGACCACCGACCCTGCAAAGTTCATGCAGATCGACTTACATGCTGCTTTCCGCTGTAACATACTACAGTACAAAGGTGTGCAGCTGAATGAATGAAGCAGCAGACAGTAATTAAGCGGCGGCGTACTTGAACGGAGATTGGTTGCAGTATTTAGGGCCTGTTTGGTATAGCTCTGCTTCACTAGTGAAGTTATTTTTTTTAGAAAATAGCTTCATGAGCAACTCTCTAGGTGAAACTGAGCTATTTTGAAAAAAACGTTTGACAAAATAGCTTCACCAATAACTTTATGCATGGATGTGAGAGAGAAAGTGGGGAGAGAGCTATGATAAGATACTATTTTCAACTTCACCTACTTCATATCTTTGTGAAAGGGGGGAAAAAACAGCTTCATAGGTGAAGCTGTTTTGAAAAGAGGTGTTTGAAAAAAAAAACAGCTCACAACAGCTTCATAAAGCTATTATAAGCTGTACCAAACAGGCCCTTAGCTGACGCCACCATTGTGGCAAGGCATTGTCCACCATCTCATCTCCCAATAATCATGGCGCAGCTGACGCTCGATTGCATCCCTTTTGCCTCCACCACCACCAACAACCTCTCTCTCACTTTCTGCGAAAATGTTGTCTGTTCTTACTTAGTACGCACAGAACAGGAACAGAACACGGGCTGCTGTTCATTTGCTTGCTCCATCGCGTGGCCAAAAAGTGTTGTTTAGATTCCTTCGAGCTACCCAGTTGTGTTAAGCAAATTGTTCAAACATCATTGTCAGTTTGCATTGATCGGCCACATGGTTGGTCACTGACTATAATAATAATAATAATTCAAAAAGCCTCCTTCACATGATCCCTCCCTCCAGGTCCAGGCCGGGGCCTTATTTTCATTTTAAGTGTCGTGGCGTCTGGCGTCGTCGTTCCATGCTGCCCGACTTTGTTTGTTGTTAATTATTCATCGACGCTTGCGCTTTAGTCGTTACGGGTCGACCTAACCTGACAACTACGTGTGGTATATTTTCTTATTATTATTATTAGTGTGTGTTATGATGAAGGAGATTAGGACTAGTGGAGACGGATTAGTGATCTCGTACGTGCCCTCCTGGATCTAGCAGGCAGAGTGGCCAGTGTGAAGATGGCCAGGCCAGAGCCCAGATGGGAGAAGCAAGCAACGTTGACCGGAACGGTACTACATGGAATCCTATCACGTCAGTAGCAGTAGTAGTATATCTCATGCATTCATGCACGCACAGTGCCTGGAGAACAGTGCACGAAAGAAGAAAAAGCATTGACTCGTACTAGTACGTTTCAAAAAAAAGAAGAAGAAATCAAGAAAGCATTGGCAGGACGATTTCTAGCGACGCCTCTCTTCTGACTCTGTCATCTCTCTCTCGATGGGGACCTTACTGTAACTGGATATGGACCAATCAGGCAGGGTTTTACAATGAGGTGTTCCAAGATTCGTTTCACAGAGACATCAGGCATATAAATTTTTTTAGATAAAGGATATAAAATATCCGACCTCTACATATAGGAATATATACAACTATTTATTACAGAACACCACGTCCTTCAAACAGGGAAAACGCAAGCCAAAGTCTAAACACAAGGACCAGAAATACTAGAGTAAACAGTACAACTGATTCCATCCTTTATTTGAAACCTCTAAAGCAATTACTTCTAATCTCTTGCTTACCGACGATAGAATGTCTTTGGCTTGCTCATCACGCTCCAGCTGAACCAGAAGCGGAGCCAATATGTTCCTCTGAAAATAACCTGCAAAAAGAGTTAGTTTTCAGTTTATTAAAAATAATATCATTCCGGCAACGCCAGATGGCCTAGCAAATCGCAGCCACTCCCACCCAGTCAAACCTATAAGCCCTTTATGTTGATTCCGAAGCCAGGAACCGAACATGTGGCTGATAGATCTAGGTGGAGTTAAATTAATAGCAAAAGAGTTATCCTCCAAATTATTTTGGCGAAAGGGCAATCGATGAATAAATGTTGAATAGTCTCATTCATGTTACAACATATACACTTTTGACTCCATTTCCAGTTCTTCCCAGTGAGGTTGTCTTTGGTTAGGACCACCCCCTTTGAAGAAATCACAGAAAGATTTTAATCTTAAGAGGAATTCTTATTTTCCAGAGCTTCTTATGAGGAAAAGGTAGTTGTGTATCAATGAGATGAGGATACAACGAGCGGACTGAAAATAACCCCGATTTGGTTAAGTTCCATCTAAAATAATTCGAACCTCCTACCAAAACCACATGTGAAATCTGTGCTACTAAATTTTATCAGGCATATAAATGCATTCGTACTTTATTCAACGGCAGTGCACAAGAAACAAACAAACAGTGATGTGGAAGAAAGAAGAATTAACAAACTATTTTGTGACAGAGAGCACGTTTGCAGCACTGGCTGGCATGCACTTTGTTGGATAGGCCGGGTAGGGACTAGCGTCACGTTCGTTTGTCTTATCAGTCGGTTTACCAGCCACCGAAACAGTATTTTTGTCTCACAAAAAAATAGTCAAAACAACATCAGCCGTAGCTTATCAGCCAAAAAAACAGCCAAACAAACAATCCGTAGCTGAGCCTGGTTGAAGGGACTCTATTTTTTTTTATTTGACAGTGACTCCAGGTTAATTATCCAGTGCAGTTCACTGAAACAGGATAGGGCAGTACAGGACTGGATCTCAATTAATAACTCAATAGTTTACTGATGAGGAACCCGCATTTACTATTTTAACTTAGTTTGGTCTTGACTCTTGACAAGTGAGCCTGTGACTGGCAGGCAGCTGGCTCGGCTAGTCTTATCAGAGCGGTCCAAATAAAGATTCACCCCCATTTTCATTTGCGTTTTGCTGTGAAGAATCGATCTGTTCCAGATCGAAGGTGATCCGTTGGCTCCTCTCTATAATCTGTAAACAATCTTGGTCTCACCTTCTTCTAGACTTGTGAGGACGCCGTCGCCGTCGCCGTCGCCTAACATACGAGATGTACGTGCTGAAACGCTAGCCGTACGTGCCAGCCAGCCCGCCGGTCATTCTGCGAATCTGTGTGCAGGTCAGCGTCGTCACTTTCCATTCCGGTGCAGACATGTTCCGACTCCTTGTGACTGTACGTGGCGAGTGTACTGGCCCTGTTTCAGTTAGGCTAAAGGGCTACTAGCTGGCCGCTGCGATCAATCCAAACTCGATGCAGTGTCCTCTAGTAGTACGTACGCTGCTGCGGGAGTACTACCTCTCTGACTTGTGGAAACGGCAACCTCAGTAGTGGTGGTGGTGGTGGTGGTAGACTGGTGGTGTACTTGTGATCATGGCTGCAGTTGAGTTGCAATTGCAGCCGGTGCTGGACGCTTGGACCCGGGTCCTCGCGGCGGTAGGACATCCTGACGGGCCTCTCCCGTCCCGGGTCGCGGGGTTCGGCAGAGCGTGCAGTTCGGCGGCCGAGTTGGAGTGGAGACTGCACGGGCCACGTACGGGACCAGCCGCTGCCTGGTGGTAGGAGTGGATTGCTTTGCTTTGCTTTGCTTCAAGACCCTGCAATAAGCCAGGCCGTTCGCATCGTCCGTCCCATCGTTTGTTCGTTGCTGCTGCAGCAGTCGCTGGCAGATTTCTCTCCACGCTGCCGGCCGCCGCTTGTCCTTGCCGAACCCAACCGGACCGAACCGATCAATAATCATGGTCATCATGCCCCCGAGGAAAAAGCGGGCCGGGAGAAGACTTGTGCTGCTAGCTGACAGGTTGGTGGCGATCGAGCCGGCGACGGCACCTGCCACTGCCAGCCAGGGGACGCCAAAGCTTTTCGATCGTTGCAGCAGGAGTACGTACGGCTGTCGGCGAGCACTTCGCCGGTTGTTGCCCTGGTGGTGTTATATGGCCCATCCCGCCGGGGAATGGGGGCTGCTAGCTGCTGCTTGGTTGTTTGTTGGTCGTCGGTCTCGTATAGACTCGCGGTGCATGCATGCGCAGCACGTCCGTGTCCGTCTTCAGACTCGAGTTGGATTGGATGCATGGCCGCGCCCGTGCGGTAGCTAGAATATATGCGCTGCCGCCTGCCGCTGCGCGTCATGCATGGGAATTCTTGGAGGAGCCGGGTGGGCAGCCCCAAGGCGGCACCGCAGATCCACTACCATGTGTCCATGTCGTGTGATATCATTACATGGTGAGCTAGCTACGGTGTCCGGTTGCGGGCATGTCCCTGTTCCGAGCTCGGCGCCTGCATGCGGCTTGCCGGCCGGCTGCCCCCTGTGCCTGACTCGAAATTTTGTACGAGGAGGGTTCAGCCACTAGTGTATCCCTTGGAACTGACACGTGCGGCAAATTAAAACACTACGGTTTTTCCTCACCGTTACTTGCTACATTACACTACTGGACACTGGTACGTACTACCGCTTTCTTTCTAATTAAAGCGCTGTTTTGCATCACATAATAGTACTCCCTCCGTCTCTGAAAGAATCAATTTCTACAATCTGTGTCAGTCATTTTTTTTTAACTTTGACTAACTTTATAAAAAAATGTAACAACATCTATGATTTAAAATGAGCACCATATAAAAATATGTTCTTAGATAAATCTAATGATACTAGTTTGATATCATAACTTTTAATACTTTATTTTAGAAATTTGGTCAAAGTTTAAAATAATTGACTTAGAAGAAATCCAGAAATCTATTCTTTTAGGAACGCAGGGAGTATGTACTTCATATCGCAAAGTAGGTGGAGACGAGATCATTGCTAGCTTGCTGCGCAAATTAAGGAGCTCAACGATTTCATCCACACGTCCTGTGCGCGCACACACGTCTCCGTGTGACCGTGTGCGCATATATCTATTCCTAATTATGGATAAGGATCACATCCACTGCTAAAACACACGGGGCTATACATGCATGCTTCATGGTGGAAAACACTACCATACGGAGCAAGGTCTACCCAATATAGTATCTATGATGAGAAACTTTTACTATGAGGAAATTAGTCTATACATAAATATACAGCCCATAAATAGTATCTAATTGTACTTATTTTTATCTCACCTTTATAACTCCTTCTGTTTCAAATTATGAAACGTTTTGGTATATCTAGATTTGCACATTCGTCCCTTCTTTCTATCCTCATTCGTTCTTTACCAAACTAGAGCCAAACTCATTTGGTTGCTCGATCTTCTCGCTCCCTCTGAACACGCTTTGGGATTGATTTTGTGAATTCTTGAGTGCGTTTTGGGCAGGGGAGATTTGGATCTAGAGCTAACTTACAGTCTTTGAGCACTTGAGGCACCGTCTAAATCTTGGTTTCAGTTTGTTATTTTAGATTTTTGGAATCCTAGACGGCTAGGCATCTTCTTTGAAGCACCTAATCAATTGTGGGAGTGCTATGGGGAGAGTTTGTACTACCCATTTGATTCTAGTGAAACCAGACTTGATCTCTTGGGTCTGCTTGGCAAGAGGAAGTGGCAAAATAGAGTCTTTGACCTTTTTTGGTGTTGTCAACAACGAGGACGTAGACGCGCCTTTGACGTTTGTTCGAATTTTGGGTAAATGGGTTAAGTTCTTGTGTTCGTGTGTTTCGGACGTGTTGTGCTCGGAGCCCAGTCGACATCGTTGAAATTAGGGAGGAAGGAAGGGGTGGCCGATGGGTAGATCTGTCACCGGCGAGGTCACCGCCAGCCGAGGTGGTAGCGGTGGCGTTATGGATTAGGAGTTCTTATTTCTTATTATGGTACCTCCATTGCTAGCCGCCTTAGAAAAGGGAGGAGGCCTTGGGGGCGAGCGAACTGGCAGTGGTGGCAGGTTGAGGTGTGGCATGCAAAAAGGTGGAGCGCCACCGAGCAAGCAATGGAAGGCAAACCGAAACTCGCAGCGTGTGGGTGACTGACCATTCTTCATCCTTCGATTAAGAATAGTGGAGGGTGGGTATGGTGTGACAAGGATGGCTAGTGGCAAGGGTACGGTGGGTGAGGCGAGTAGGCGTGATGAAAACGAGGGGGGCAAGAAAGACAACGATGTTTGTGCTTCCTTAAAACATGACCAATAGCTACTCCCTATGTTCTTGAAAGAATCAATTCCTAAAATCTATGTTAATCAAATTTTTTTAAAATTTTGACTAAAATTATATAAAATGCAACAACATCTATGACTTAAAATTAGCACCATATGAAAATATGTTCTATGATAAATCTAATGATACTAGTTTGATATCATATTTTTATTGTTTTTTTCTAGAAATTTAAGTTAAAGTTTAAAAAATTAACTTAGGATAACTCCATAAATCTATTCTTTGAGGGATAGAGGGAGTAGTCTTATCTAATCTAAACCTGTCCTAATTCGGTACAGCACTAGTGTTGAAGCTACTACAGTGAGCTATAAGTAACCGACAAGTGAAGTTGATTTGACCGCTTTAATTAGCGGTTGTTGATAATTAACCCGGCTTCCTTTTTTTTAAAAAAAAGAACAAGAGATAACCCGTTTAGAGTCTTTCATATTAAAGAACACGGTGCCAAGTCATCGACGCGTACACGCGACTACAACTATCATGCATGCAAGTGCCCGTGCCGCCTAGTGCCATGAACAGTCTAACATAACGTCATTATTATAGCAACTATGCTTGACTACCTGCCTGAATCGACATTTTCTTCCGGACGAGACGGGCTTCAACGGATAGGATATTTATTCGAGTAGAAGACGAGATTATTAGAGATCAAATCAACACGTCACCACGTTTCTTGCTCCTCCTTTCGAAAGCGCCACCTCTGATATTGTACAATTTGCTTGGTAGAGTTTCCTCTCCTTTATTTTAGCTCCAATTGCTTGTTTCTTTGATGAAAGTAGGGTGCAGGTGAACATGTGAAAAATTAATTCTAGAATAATTTTAATAGAGATTGAAAAGGAGCAATAAAATCAATTTTTTAGCACTTAACTTTTAGATAAATAAAGAAGAGTTTTTTTTATCTACACTCCACTAAATTTTTAGTAGCAGCTATATTTCATTGCATGATTACTCATTTTCAAGTGCTCTAATGCTTCTGTGTCTTGCATTTATTTATCTAAAAAATTGTGTATTTTATCTATAATATAAAATTTTTACTATAATTCAAACATACAATAAATATCATATCATAAAAAATTCACCACAATTAGACCATAGAAACTACACCTATAAATTATTTCCAATTAATAAAAGTAAGATCTAGAGCAAACTTGGTTGGGTGGACCCAAAACCCAAAAAAGAAAAACATTAGCTGGGTTGAGTGGGTTACGTTTTGGGCCAACCAATAGTGATCCACCTGAACCGCTATTTCAAGGCCCATACAGGAGATCGAAAATTCAGAACAAAAGAAAAACAGAGTATGCAATGCTGCTTAAAACACTTTGAATTAATTCATCTATGCTAGTGCTGTCTTACATTGTTGACTGTCTGTTTCTCTCCAATTGGCGCTCTTGACAATCTTACCCCGCTAATATTTCGAAACAGTTCACTTGAGCTCAAGCTTCACAGGAGCAGTACAATTGTCAGCTCTGTGCGACGACTGCCTGTGCCTAGCAGCCTAGGGACGAGGAAGCGCCGGCGGCACTGGGTGGTAGTGGTACGGATACGGGATACACGTACGGCGGGGCAGCACGCAGCAGGCCCGGGACAGGAAGGCGACGGGAAACAGAGATACGGATAATTTTTGCAATTGCATAGAAAAGCCTGGGCACTTTATTTATTGTTACCGTATAAATAAATCTCCAGTACGTACACTGTATTAGTCTAGTCCACCAACATAAAGGATTGACTCCATAAAAGTTTGCTACCTGGCCAGTAACACTTCATCACGAGTCATGACTCTACGTTATAGATAATTTTAAAATTTTAAATTTTAAATTTACGCATTTAGAATAGTATTTTGGGTTCTTAAACGGTTTTAATTGAAAAAAAATTTAACTACAAAGTTATAGATCCTGTCGAAGGTTACAATTTTGATGTAAAGTATCTTCATCCGAGCTTATTTGGACCTGGATGACACCCGAAATCTAGTTTATGGACATAGAATTAGCATTTTAAAAGTAGAGAGATCTAAATTACACCCTTTACCAAGTTGAAGGATCACCTGTGAATTTTGTTTCAAGATAGCACACTAACAAGGTCCCTGAGCATTAGTGCATTACCACCCATACATACAAAAGGCTCCGTCGGGTGTAGACTTGAATTTTTTGTATATAAGGTATTCCCTCCGTTTTGAAATTTATCTTAAGTCAAACTGATGTTAACTTTGACCAAATTCATAAAGAATGGTACTAACATCTACCACAACAAAAGGTATAATATAAAATTATATTTCATAATGTATCCAATTGAGCTAAGCTAATTTAAAGTCCTACATATTTTGATTTTCTTGTAAAATTTTATAGTTTGACTCAGGATAATATTAGATTCCTTGTAATTCAGGATAGAGGGAGCAGTAAAATGCACCTTCAAGAAAATCATCTACTATGGAAATCAAATATGTTGCGTTATGTTTCTAAATTCTGAACCGTAATATAAAGTATATTTATCTCAACAGGCAACTCCAAGTACATAGGGTGGCACTGGTGGAGTCACCGCCCGGCCACCCCTGGCGGCTGGCCGAGCTCCTCGTGTAGTTTGAAAAGAAATTTCTTTATATTCAAAGCAAATTTCTTTATATTCAAGTAGATTTTTATAATTTTATAGTTAAATATTTTTATATAATGAAAATTGTCCGGGCTCCTAAAAACTTCTGGCTCCGCCACTGTAGGGTGGCAATATTGTCGTCAGAGCATGCAATAGTTTGGAGCACCGAAACCATATCAAGAATCCACATGCATATCCATGATCCATTACTGGATGTGCTAATGAGACCAAGATTTCTTTATTTACAGTTCTGAAAATAATTCTAACATACAGATATTACAGGGTTCACAATATCTTCCTATGAGTATGAAGAATCATGGCGTTTCGGTGATTAACGACAATTAGAGATTATTATGGCTAACGTGTGTTTTGCAGAGGCTATGCGTAGCCTAGCCATGGTGATCAATGAGAATGGGCTCTAAAGGTCATCACTTGGCCCCCAAGATGGATATCGTTTCGGTTGTTAAGGAGACATGATGAAGACCCTAGAATGATAGGCTAAGTGCCATAAGGAGATGAAGGACACTTAGAATTAGATAGGGCTTCTCTTTTTACCTTTGACCGTACTATTAAGAGGGGTTGAATCTAGTAGCTTGACTTAGGGAAACTTCATGTTTAGGTGTGGTGCACACTTGATTTCCTTAGCTCTAAGCAAGCCTATGGTGACCGTAAGATAGCCTAGAACAATTTCCATTTTCATCGCGACGAAAAACGGAGGTGTCAAAATCATTTTCTGGGCGACGGACGCTCCTGGCAGGGGCGCCGGACGCTGTCCGACGCGTCGGACAAAGGCGTCGGACGCTGGGTGGTTGAGTCCACAGCGTCCGTCGGCCTTCCAGAGAGGTTATTTTCTGGCTAAGTTTGTTAGGGTGCGTCGGACGCTGTCCGTCGGCCAGGCGTCGGACGCTGCGGAGAGCGTCCGTCGACCTTCCAGAGAGGGTGATTTCAAACCCTAGCCAGAATTTAGCGTCGGACGCTGTGGCTGAGCGTCCGTCACCCAGTGACGTAGCGTCCGTCGCTGGGAACACTGTGTCAGAACTAGCCGTTAGACAGAGGCGTCGGAGCGTCCGTCGCCTCAATTTTGAACAGAAACTAGCCGTTGGGCATGCGACGGACCGTCCGTCGCCTAGTCGACAGAGCGTCCGTCGCCAACTTAAAATGCCAGCCCGAGGCAGTTTTCAGAGGGTCTATTTATAGCCCCTCCCACTTCTCTCCCGCCTTGCCGTTGCTCATTTGAGTTGCTGAGTTCGTTGAGAAGGTTGGGAAGAGAGCAAGAGCCCTAGAGAGAGAGAGTGATTCGCGAATCCATCCATCCTCTCTCTAGTTCATCCAAGAGTTCGAGTGTGCATCCTCTAGTTGTGAAGCTTGAGTGAGTCAAGCGAAGATCGAGGCTTGTTACTCTTGGTGATCGACATCACCTAGACGGTCCGGTGGTGCTCGGAGGAAGGTGATCGCCGGAAGATTGTCGGCGGCCCTTCTCCATCGACGTGTGTGGTTGTGGGCGATTCACCGAGCCGGAGTGGCGAAGAATCAGCCCGTAGAGAGCACTCATCCTTTGCGCAGGATTGAGGGGGTGCTATACCTTGCGAGGTGCTCCAACGAGGACTAGGGAGGAGTGTCGACTCCTCGACACCTCGGCAAAACATCGCCGTGTCAAGCATCTCTTTCCTTAGTTCTTTATTATCGCATTACTTTCCGCACTTGTCTTTCATTTCATACTAGAATTGTGTACGAAGTTTTCGCTTTCCTTTGCTTTGTTACCGCCTTCTAGCTAGGACACACAAGCGGTAGGCACTAGGGGGTTAATTGGCTCTTTATAGGTTTAATTCTTGTTTAAAAATTATAAAGAGCCCAATTCACCCCCCTCTTGGACATCTTGATCCTTTCAGAGTACATGAGAAAAATCCAGCTACTGCTCGAACTACTATTCCACCAGTCGTCACCCAAAATGCCCACTGCTCCAAAACAAACTTTATCGACAACGATGGGTCAGGCATGCTATAATGAATATGCTTAGAGCCGATACATGGCACAGAACCAGAAAAAAGACATGATGGTTTATGGTTCATGCCAAGTATTCATGTACAAATAAAGCATAAGTATTTCTATACAAACAAAGCAACTAGGGCCTGTTTGGCAGGACTTCTCGCTGGCTCCGGCTCTGGTTCCTCTGGAAGAGCCCTACCAAACATTGTTCTGGAGAAATCGTTTTTCAGCAAAAAGCAGAGGAGCCGGAGCCGTTTTGGAAGAGCCCCAAATTGAGGTTTCTCCTAAACGGCTCCGGCTCCTCTGCAGGAGCCCTTTAAGAGAAGCCCGGTCAAACAGGCTCTTAGTATTAGTCTAAGGGTCTATATGAGAGGATTTTTTTTTTCTCGACTCTGGCTCTGGCTTTAACCTCTCCACCTTCTTAAAGGTCTGTTTGGTAAGACTCTTTCTTGACTCGCTCAGCAGACGAGAAGCTATGCCAAACACTGTTTTTATCTAAGAGTTGTGCGTATTTTTTCAGCCATCATAAAGTTCCTCACTCAATTTATATTGGAAAAGGACTACTGCACAAAAAATCAGAAATGGATGTACCCAGGGGCGGGCTCAGGACCCAGGCCAGTAGGGCCATGGTCCTAGTCTTGGCGTAAATTTTATTGGAACAAGTTTCAAATTTTTGGTTATCAAATAATCTAATAATTATTTTGAGCATCTTAACATCTTTAAAAAAACTCAAAACTACAAAGTTGTAGATCTCATCGTGATCTATAACTTTTATATAAAATTATTTTCATCCGATGTCGTATCGAAGAGTTATGATTTTTCGAAAGTTCAGTCTTGTCCGCCAACGAGAACAGCACGACAAGCTTTTTCACGTCAAAAACACCGTCTAACGTGGTAGTTTTTGCCGCGCCATATACGTTAGCGCGACAACATTATTTGATCACATCAGCGGGGCTTGCGCAACCAAAAGGGTCAAATATGAAAATTTATTTTAGAGTGATTATTATTAAAATATTATATAAAAATGGTTAAAATTAATAAAAGACTGATCGACTTTCACCACTACAATTTGACCCTAGTCTTGAACAAATCCTGGGTCCGCTACTGGATGTACCAGTGCACTGACATCGACGACAGGAACTTGGCCGCATCACACATGGATAAGATTCTTTCACAAAAGATTGACAGTGAATACTAGCACTCAGGAACAGCCAAGGAGCTGTCCGGGACTCCGGGCAGAGAGAGCAGAGGACAAGAGTGATTGTTCTTGTCTCCCCGGCAACTAACTGGAAAATTGGATGAAATTATTCTGGTCAGATAGTGACCGAGACAACTCAAGGTTAATGATTTATAGCCAAACATATCCTCAACTACTAGTCAACAACGATTTACAGCCCAACTAACCTCCAAACGATTTATAGCCGTGCAAGCCTCCAACTGACAAAGACAAATTTCGCCTTAGGAAAAATGTAAACCCAATATACGCAAGCTTTGCATTCTCTGGGCCACTGGGTCCACTGAGGCGGTACACTAGAACTAGGTATGCCAGAGTTGCATCTCTTCAGCCATGGTTATGGAATAGGTTACACACTTGTTAAACTTGACAGATTGATAGCACACAATTGCATACAGCTCCAGCATAGCTTCATCGCAACACTTGTAACTTCTTAGCAAACTTCAGGGTAAAAAAAAATGGTAAGGATGGAATAGCAACTACAAGCACAAGGGCTAAGGGCGAACAGAAAACGTACAATTCCTTTGGAAGGAAAATTACATGTTTTGAGTCAATTTGTGTGAATGTACACGCCATAGAGGAAACGTGGCACAAGACATCTCCCTATATATCACACCAAAATTATACAAACATGTAGGCCAGTAGCTCAAAGGATGGTATATGCAGCGAGCTGGATGCAAACGTACAATTCACAATGGTTACCACCAAATGTGTCCATCTCTCCAGCCTTCTCAAGCTCTAACGTGGTGAAGTGTTACTGCATGCTGTTGCAGATAACAGCATATGTGTGCTTCTTATGCATTTTTCAAAAACCGTCAGGCCAGATATTTCATCATCCACTAAATAGCCCCACTTAGTTTCCTGAGCTTCAGAGGGAGAAAATTGTTCGAATCAGCATTCCTCTTCGTGCCGAAATTGACAGGAGCAACACCAATAGGTGTGATCGACGAAGTCGTGGTGTTTCTCCGAAACCTCCCCATGTTCCAATACGAAAAAGGTTCATCATGCTGGCTGCTAGAGCTAGGATCATGCCTTGCAAGATTTGGATTTACTTGTATTGCACCATGCTCTCTATCATGCAAATCCTGCAAGAAATGCTAGGCCAATGTTTAGTGAAGGAATACCGCGTTCATGGAAACCAAGTTTCTCTATCAGCTAGTCATTCTCAGCAGTACAAATATAACAGATATATTGTTACGATAAACTCTATCTGGATTTGAATGTAACTAATCATGAGACGATCAAGGTGTTTTGTTTGAGAAACCAACTCATCTAGATTGGAATGAGGAGTTCATCACAATATCACATGGACTTTGGTGGAAGCTCATGTGGTTGTGAGGGATGAGATGGTCATAGATAACCATTCCATTCCTCATACCAAACGAAAATGTAAGGAGTGAGAAGATGATGCATCACCCCATTCCTCAAACCAAATACCCAATATGTGATTCAACAAAGGGGAGTTGGTAACCAGATCGTGCGACAACAATAAAGTCTCTACAATCACTGGCAGTTAGCGCTCCTTAGGGCACTCCCAATGCAAGACTCTATCATAGAGTCCAAGACTATTTATTATCACTTATTTATGGTATTTTGCTGATGTGGCAGTATATTTATTGAAGAGAGAGGATAAAAAAACAAGACTCCAAGTCCACAATATTCGAGGTACTCTCTCTTCAATAAATATACTGCCACATCAGCAAAATATCATAAATAAGTTGTAATAAATAGTCTTAGACTCTATGATAGAGTCTTGCATTGGGAGTGCCCTTATCCGTAGCTACGAAAACCAATAATCAGAAAGTACATTAAGATGTTTCATTTCATTTGCTTTAAGTTATGGACCATCGACAGTAGTTGTTTTACTATGGAAAATTACATTTCAACTTTCAACCAGGATCTTTCTCACTTTTTTGTTGAACTGATTATGCAGGTTCTAGAGTATTCAGGTTCCAAATGACGTTGGGGGTTATTTATTTTGTTGTTATGGGATGTGAGTACCCCTAACAACCTGCAAAGAATGAAGCCACATCGCCCATACAAATAGATGTTGCCAAGTAATGAGAAATAAAGTTGAAACTCTTACATTAAGTGTTCTAATGGGAACCATGTCCAGAGCATGGCTAGGATATGCAGCACCTACACAAATAGAAATTTTGTCACCACAAGATTTATTAGATTCAGTGAGAAATTAAGACTTTGTGTGGTGGTCTGAGTCTCTGAGGTCTTTGATGCTCAACTGGATAACAACAGCGAAAAATGATGTGCAAAATAATTTTGTTGCAGGTTACCATATATATGTTGTCCTTATGTACCCGATACCTCTATATATGCATGAAGGACTATCTAGAGAAAAGTGTGAGAATTCACAAGGATTGATGAAAAGTAAAGAAATGGATACATGTAGTTCACATAGTATTGCCAATAGTCACTAACTCGCTACAGTAAGGGTCTGTTTGGTACAGCTTATAACAGCTTCATGAAGCTGTTGTGAGCTGTTTTTTTTGCCAAACACCTCTTTTTTTTTCCCCTCTCACAAAAATATGAAGTGTGGTGAAGCTGAAAATAGTAGCTTATCACAGCTCTCTCCATCCTTTCTCTCTCATATCCATGCATAAAGTTGTTGGTGAAGTTGTTTTGCCAAACACATTTTTCAAAATAGCTCAGCTGCGCTTAGAGAGTTGCTCGTAAAGTTATTTTCTAAAAAAACAAAACATGAACGTGAAGCTCAGCTGTACCAAACAGGCCCTAACTATGAAAATATAAACGAAATAGTAGCATTGTCACAAGAAAACGTGCTCCCATAGCACTGCCAAGCATCCACTTACTAAGACAAAGGAAATTCCTGAACGGAGTTATGCACTTGATAAATTCAGAGGCTGGCAGTGAGGAAACCAGAGCCAAGGATTTGAAGTAGAGTGTTAAAAGGACAACAAATGAAGGAGGTGGCTGAAAGTTTTATCGATTAGAAGTTACGTAGAGAGCCGAAATCAATTAGATACCTGCAGCTCTGGCCGACAGCCAGGCGTCGCGGGGGTCGCCGCCGCCGACCATCGGTCGCGACAGCCCAGGAAACCCACCACTGCCGCTGTGGCTTCCGAGCCCGATCAACGGCCTCAACGGCATGACCTCCTCGAAATCCGCGACGGGCGGCAGCGGCGCTGGGAGACGGAAGAACGGCGACAGCATCGTTTGGCCGCCGCCGACGGCGTTACCACCAGCAGCGGCCCCGACGGAAGCGGCGGAGGCGACGTCCCACGCGCCGGCCGGCGCGCCCAGCGACGGGCGCGGGCTCCAGCGGAAGGGGCCGAACCCGGTGCTGCGCGGCGGGAGCGGCGGCGGCGGCGGCGGCGGCGTGCGGGACTCGTCGGTGGAGATAGCGTCCTGATGTGCAGGCGGCGGCGCGCGGATGTGCAGGGGCGGGGGCCGCGGCGGCGGCGGCAGGGGGTTGGGGGTGAGGTGGAGGCGGCGGATCCAGACGGAGGCGAGCGGGTCGGGCGCTGGCGGGAGGCGCTGGTGGTGGTGGGGCAGCACGGAGCTGCGGCTTTCTACGGAGCTGCGGGGCGCTGGATGCTCCGACATGGCGTCGGCGACGGGGAAAGTGGAGGACGGGAGCCTGGAGAAGATGGAGAAGTAGGGTGGAATTGCTCACTGTCCACTGCTTCTCGTGGGTCGTGCCTGCAATTTGCGAAGAAAAGAATATATTTATATTATATATATACTCCTATAACGTACATATCACGGTATACTACTATAATTTTTTTGGTTGCAGTGCTTTTATGCACCCTCCGTCTATGCAATTTTTACTTCTTGATTGTCTAAGATTTAATTAAATTATATAAAAAATATTAAGATCTATATTATTAAATTAGTTATAGAATATAATTTTATAATAACATTATTTAAAGATGTACTCCCTCCATCCCAAATTGTAAGTCATTCCAAGAATCTTGAAGAGTCATAGCATCTCAAGTTTGTCCAAGAATTATAGACAAAACTATAAAGATTTATAACATTAAATAGGTATAGTATGAAAATATAATTGATAACGAATCTAATAATACTTATTTGATATCATAAATATTATTATATTATTATATAAGTTTGGTCAAACTTGAGAAACTTTGACTCTCCAAGATTCTTAGAATGACTTACAATTTGGAATGGAGGGAGTAAGTGTTAATAGTATTTTAATATAAAATTGATCAAACATGAGTCAATTAATTTTAGTTAATTATATAGTGTTATATGAGAGAGAATAAGCTAATATAAACTAAAAGTTCTAGCGCCAATCTTAACTGATACGATTCCTCACCTAACTTTTTTCCTCATCCTCTGCCTCCGAAAATGCTTCAAGTGCGACGACTAGTCAGTTTGATCGGCGCACAAAGCGATGCTGACAGAGCATCTGAGGTTGCTAAATCTGATCCTCCCTAAATTTGGTTTTCCTTTTACAAAATTCACAACGAATCCAATAATAGGTTTGCTGTCTAAAAAAGTTCCCACATTTTCTTACAACATCTCTAAGGCCCCGTTTGGATCTTGGAATTTATTTTAATAATTATAATTTCGAGACATATTAATTAAGTTAATATGATTATATATGAATTATATTGCATATTATTGTTCAATATATGAGATATATACTTATTTGTTGTATTTCTATCGTAGAAGAGTGAGTTTGAACAACATGTTATAAGTTGTAAATAGAAATATGGAATGATGATCTATAGAATCAATTTTCATCTCTCATCCTATAAATTTAAGATAGACTTAAATGTGAACTTTGGAAAGTGGTAGAATGTTAAATTAAGCTAAATAGTTTAATTTATTAAAATAAATTTTAATTCCTCCAAATGAAGGGATCCAAACAACCCAGAGCTTTTCTAAAATCTATTATTTAATCATCGTTTACATAACATTTGAGTAAAAAAAATATTTTCTATATCTTTATATTGTCCAATAGCTTTTTTCTATATATTATACGCAGTCTGGAGAGCTTCTTCACTCTCTATCTTTAACTAGTGAGAAATGCAGAATAAGTGATATCTATATTTAGATACCAAAATGAAGAGGCGGTCAAAGAGTGTGTTTTTTTTACTAAAATCTATATTTCTTTAAATTAGAAAAAACAAAAAAAAATGAAGTTGCTCTTAGATTTTCACGAGCTAGGCGCCCTTCTAGTTTATAGTAAGAGTTAAAGGCAAGTGTATTGTTATTGTCTTGCACCTCGTCTTATGTGGTGCCATATAATCATGAAATAGTTCACATTAGTATAATACACGTGCTAACGCTACGGTAAAAATAAAAGAACAATATACTTGTAAAAGGTATTATAGCAAGGAAGTAGCCATGAAGATGGACGGAAAGAGCAACAAATCACTTGCAACAACGATTTGAAATCCCCCACCGTGTTACCAATTATAGGTTACTATAAGTAGAACTGGCAAAGGAAAATATAGTCATTAATCATACATGAAACACATTTAACTCTAGAAAATAATTTCCAAAGTATTCTAGTTTTGCTAATATTTCTCAGTATGCATAGTAGAGGAAAACTCAACCCTGGGTCCTTTGCCTTCTTAGCAACTTCCCTGAGCCTTTCTAGTGCTAACTCGTCCTCTCTCAGTCAGTCAAGCAGAGAACCATGTAAATCTGCACCGCACAGGGAAGTATCACCATTGGTTGCCTTGACCTGAAAAAGGTAATGAAATTAAGAACTACAACACCTATTTCAAAATTTGTATAGAGAATCTATACATGACATGAGAAGAAAATTACCACAATACTCCATTTGATATCTCAAGGATTGACACATCAACTCCATTTGCACTGACTATCATCCATTTTGCAAAAGTACTTCAATCAACCAGTAATAATAGACAAGAATGACCAATTTAAGTAACTTCTTGGTGGTTTCATAAGCCGTCGTTGAGTTGCAGTGATCGGCCAAAGATCCCGCAGCTTTGTCTTCTGAAACCATGTAGCATTAGATGCTATCAGTATTCTTAACAGTTTACAAGCGCGTGAAGCAAGTTAATTGATTTAACATAAACTAATTTGTCTGGCCAAAAAGATTTATGGGTCTCTTTAAGTAAGCCTAAAGGCAGTAGTACCATGAAACAAACCAAGCTATCAGGCTTGTAGTTGACGCTACAACTTTTTACAAAAGATCAAAGATTAACATGTAACAAAATAACTGGAAGAAATTCTTTACTGAATCTACTATCTTGTAGTGACATTTCCACCGGCACCTATTAATGATTTAGCCGCATCCCCATTCCATACCACCTCTATTCAATAGCAACAGACCTAATTCTTGAGATTAGATATGCGTTATTCATATAGCAAAACAGTAAAATCCAACAGATCAACTGAAGGGAAAAAAAGGGAAAAACTGCTATGATCAGTTAAGTGGACAGTGTTTGTAAGCAGGTCCACAACATATTCAGACTTCATGTCATAGTGCAAAAAATCAATATATTATATTTGATCATTATAGTTATTAAAAGCCTTTGTTACAATCATCTTCTAGTAAATGTGCCTTTGCAGGTTCTTATACAAAACTGGAATAACCCATCTTCACTAATGTTTACAAAGGTCCATATCTAAGGATCTAGCCAAGTAGAAAGAGTTTTTAAATATTGATACCTCATAGAGTGATGCATTGAAAGAACGGAAAGCATACAAGGGAAGTAAAAGACAGAGGGATCACTATAGAAAATAGTTGGAGACTTGTTAAGATGATATATAGTACCTGGTTTTGAACAAGAGCATTGTTCTGACTGGCTTTGCCCAAAACCCGTGCTGAAGTAGTTCTTATTCCTTCATTTGCATTGCTAAGTTCCCAAATCAATGCAAGAAGGCCTCCAAGTTTGTCAAGGTCTAAAAAAATTGATAAAATCATGTCACTATAAGAATCTTGTAATGAAAAATAAGTACAATTCTTGGTTTGCACAAAATTTCTCAGATAAAAGAATTTGGGAATACAAAAAGAGGTTTCTCAGATAAATGAATTAGGGAAGTCCATGAACAAAAAGGTATGAGGCTTTAGTAGTATCAGTTAGATTACTATAGAGTATTAGAACTCTTATCGTGAAAATACTGAAATGTAATTCAAACTTGATCTTACCTGTCTTGCATGTTTTCTAGACCAGAAGCCCGTAATTGAAGTGAATTATAGTGATTGAAATATTGTGGCACCAGCTAGTTGAAGCAACCTGTGCAACGAATAAAAAATAATAAATGTTAGATTGACTGGGTGGTTAGGCATCTGCTGGTTGATGGTTGTTGAACCAGTAGCTAAACGACCAGGCTAAACAGAACATCAGCACAAAAGGAAGAACATCACAAAGGACAGATCAATTAGTGATTTTACCTTGGAGAGGGGTGGTAGCTCTTCTTAAAGGAGGCTACAGAGGGTAAGCTCAATTTGCTGCACAGCGGATGGAGAAGGGCAGCACTGCTTCTTGGACGACGGAGAAAGATGTCACTACTTCTCTGCGTCCAAGGTCTAGAATACATGCTTCTTACTTTTCTTACTTGCTACAGTGCTAGCACGGGCCTAGTATATTGACATCTTAAAAGAAAGCAGCTTGCCATGTAAATATCAATATAGTCTCACTTTAGTTCCTAAAATATTTCCAAAAACAGCGCATAAAATCAATAGCGAAACAATTAAGATCCGATGCATCATGTATTTGTCCACATAATGGACGAGTAATACATGTCAGCTCTTATATAATCAGTATATAATATATGTAAGTGAAGAAGTAGTTTCTAGCTGTTCTAAAATTGCTGAACCATACACAGAGAAAAAAGACAAGATACCATGCATTATTTTTAACCATCGCGTACATCATACAATTTTATTTGCACAGAGAAACAGGGAAAATATAACCATGTCATTCTTAAGCTTCACAACTTCATTAATTTTTCCACACCAAACTTTTTCCTATAGAATCGAGATTTCCACCCCGCCCATCCCAATCTTATCTGCAATGACAATTTAAACTTTGCAGATATGCTCAAGTAGGCACTACTAACCGCGTCATGTTTACATGATCCTCTTTTTATAAGGTGTTCCCTACATCTGACTTGTCTTGGCTGCAGGTGGAAATACTGCAGTTTGTTGGAAAAAAAAATTACTGTCAAGTCTGAACCATCAGGATTTTCTTCCTGAGTTAAAGGAAACTTGAAATTAAAAAATGAATGATGGTAACCATAAAAAAAACTTTTAGCTGTATATAGCCCTCACCATGTTGCCGTAGTTTCTTTCTTTCCATTCTTCTGCAGATCAGCGCCCTAAATTACACTGTAACCTCTCCATGTAATCAACAAGTTCCAATTGGCCATAGTGTACACTTTGACCGAAGGATTATAAGTTCTACTACATACCTCTAGCAGTTCTTCCTCCATAGCTTGTGATATTCAAAAAATGCTTGTGATATTCATCTATCCAAATGATAAATAGATTCCTTAGTATGATAAATACATGGCTTTCATTGTTAAGCTCTTCTCTCCATCTTTCTTGAGGCTATTTGTTAGTTGATAACTATAGTTCATACATGTTGGGCTCGATGAGCATTCAGCAAGCAGTTTCATCTAATTCTAATGTCAGATACAAGCAGTAACCATAATAAATTTTGCAGATCCAAATCTTCAGTAGATAAACACTTGCAAATCCATATATTAATTAAGTTAAAGAAATGTTTATCATCACTGATTAAAGATCTTTTTAATATTGCATACAAAACTTCATAAGAGAATCTCACCTATTAACAAGTATAATGCTCATGCTAACGCTACAGCAGCTCATAACCATCAAGTACTCATTCTCAGCTATGAGACACCCAAAAAAAATTACTCAAACAAACTGAAGTACAGGATTAGCTGCAAATTGCACATCCCATTGGTGTTTTTATTTCCCAAAGGTAATTTATTCCAGTACAAATATCTTGTAACAATCTCAATTGGAGAAACAAGCTTAACAGTCTCAATTTATTCCAATACAAATATGACAAGTAAAACAAGATTAAATCAATAGGCCATAACATCTTTCCTTCTGAGTGACCCCCTAACAATAACAGAGTACCTTCTAAAGATTTTGCATGGACAACCAAACCAGAGCACAGGTGTACTCAGCTAAGTACATCAGAGATCCATCAAAATACAGAACCTTAGCAGCATTTCTTGCATTGTCTTTGTACCATGGATTCTTATATACTAAAATATGTTATGTTTTATATATTTCCATTCACCAATCTTATGAATTAATAGGAAGCATGGAAGCAGCAGCGATGTCAACATTTATAAATCCATCTTAATTAAAAACCCATTCTTCAGCAGGGTAACAAATAAAAACCCAATGTTGTAAAAGCAAACATTCCTGGGAGGTACAAAGGAATGGGAAAAAGATAGAGCCTTTTTAGTTCACTGAACACTAATTGAAAAATCGAACAATTCAAGAAGCTACAATATATGTACCCTGATGAAGCCAGCCATCATGTTACCGTAGTTCGATCTGAGAAAAAAATAGTCAGTATATCTTCTGTCTTCTATAGATTAAGTGGACAAGAAAAAAATATGAGCATGCAAGAGATAACCGTGTGAGACTGAGAAGAGATAGATGGATTGAACATGTGACCTTGCAAGGGAAGTTTTTCTTGCATATGTGCTATACGAAGGGAAGAAGCTTGCTCGTATCTCGGCAACTCCACATTCTGTAAAACAGAAGGCACCTTTTAGTCTCCATAACTTCAGCATGGTGGCAGAACTAAATGGGAATAGTAATGCCTTTTTCAAAAGCAATCACTTATTAACAAACTCAAATGACAGCCCAAGCATTATTAGCACTTTGAAAATAATTGCTGGCACAAAAAAAAACTAATTCTACAAGCTGCTAACTTATACGAGCTGCATTGGCTGTAGAGACAAAAAAAAAAAAAGTGGGATTTGAGATTGCAGAACTTCACTGTGAGACCGCTTACAATCTGCACTTAATAGCCATGGTCAATGAACTGGCACACCAGAGTGGGGCGAGCTCCCTAACAAACAATGTTGCTGCTACATCACTAACAAACAATGTTGCTGCTGCATCACTAACAAACAACTATAGATTTTAGAAAAAAATAAATCATATATAAACCTAAAAAGGATCAAGATTCTGAGTAGATTTTGCTAGGAGTTTTTTCTTGCCATAGCAAGAGATATGGCATCAGAGGGTACAATACAGATGGGCACAAAGTGAGCAGCAGCGGTGCCTAGATCCAGCAGGCTGCCACATTCTCCCTAGCTCCATCTTCTTTTTGAACCCATCCTGTGCTCTCTCCCAGATCAACAGCAATGCACAATTAAAATCACCCAATCAAAATGCACAATAATTTGAACAGACTGGCCATTGACTAATAAAAAAAACAAATAACTATTTCAGAACTTGCCAAAAACAGAGAACGTCATCACACTTCCGGTCGATGAGGCCACTGTCGATGTGCCTGTAGGTCCAGGCAGCGCCCCCATCAGCAGCACATGCGGCCAGGGTGGCTGTTCCACTAGCCACGGCGGAGGCCCGGCCAGCCGCACCCCTGGCACACTGCCCTGGTGGCCGGCGTCCGCCCTGCACTGATAATCAGATCAGATCCGAGATTCCGAACACAAATAGCAAGTTAGGGTTCGTGTTGTTGGTTTGGCACCGCGGGAAGGAAAGACCAAGGTCTGACGTACCTAGTGGGCAGGCGCACTCGCCTCGCCTGGCGGCCTTGGCTGGCACGACGGTCGTGGGCTGGCAGCGTCCTGGGCGGTGGGGCAAGGTCGTCGCGGCACACGCGGGCGGGTGGGCTGGCGCGGCGGCGGACGTCCTGGTCGGCGCGGCACGGGCGTCGCGGCGGCATGTGTCCCGGGTGGGGCGGCTGCGTGCGTACCGGGCGGCACGACGACGTACATCCCGGGCGGCGGCTGCGTGCGTCCCAAGCGCCGCGGCGTGGCGCACGCAGGCGGGCAGGCTCGCGCTCGTGGCGGGTCCTCCGCCGGTGGCGACGTGCGTCCGACACTGGGGGTGGTGCGGGAGGGAGAGGAGAGTGGAGTGCGGGAGGAGGGGGAGAGGTTCTGTCACGCGAGAGGAGAGGGAGAGGGAGATGGAGAGGGAGAGTCGCGGCCAGGAGGAGATCAGGAGAGGGAGGGTCGCGAGTGCGGCGCGGGACGGAAGGGAATGAGTGATGAGCAGGGAATTCAAAACCGTTCGGTTACCACGGTAACCGCTCGGTAACCGACGTACCGGTCGGGACCGGTTCGGTTTCAGTACCGGTTTGAATTCAAATTTCAAATTTGAATTTTTTTTAAAAAAAAATTCTGAAAAAATTCCTAAAAATAGTTCACGATTTATAGAGTCCAATGGTGTAAAATTTTTTCAAATTGGAGTTCGTTTGCTATTTTTTTGGACGTGTTTAAGTTTGAAAAAAAAGAAAAAAGAAAAAAACCGTGAGGCCCGTTAAGGGCCCATGCGGCCCATTGTCTCCTGCCGCCTCCTATTTAAGCCGCTGTGGGCCGGGGGGGCTGTCTCCGCGCCCCGAACCCTATCCGCGCCCGCCCCCTCCTCTTCCGCCCCCGCGCCGCCCGCAGCCGACCGCGACCCTCGGTAACCGACCGGACGGCGGCGGTTACCGAGATATTTGGTCGGTAACCGACCAGCTCGCCACGCGACCTCCCCCCCGGCGGTTACCGACCGGACGCGGCGGTTACCGACCCCCCGGAGCGGTTACCGAACGGGTCGTTCGGTAAGTCTTTTTTTTGTTTTTTTTCATTTCTTTGCATTTGTAGTTGCTTTAGTTGTAGGATTTAGTTCTAATATGTAGTATTGATGGAGTATATGATGTAGAAAATATTTATTGTAAGATTTAGGTAGGATTTGACTTAGGGTTTAGGTAGGAGTTAGGTTTATTTGGTTTAGGATTTAGGATTTGCGGTAGGATTTGCTTTAGAATGTATGTAGGATTTAGGATTTAGGATTTTATTGATATAGGATTTAGGATTTAGTACGGGTCCATATTGACACATGATGTAATTCCCATGAAATATGTTAAGGTAAACAAAAGGTGCATCCTTGGAAACTATTTTTTATAATAAATATAGTACTCGCTCCGTCCTAAAGATGATATTATTCTTAAATAGTGCTGAATCAAATAGTCTTAGATTTAGCTGAGTTTATATACTAAGATTTTAGTATTTAGTATAGTAAATAAGTAACATTAGATTCTTTATAAAATATATTTGTTGTATTGCTATATATTTGCGGTATGATTTGATGCATGTGTTGAATTTTTTTGTGTTGTCCATTTATGCAGGAAGATACCGAGAGACCGCAGAGACGTGGTATGGGAGCATGGAGAGAATCTTGCTCCCGGTTGGAAATGCAACTACTGTCTTAAACAAAAAGCCGGGGGTGGAGCTTCCCGGTTCAAGCAGCATTTGGCTGCGCGCGAGACGGAGGTGATCCACTGCACCAAGGTGCCCAGAGAAGTCCGGGAGTACTTTCAGCAGGAGATCGACAGAACTAGGCAGACAGCTAGTGACCGCACTCGTCAGAGGGTTGCACGAGAGGCTGCTGCAGCGGAGGGCAACCACCCCCTTGGTGATGACGAGTACGAGGCTCGGTTGCGGAAAGCCCTGAATCAGTCCAGAGCAGAATATGAGTACCAGGAGGGGTGCAGCGGAGAGGAGACGCTTACGAGCGTGGAGGTGACAGTGGTAGTGGTACTGCTTCGCAGGGGGGCAATCCTTTGCAGAGGATGTTTCGAAGGTCTAGTTCACAGAGGCAGACCACTGCGGTGGTGGAGGACTACAACTTGGCAGCGGGTACGAGGGGGGGACTCCAGCAGACCCGGATTGATACAGGGGCATGGACGCAGAGGGGAAGAAACGCGAAGGACACAATTGGGAAAGCTTGGGGAAAGTTTTTCCATACTGCAGGAATCCCCGGGAAACAGGCGGACAATCCGTACTTTGTTAGTGCGGTCAGGGAGACGCAGAAGTGGGGTAAGTACATATACTTGGAGACTTCAATTCATTACGTATATTTCTCTATTCTCATGATTCGCTTACGATTGCAGGTGAAGGGATCGCGTCGCCTAGTGCACTCCGCTATCTTGGCATTACAGGAGGCAGAATCATTCCGCAGACACCTTGGGGAGTTTGGCAGCGAGCTGGCCATTAAAATGGCCTCGGACCCCAACACAACCCCATGTAAGAGTACTTTTGAACTCATTTTTTTTGTCTTTTTCAGCGCGTACCTAACATAATGGGTTCCACTTTGCAGCTCAATGGTGGATGCTGTTCGGCAGGAGCACTCCAAATCTTCAAAAACTTGTGCTGAGGCTTGTTGCACAGTGTGTATCCTCCAGTGGATGCGAGCGCAACTGGAGTACATTTGCTTTGCTGCACACGAAGGTTCGGAATCGCTTGTCCCACAAAAAACTGAAGAAGCTAGTGTATGTGAACTACAACCTTCGGCTGCGACTCACGGATGCATCCGGACCACCTAGGCGTGAGGAAGAAGACTTCATTGACCAGTTCACGCAGATGTCCTTTTACGAATGGGATAATCCGGTTCGAGACTGGATGGAGTATGGCAGATCCAACCAGGCTCCAGTACTCGACGAAGAGGATGAAGAAACGGACATACCTCTTCCGTCCCATATCGTGAGGTACGTTGATGTACTTTGTTAGCCACTGACGAACCATACTTTTAATAATATGATTCATTCTTTGTGACGACAACGACCAAGTGGACCCCGACGATCTTGGGCCCATCAGTGATTGGGCCCGTAGACATGTGGGTGACACGCATCTTGGGAAAAGAAAATACCAGACGGGACCTAGCCAGAAACAAAAGGGGAAGCGAGTGCAACAACGTGTCCCCAGCGATGATTCGACAGATGATGGCGAGGAGGGTGAGCAAAGTCCACGGTACCAGGAGTCCGATCACAGCAGCTCAGCAACTGACAGTGGAGACGGTCATAGTGGTGACGATGACCCTGGAGCTGCTTTTGTTGTTGGTGGTGGTGTGGCTGGGGGTTCTGCAGATGGTGCTGGTGGTAGTGGTGCTGGTGATGCTGGTGGACTTCGTTTCACAGGTATGGATTGTTACAGACATTTTTTTTAATGTCTATGCCTACTCACTAGTACTAATTGTGGTCGGCTGCAGGCGAGACGGACTTCACACATGCTACTCAGGACCGCGACCATGGGCAGCCGGAATCGCAGAGGAGAGCGTACGACCCGACGGACTGCTACGACACGCCACAGTACTCTTCCTCGTACAGTGATACATCGTACGGTGGTGGTTATACCTACCCCGTTCCTGACATCAGCACGCAGCCGGCCACTAGATGGGTCTACGAATGGCAAGACCCGGATTTCTACAACATGTTAGTGCAGGAATGGGAGACCACAGCTCATTGGACGGGTCAATCATGGATAGAGTACAAGGCCGGGCTACAGTCGCGCGGTATCGCTCTAATGTCCACCGCGGAGTATGAGGAGGGGTGCCGAAACGGGATCTTCCCTTATATGCGACGCCAGTGAGTAGTGACCATGATGTTCGCATGTCTACGGCACGAGGTATTTCCATGGACGATTTGTTCTTGTTGCAACGGTGAACTACGTTATTTCCGTTGTGAATTTGTGGCTAGTGCATCACTATGATGTTATTGTGGGGTTGGCCATTTGTATCACACTATTTTATATGAATTGTGTGTTCTATTTACATCATTATGCACAAAGGTCATGCAAAAAAAAAAGATTTTTCAAGCAAAAAAAAATAAAAAAGACACCCAGCGGTTTGGACCGGTTACCGTTCAAACCGGTCGGTAACCGACCCTAACCGACCGGTTACCAGTCCAAAACCGTTTGCACTGCGCCGTTTGAATTCAAAATGCGAACCGTTCGGTTTTGACCGGTTACCGGTCAAACCGGTCGGTAACCGCCCGACCGGCCCCCGGCGGTTACCGGTTCCGAAACGGTAAGGTTAACCCTGGTGATGAGCGTTATCCAAATAACGTGGATAGTTGGATTTGAGTGAGTAAGAGATTAGAAAGGCAATAGTTAATCTAGTGTCTTTATTTCTAATGTTCCTCATTTGTGGGGTTAATTTTTTTTTTGATACGTTTAGGAGAGGTATTGGGGACAGTTATGTGTAACTTTAAGAATTGGTAGAGATTGGTAGAGATCGAGCGCCTTCACGGAGTTTTCGGTGATTTTCCGGTCGGACCGGGCTGAGGAGATGTTCGCGGGGATCAGTCAGTCCAAGACCGTAGCCATGACCAGCCCAGCCCCAGCCCAGAGCAAAATCTGAGCCAGTGCTTTACGATTCGTGCATGACCATCGGACGACCCCGATCGCCCGATTGCCCTACCAGCTCGTCTCCTTCCTTGTGCCATAAATCCGCCGCGCCGACGCCGATTCGTCGCCTCCCCCGAGCCGAGCCCCAATTCCTGCAACAAATCGCCGCTAAAACCCTAGCCTTCCCTCCCGCCATGGCCACCTCCCCAGCCGCCTCGTCCTCCTCCGCTCCGACCGCCTCCGCAGCCGCTGCGGCTATGACGGCTGCCGAGGCCACCGACGGACCGGTGCTCAGCGTAGTATCGAAGCGTCTCCGCGCGCTGCGGAAGAAGTACAACCGCATCACGCAGATGGAGGAGTCGCGCGCCGCCGGCAAGACGCTCAACCGAGAGCAGGAGGAGGTTCTCCGCTCCAAGCCCGTCGTCGCGGCTCTGATCGACGAGCTCGAGCGCCTCCGCCCCCCGCTCGAATCCGCCCTCGCGGAGGAGCTCTCCTCCCGCCCCGCCCCTACCCCCGCCGCCGCCGCCGCCGCCCCCGCCGCCGCTTCCTCCTCCGACTCAGATTCGTCAGTCCAGGACCTCCTCGCGCTCGTCTACTTCGGCTCCCTCTTCGAAGTCAAGCAGCAAAGCGACTTCGTCTCCTTGGTTTACACGAGCGAGCTGGAGCGGAACAGCTGCCTCACTTATGACTCTGTTGGGGATGGTCCGGAGGACATTCTCGCGGAGACCGATCTGAACGCGGTTTCTTCCATTGCCTCCCTCGCCGCGTCGCGCCCTCCTGCTGCAGCCGGAGTCTCGCACCGTGATGCCCTCCAGGCTTGTGCCCATCACGCCCGTCTCTGGCTCAGCCGTGCGGATGAACCCATCCACCCTGACTCCACCATCACATGTGGGTGTTTCTACAGGGCGTGCGCTTGATTTTGTTTGAGATGGTAGGATAGTCTGATTTAGACTTAATCTGTATTTCCTTTTGTCTGTAGATGCTGGGGTGAGGGCAAAGCTGGATAGGATCATGGCATCGGGCTACTACACAGCTCAGCTAGAAATGACACCATTGGATCTGGCTGCTGCAGTGGCAAGCTTTGGAGCTGGAGGTTTGCAGGTGCAAGAGAGCATGGTTGTGTCGCCTCAGGCACCGGAAGCAGTGGAGGAGAGACAGGTTGTTGAAGGACACAAGGTGAAATCATACTTGCTATTTTGCTTTCATCAATGTTTGGCTGGCATTGCTAAATGATTGCTGTTCCATTAACTGTGTGT
This sequence comes from Microstegium vimineum, assembly GCA_022036555.1. Taxonomy (NCBI): domain Eukaryota; kingdom Viridiplantae; phylum Streptophyta; class Magnoliopsida; order Poales; family Poaceae; genus Microstegium; species Microstegium vimineum. The sequence goes on along the minus strand of CM039123.1, from coordinate 1,822,283 downwards.
AGGTGTGGATGTATGATTGATCTAGTTAATTGTGCAATTATTTCTCAGGCTGCTGCTTGTAGATTATATCTTTTCTAGTATGATGGCTCTCCACACTCCAGATTAGTGATCTAATGTAGATAGTATCTGGGTTTAGGTTATCAAAACATCACATGAAGATACTCTCTCAATCCTAAATTATAAGACATTTTGGCTTTTCTAGATACATAGATTTTACTATGCACTTAGATATACACTACTCCCTCTGTCCTTAGATGTGTGTCATTTTCGCTTTCCGAGACACAACTTTGAGTAATTATATATTAAAAAATATTAATTTTATGGTACAAAATTAGTATCATTGGAGATACATGAATCTAGTTTTTTAATAAATTTATATGGAGATACAAATGTAGCACATATTTTCTATAAATCGAGTCGAACTTGGCGGCACACAAATTGTGGTGACAAACATTTAGGGACAGAGGGAGTATGTCTAGATACATAGTAAAATCAATGTATCTAGAAAAGCCAAAACGTCTCATAATTTGGAATGGAGGGAGTACATCTCTGCTCTTTTCTAAATGATATGTTACTTTGATGTTTGGAAATAGTAATGCATTGAATGGAAAATTAGTTTGTTTGCTTTGTCTCATTTGTTCTTTTTTCATGTTCAGAGTATGTACCCTATAAGAAATGATTTCAGAACCAAACAATATGTTTGTTTTAGAGTATTATAGGATTTATAGGTCTGTATTCTGTAACAGAACTAAGGCCAGTCCTTTTTTTTTGTTTCGGGGTGTTCATTTCATTAATGGGGTGCCATGTGAGTGTTTTTGTTTCTTGCATCCTGGGTCTTTGTGCTGAACTAGACTTGGAAGACTTCGATGCTACTTTTTGTCTAGTTCTAGTGACAAGAAGCTAGTCTTTTACATTATATGTTGTCATGGAACAAAACTTATCATTACTTGTTTTGTTTAATACAATGGTTTTATGAGTTTCAATAGTCTTGCTGATAACACTGGATATTGTTGATTTTATCCTTTTACTGTATTCTCTCCGTACCAGAAACAATGCCATTCTAGTATTTTCCTAAGTTATACTATCTTAAGTTTGGCCAAGAGTGTCTATTTATCAATGTTCAGAAAGGCGCTAGGCGCTTTCTAGGGCAGGAGCGGGCTCAGGACCCAGGCCAGTAGGGCCATGGCCCTAGCCTTGGCGTAAATTTTATTGGAACAAGTTTCAAATTTTTGGTTGTCAAATAATCCAATAATTATTTTGAGCATCTTAACATCTTTAAAAAAACTCAAAACTACAAAGTTGTAGATCTCATCGTGATCTATAACTTTTATATAAAATTATTTTCATCCGATGTCGTATCGAAGAGTTATGATTTTTCGAAAGTTCAGTCTTGTCCGCCAACGAGAACAGCACGACAAGCTTTTTCACGTCGAAAACACCGTCTAACGTGACAGTTTTTGCCGCGCCATATACGTTAGCGCGACAACATTATTTGATCACATCAGCGGGGCTTGCGCAACCAAAAGGGTCAAATATGAAAATTTATTTTAGAGTGATTATTATTAAAATATTATATAAAATGGTTAAAATTAATAAAAGACTGATCGACTTTCACCACTACAATTTGGCCCTAGTCTTGAACAAATCCTGGGTCCGCCACTGTTCTAGGGGGTGAACCTCAGCCTAGAGCCTAGGCGTTACAAGGCGTTTTCCTAGGCGCTAGCATCTACCTACATATATATTTAGAAAAAAAAAGAAAATAAGATACAAGTGTATTTTCTTAAAGAAAAGGCCTGTTAGCAGGCTAAAAGAAGCCCAATAGCAGTATTTTCAGCCCAAGTCCAACATATACATATATATAGTGTGTAACCCTAAGAGACAGCGCTTGTTTCCCAGCCCAGCTGCCAGTCGCAGCTCATCCGCTTTCTTCCCGAATCCCGATGCTTCTCTTCTCTCCCGTTGCTTCTCACCCGAAGTCCCTTCCCATGGTTCTCCTGCATCCGACGGCAGCAGCTCTTCCGCTCACCCTTCGTTCTCCTCCGCCATGGCGGCGCTCGCTTGTTCCTGTCCTGCTGCTGCGTCTTGTCTTCCTCCTGTCCGCCCCCAGCATCCACCTGCACGCGGCTTCCTGACTGCGTTCGCAGTCCGCCCTCCTCCCAGCCATGCCTGTGCTCACAGCTAGCCTCCTCCTGGCACGCTAGCCAACATCCGTCATCACTCCTAGAGGCAGCGCAACCCTGGATCCAGGGGCACTCCGCCTACCCCCTTAGGCGAGGCGGTGCCCCTCCGCCTAGCGCGTAGGCGAGCGCCTAGTAGCGCCTTTTTGAACTTTTCTATTTATATAAGTATACAAGTGTCAACAGATTCATCATGAAATGTAGTTCTCTGATGGACCTATTTAGAGCCCTAAATGGCAATAAGCTTCCCTATAAACTTGGTCAAAGTTAAAGTAGTTTGACTTCAGACAAAACTAGAGTCATTCTTTTTTGGACTGAGGGAGTATCCTGGGTATTGTTTTGCGTCATCATGCATATAGGGAGCTTGAAAAGCTACAAAAGATAGTTTTTTAGCTGAAGAGAATGCGATGTAAGCTCTAGGGTTCATTAGGAAAATTAAAAAAAAAAGGGGCGTACCCAGTGCCGTAGGCTCCCGCACTGCGGGCATTAGGAAAATTAATATTACTAATTTGTTTAGATGTTGAAAATTTAGGTTACATCTTTTAAGCGAGCGTCCTTATTCTGGACAGTAGTGTATTTTGTGATAATTGACTTTTTAAAATTTATTAATAATAGTTTCCATTGCCACAACAATTTTATGTCATGACAATGAAATTTTATTGTCTGGCGCTGTTATCTCATGTTGTCTTAGACATAGTTTGGGGTTTCCATGATGACATAGCTAAACTATTTCATAAAGGCTGGTTTTTTTTATAGGCACCAGGGGTTCACTTGGTGATGTAAGAAGTCCTGAGAGCTTTAACTTTTTTCTGTGTTCAATCAAATTACAAAAAAATTGGTTCCCTGATGCCTCCTGTTCATTTCCTGACATTCATAATTTTTGGTCGTTCCAACTCCCTTCACACCCATAGCTACTGCCTTAATAGTATGTTTGGCCTGCTGTTATCCCTAATATGTGTTTTTTTTCCTTTAGACAGCACCAACGTTGAACTGAGACAGACAGGTTCATAAAAAAACACAACCTTTCTGTATACGGTACAGAGTTTTATCAGGATATCGGCTGATCAAATTTTGTGTCAGATGCCACAATCAGTTTTAACTATAAGTCGTAAAATTTAGAGCTCATCTTAGTTTTTTCATGAAACACATACTGGCTCATTCATCATATTAGGAAAAAGTTGTTCCTTTGTCCTTGAAATGCATCTGAAGTAATCATGCAATTTAGTCTCTTGATTGCTCTACAAATTAGACTAATAAAACCTGTGTAAACAGTAAAGAGAACAATTTATGTGTGGAATAAAAACTTGATGGTAGCTATTTAAGATCATTTCAGTAAGCCTTGCTTTTCAATAACTTCTAAAAATTAGACAAAAAAACAAGAAAAAAACTTTTTTCCAAAATCCCACCTTAAGCTTCCTATACAGAATACAATGGAGACAGAGCAAAATGAACTTTAGATTGGATGCCACAATCATGCTTTAGTCATCAAACTGGAAGTTTGTATACAGAATAATGCTCATCAATTTGTTCATGAAATTGAACTTACAGAGGCATCCGTTACAGTAGGATGAACCATTGTAGTTGTAGGCTTGTAGCTTTTTTGTAGAACATTTTGATGAGCAAGTGAATTAATTTTTCTTATTATTAATCCCATTCATATGTATCTTAGAATGTTCAATGATGTATGTTGTCCGAACAATCCACGTAAACCTGGCAGGATATCTTACAGTTCTGCTTTTATTCCTTTTTTTGCTTATTTATAGATTTCAGTTTAACATAGCTTATAACATGTAGCCAGAGTGGATAGGGCGAATGACAGCTAGAATTTTGTGGTGTTCAGTATACCAGAAACTTTAGTAGAGTAGGTTTGAAACTGAGCTAGACAAATTTGGCCATTATGGACAAGATAATGTTATCCTATGTCTACGTAACAGGGCTAAACTATACCCTTGCAACGACCTAGATAGGTGACACGTAAGAGTCATGTGGCTGGAAATATGTAGCCCTACCTAAATTCGTTTGTAGTCAGTGCTTTCCTAAACACTAAATGTTAAACAGCTATTCAATCAAATGAGCTAAAGGGCCAATTAAATGGGTTAAACGGACGATGAAATGAAAATGGCATGCCACCATGTGTCCATGTGGTAATTACGTGGTGTGTAAACGTGCTAAATGACAGTTTAAATGAGTAGTGTTTGTATTATGCAATACCTCGAGTTAATTCTTTGTATTTTGTGAAATGTGTCTTTGAGAATGTAGGAATGTTCTTTAGTTGCTAACTGGGAAGCATCAAACAATAACCAAAGTCCTATCTTAATGAAAGGACACGCAGCTCTCCATCTTCGGAGGAGAAAAACAATTAGCCAAAGTTAAAGAGTTTAAATTGTTCATTATTGTTATCGTATATATGCTTGAATATGCTCATATCTAGCTTGTTATGACATTGGCAAAGTCACTAAAACAGTGGAAAATTTTTAATTTACCATCTGGATTGTTACTGTAGTTATTATATACTCCATTTGTTTCCCAATATTTTGACGGTTACTCTTGGGAGTTGCTATGTGGAGAATATCTGTGCAGTAAGAGAAACAAGAGTGTTTTTCATAACAAAGGAACATGAGTGTTAAGTGATGTTAGTTATTGTTCATGCTAATTTGTTTATTTATTGCTTAAATGAGCTCCATAAAAGGTTGACCTTGAATCTTGAATACTTGTGATGTTTGTTATTTGTTTTTGCTAACTTAAAGTTTTTTTTCCTTGAACGAGCATCATAAAAGCTTGCATAGCATTGGTACCTAAATCCTCACATTGCAAAAAATGATTGACTGTATGTGTATAAACTATTAACTATATTAAAAGTGGAATATTCTTTTGTGATGCTAAGAGATTTATAGTGATGTTTATAGCGTATCCTTTTTCTTTTATAAAAGTGAGCGTTCTTTTTTCTCTTTAGATATACGTAATGGAAAGTGAAGATTAGTTAAGTCAATGTCTTGTTTCAGTTAGATCTTTTTGCCTGATTTGTTTGTGTTTGGGTAGGGTTTGGTGGTAATAAAAAAATGTTTTTTTTTATTTCTTGTTTTATCTTATGTTCAGGTTGTGTTGTCGTGTTTTGTTGGAAAATGTGTTTTCTAATTAGTCCTGCTTTTATATTTGCTAAGAAATGTTAATCCTTTTTTGCTTGTGCCCATTCATCTTTGCAAACAATTCACTTTGTTCCATTTTTCTTACTGGCACGTTTCTCTTTTCCATTGGTTAGCTCTTTAGATGATAGATGATAATACATATTTACTTGTGACTCGTCATGGACATTGTTTTGTTTTGCTATGATGTCTGCCCTGGATTTCATCTTTAATTTGTTTACTGATGTATGTGTTAATTAACAGGATGAGAAGGAAGATTCTCATGCTACGGAAATCTACAGTGACCATCAGGCTCCTGTTGTTGACGTTGAACATGTGGTACTGCTTTTATGATAACTAATGTATCTGGTTTGTATGTTTGCTCTTGTACTAACTATGTGTTTTCAGGATGATGAAGGCCTGGTGAACCCAGCTGATGAAGTTCCTTCAGCTGAGGGAGAGCAGGAGACATTTGATGCTGATGTGGAGGATCAGGAACAAAAAGACCAACAATTCACTCAGCGGCGTTCTTACCAGAACCAGCGTGGTGGCGGTGGTCGTGGTGGCGGCAGGAGGGGCTATCCTAATGGCCGTGGAGGACGCGGTGGTCGTGGTGGGTACCAGAATGGGCGTGGAGGTGGTGGTTACCAGAATGGTCGCGGCGGAGGTGGTGGGTACTACTATGAACCTGGATACTACCAGCCGAGGAACTACAACAACAGAGGCCGGGGTGGTCGCTCTGGTGGTGGCAACTCTTACTACAACAACCATGGTGGAGGTGCACAGGGAGGCGGCCATGGGCATCCTGGGAGGGTTGAGCTGGGTGCAAACGCCTAGCTCGCTGACTGTTTTGTTCGGGATGTGAAGCGAGGGAGGGGAGCCATTTTGTTATTATAGAACTAACTTAGCCTGTTATTACGCCACCGTTGGCCCCATCTGTGAGTTCTTTTGGCGACTCGAGTGACTGCACATGGTCGGTCGGTAATGTGGAAAAACTCTGGGAAAGTAGTTTCAGGTCATATTCGTTCTTCTAAGTTACTCCTTTTATGTGTTAATATTTCTTCATTATTGTACTCTTTGCTGGAGGAGTGGAGGTGTCGATGTTGTCACCTGATTTTGTCGTTACATCAGGTTGCTATGTTCTATCGGATCTTCGCAGCATTTAAAGGTGATTGTTGACCCGTTGCTTGGCCTCAAAGTTTTTTTGTTGCAAAAAACGCTTATGCCAAACCGAACCGCTGGCTTCGTACGTTATGACGGTCGAGCTGAGGCTATGTTTTCAGCAACAGCGACGGCGACACGAAGCAATTATGATTTTTTTTTTCTCTTTTGGCTTGCGCGTGGCCGTGTCAATACATTACTCATCCTTGTCTGTCTGCCTACGAGCGCTTTGGTAGGATTATTGATCAGACAGCTGACCTAGAGAAGCCAAACAATGTCTTCTCAGAAGACAAGACGTGAAGCCGCAGGATCTACCGATTACAGGACAGGACCCCGTGGTTGACTATTCCAGCTCTTACCTAACCATTTCTTTCTTACCCAACCATCCGGCTCCTAGCTGATGATGCTACACTCTGTTGAGCAAGACAACTTTGTTTTACTACTACTCTACCAGTCGTTTTCGAGCTATATTTACTTGAACATATCAGCCTAGTTAGTGATGACATAATATTTCTTTTACGATAAAATTGCTAAAAATAGTATTAGCTGCATTATTAGCTGCAGAAATTATTAACCAAACAAACTTTAACGATGGAGCATGAAAGGCTAGTGTAGTAGGTGCTGCTGTAAGAAAAGAGGACACGGTAACGTAGTTTTGTCTGGCTCGCTTTCGCATCGCAGGGCGCAGAATCATACATGGGCGGGTTGCGTTGCGGAGCCCATGATTATTTTCATGCCGCTATGATGCCGCTGCATGTTGGCTCACAAGTCCCAGCGGCCCTTTTGTGCTCTTATTTGACTGACTACGGCCTCTGCTGGCTTTGCCCGGTTGCCCCTCCTGCGCGGTGCCCGGTGCCCGCTGTGTAACCTCGACACGGCGCCTATAATAGTTGTAGTGTAAAGCGCGGTCGCCTTTGGTTGAAGAGGACCAGAGCGGAAAGGGTCACTCACAGCGGCCTCTTTTCTCCTGGTACCATGACCTCGCAGGCTCGCACGGTGCTCTAGCTCTGTGGTCTTAGCTTTCGCAGCCGACATCATCAGTCCAGCTACCAACGCCCGGTTTGTGGTCCTTAGGTTGAATGAACAAGCATATGTGCTCCTAACGAAGGGTAGCCGTATTATTAGTGCTGCTTATATATCCATCAACTTTGCGGTGCCTATTATCCGTTCTTCGGACGGTAGAGTGCTCTGTACGTGCAGCGATCAGGGGAGAAAAGGTTAAAATGAATTCGATAGATGGTGATTGCCACGTTCCCCCATGCAGTAGGGGAAAAAAAGTGATTTTGATCACCGCCGTCAATTTGAGCTACTTCAAGATAAGGTGGCAGAATAACCTACTTGTCCGGGAGACTGGAGCGACGCCGTGCGTGTCCTTGCGCTTGATGGCAACAACGACGCCGGTCACGAGCATGTGGTGTATATGTAGCTATAAAAAAGGAAGCATTGAGTCCCGTATATATAGCTATAAGTAAAAAGGAAGCATTGATTCCTGGCGTTTTCAGAAAATTTGTACTCCTTATGTTTACGAAAGAATACAATCATCTCTTATTAAGAAGTCAATTTGTTTGGAAGTAAGTTTGATTGAAATTATATAGAAATTTACTAACAGTTATAATTAAAAAAATATCACTAAATTGATCACGGAATATAATCTTATATAATAAATTTAATTTTTTTTAGATAATGGATAACAAAATCCGGCCTCTACGTCCAAGGATGTACACAACCCATTATTACAAAGTTTGGGTGAAAGAAAAATGAGAAAGTCATAATCTTATAGATCGACTAGGACGCTAGATCAAACAATAAAAAAAAATTCATCCTTTGTTGGATATCTCTAAAGCAATAACTTCCAATTTCTTGCTTAACGTAGAGAGCGCGTCTTTGACTGTCTCATCACGCTGCAGCTTGGCCCAAGAGCGTAACCAGTATGCCCTGAAAGGATCAAGATGCCCAAGAGGGGAAAGGGGTGAATTGGGTTTGTTTTAAATTTCTAAAGCAAATATGAAAACCTATCAAATGTCAATCACCCTCTAGTGCCTACCGTCCGTGTGTCCTAGCTAGAAAGCGGTAGCAGTTCATGAAATTTAAGAACAACCTAAGCAATTCTAGTAGGTAAGATAAGAACAAGACAGAATGTAATGCGGAAATATAAAGAGCTAGGGAAAAGAGATTCTCAGTGACGCAACGATGTTTTCTCGATACGAGGTATCGAGGTGTCGACACCCCCCCTAGTCCTCGTTGGAGCACCTCGCAAGGTATCGCTCCCCCTCTACCCGCGCAAGGGTAGAGTGCTCTCTACGGGCTGATTCTTCGCCACTTCGGCTCGATGAATCACCCACAACCGATCACAGAAGCTTGGAGAAGAGCCGCCGACAATCTTCCGACGATCACTTCCTCCGAACACCACCAAACCGTCTAGGTGCTGTCGAACACCAAGAGTAACAAGCACAAGACCTTCACTTGACCAACTCAAGGCTAGGAAGGTGGATGGATGCACACAAGTCACTTCTAATCACTCTAGGAGGGAAGAACAAGATGAACTCTCTTTAATCTCTCCCTCACTAGGCACTTGACTCTCCAAAGGTTCTCTCAAGGTGTCACTAGCTGAAACAATGACCAAGAGAAGTCCTAAGGACGAAGGGGCAACTATAAATAGTCCCCACCTCCAAAACTAGCCGTTTTTTGCTTTTTCTTTTCTCTGCGAAGCCACCGGACTAGTCCGGAGCTCATACCACCGGAACAAGCACACTGGTCCGGAGCTCACTCTGAATTCCAACTCAGGCACCGTCAGACTACTCTGCTTGGTCCGACGCCCTGGTCTGACGCACTGGTCCGGAGCCAGGGTGCTCACTGAGTGAAAATATTTTCTCTTCTTCGAACCACCGAACCACTCTCCTTGGTCCGGAGCCCTGGTCCGGAGCCAGGGAGCTTAGTGTATGAAAACAACCTCCTGTCTTGAAGCGTCGGACTAGTCCGGAGCCTTCTTTCAGGCTCTCTTTCTCTGACGCGAGCCATCGGGCCACTCTCCTATGGTCCGACGCTCTTTAGACAGGTGGTCCGGAGCTTCTCGAGCTAGACTTTTGCCTAAGTCAGGGACCGTCGGACCACTCTCCTTGATCCGACGCCTACTTGGTAGACTGGTCCGGAGCCTCTTTCTCCCCATATTTCAACTGATTTCGCTGAGATTTCTCAAGGGATTTTGCTCCTACCATTTCTAGGGTTAACCAAGGGCTGAAAGCAAGGTCTCTAGGACTAGTTGTGACAAGTGTGCATATACCACTCTCCTAAACTCTCCTAGGTCAAGCTACTAATCTCATACCCCCTTTATAGTACGGTCAAAGAAAAAACAAATCCCTAGCTATACTTAGTGCCCTTCTCAACCTTATGGCACTAAGAACTAGCCTAGTCTTCAACTTGTATCATCATCCTTTGCAACCGAAACGATTTCCATCTTGGGGGCATGAATATCCATTAAGCCCATTCAAATTGTATCACTAATGACCTAACACAAATGACTTTGCCTCTGCAAAACACACATTAGTCATAGTGACCTAGCATTGTCGTTAATCGCCTAAACACAAGGGTCCATGATTCTTCAGCTCCTCTGAAAATTACCTGCATAATAGAGTTAGATTTCAATTGATTAAAAACAACATCATTACGGCATCTCCAGATAGCCCAAAATATGGCAGTCACACCCACCCAAATCAAATTTCTAATCCTTTTATTTTGATTAGTCAGCCAAACACCAAACATGTGGTTGATTGATCTAGGTTGGGTCAAACTAGTAGCAAAGAAAATAATCGTCCAAATCATTTTGGTAAGGGGACAGTCAAGGAATAAGTGTTGGATAGTTTCATTCTCATTACAACAGATGCACTTTTGGCTCCCCTTCCAATTTTTCTTAGCAAGGTTGTCTTTGGTTAAAACGACACCCCTTTGCAAGAACCAAAGAAAGATTTTAATTTTTAGAGGGATTTTAATCTTCCAGATCTTCCTATGGCGAAAAGGTGTTTGTGTATCTATAAGATAGAGATACATAGAAAGTACAGAGAACAAACCAGATTTGGTTAGGTTCCATCTGAAGTAATCCGAACCTTCCACCAATTCAACAATTGAGATCCGTGCTACTAGACTAAGCCATTCCGTAAGTTTATTATCCACTAGAGCCCTTCTAAAAGAAATGTTCAGAGGGCTAGTAGCCATCACTTTTGAGACTGTTGCATGAGGATCCCGCACTATATTATATAAAGATGGATACTTAATTTTCAGAGGCTTGTCTCCTACCCATGTGTCGTCTCAAAACCTAGTGTTGGTTCCATCTTTAATATCGAAGGAACCATTAGCTAACACCTCATCTTTGATATGCATAAGGTCTCTCCAGAAATGAGAGTCATTAGGTTTGGTTGTCACTTGGGTAAGTGATTTTGATCTTAGGTATTTATTCCTTAACAGTGACTGCCACATGCCATCTGTGTTGAGTAGGTTAACCAACCATTTGGGCAGCAAGCACTTGTTTTGCAAGTTTAAATCAAGGATACCTAGACCTCCTTGGTCCTTTGGGAGACATAAGATATTCCACCTGGCAAGTCTATATTTATGCTTGTCTGAAGAACCTTGCCAGAAGAACCTTGATCTAAAATGATCGAGGTTTTTTAGGACACCCTTAGGAATCTCAAATAAGGACATCATAAATATGGGTAGACTGCTTAAAACTAAATTAAGCAACACAAGTCTCCCCCCATAGGACAAGTACTTTGCCTTCCAGCAAGAGAGTTTTTGTTGGAACCGTTCTTCAACCTTTCTCCATTCAGAATTCAGGAGTTGTCTATGGTGCATAGGGATCCCTAGATATCTAAAGGGATATTCACCTGTGTCACAGCCAAAAAGAGTAGTATAAAAGGATTCTATCTCTTTGGCTGCACCATAGCAGAAAATTTCACTCTTGTGGAAATTGATCTAAGTCCGGATAATTGTTCAAAAGCGCAGAGCAAAAGCTTAATATTCTTTGCTTGTTCCGGGTCATGATCAATGAAGATGATGGTGTTGTCTGCATATTGCAATATTGACAGACCATCATCAAGTAGGTGGGGGAGTATTCCTCTTATTTGACCATCGTTTTTTGCTCTATTGATTAGAAGAGCTAGCATATCTGCAACGATGTTAAATAAGATAGGTGACATGGGATCACCCTGTCGTAGGCCACGTCTGGTTTGGAAATAGGGTCCAACATCATCGTTAACTTTAATCCCTACACTCCCTCCCGTGACCATACTTTGGACCCATCTACACCATTTTGTGGAGAATCCTTTGATACGTAAAGTTTGTTGTACGAAGGACCACTTGACCTTATCATAGGCTTTTTCAAAATCGATTTTGAGAATGATGCCATCTCGTTTTTTGGTATGTAGCTCATGAATAGATTCGTGTAGAATAACGATACCTTCCATGATATTCCGGCCTGGCATAAAGGCGGTTTGTATTGGACTCACAACAGTTTTGGCTACCTTATTCAGTCTGTTTGTGCCCACTTTTGTGAATATTTTAAAACTCACATTGAGAATACAAATTGGTCTATACTGCTGAATTTTAGTAGCATTTTGAACTTTAGAAATTAGTGTAATAATTCCAAAGTTCAGACGGTGTAGTTCAAGGGCCTCTATATGTAAATCATCAAAGAGAGGTAAGAGATCATTCTTTATCAACCCCCAAAATACTTGATAGAATTCCGCAGGAAATTCATCGGGACCTAGGGCTTTGTTATGTTCCATTTGAAATACAGCTTCCTTCACCTCAGATTCGGTGAAAGGACTAATAAGTATTTCATTTTCCTCAGGGGACACTTGTGGAATATCTGAAATCTAATCTTCCACTAGTGTGGTCTCTGAAATTTCTGGTGGGCCAAAGAGGTTTTTATAATATGTGGTAATATGGCTTTTGAGACGATTATCACCAATAATAGCCCCTTGGTCATCTTCAAGTTTATAGATATGTTGGTTGCGATGTTTTCCATTTGCCACTAGATGAAAGAACCTAGTATTTGCATCTCCCTCCAAAAGGGTCTTTACTTTGGCTCTTTCATACCACTTTAGTTCCTCTTCTCTCAAAAGAGAAACTAAACGCTCTTTTAGATAAAGTTTGAGATTAATTTCTTGATCAGATAGAGAGGAACTCTTAGCCTTCTTATCAAGATTCTCTAAAAGAGCTAGCAGAGATTTCTTCTATTTTTTGTAAGACCCTGCTGTATGTTTGGCCCATCCTCTTAGGTGTTGTCTCAGTCTGCGGATCTTAGACTGCCAACGCTCAAGAGGTGTCAATCCTGCACTCTCTGATTGCCAGATATTTGCAACCATTTCATAAAAACCATCCCGTATAAGCTAACCTCTCTCAAATTTGAAAGGTCGGTTTTGGGTTTGTAGGGTTGACGCTCCTGTGCTAAGAACCAGGGGAGTGTGGTCAGAAATATTCCTATCTCTAGGTTCAACCGTTGTCAATGGGTATTGATTTTCCCATTCTGTACTGACTAGAACTCTATCTAGTTTCTCGAAAGTTGGGTTGTCCCCTACGCCCGCCCAGGTATATTGACGGCCATCCATCATTATCTCCTTAAGATCTAGGGATTCGATGACCGCATTAAAGAGGTTAGGCCATTTGGGGTCGAATTCCCCTGAGCTTTTTTCCTCTGGATTCCTCATTATGTTAAAATCCCCTCCTATTATATATGGAAGGGATTCCTTAGAGCATTTGTTGGCTAGCTCCGAAAGGAATGCACTCTTATTTTGACTTTGTGCTGGTCCATACACCGAATATAGCACAAACTTGAAGTCATTCGCCTTACATCTAAGGGTGAATTTAACATAGAAATCCCCCTCGCTAATAGCTCCAATGTCAAAAACATTCAGGTCGACTCCAAGAAGGATCCCTCCTTCTCTCCCGTGTGACGCCATAGTATGTCACAGGAAGTTACCTCCACCACAAAGATTTTTGAGGAAATGATCTGGGAATGAATCCCTTTCAGATTCGGAGAGAGCTATAAAATTAATTTGCTCTTCCTTAGCTAATTCAGCCAAGAATCTGTGTTTAGCTAAGTCTGCTAGACCTCTGCTATTCTAGAATACCCCTTTCATTTTAAAATAATTTTCGAGAGGCTCTTTGGCTTTCTGGGAAGCTTGCCTTTAATTATATTTTTAGCATTGTTATATTTCTTCTTCCGACTGATAGGAGAAAGATCTAGGATATGATCATTCTCCGCATCAAGCCCGTTCTTATTTAATTAGAGACATAAGTGCTAATATTATTCATTATATACATGTTCAAATTAAGTTATAAGTTAGATTACGTGTCACGCACTCCGTAACTGTATTCTTTGGTGGACGGAGGGAATAGATGGCACTGCCGCGTGATGGTCATACTCGATCATATGTACACGTAGGTACGACGGCTCAGTTCACAAGAGAAAAGATGGACCATGGAAACCTCACAATAATCCTCCATCACACTCCCGGCCCCCGAGTCGTTACTGGCAGTTTCCCTCCACAACTCTGGCGCCATAACGGCGGGTCGTTTTCTAGCCGCTCCTGCGGCCTTCCCTGCTGTGGAATCTCATCACGCGCGCAGCTGTCGCGACAACCCCGGCACACGGCAGACTCCACTGCGGGCGGGCGGGCGGGCGGCGTACACGATGTGGCTGGCGGCCCCCGGACCCCGGCCGGCCCAGACCAACTCATTGGATCGCCCCCAGCCACGCGGTGATGGTGTCTGTCGTGTCCGCGCCCAGAGCCCCAGGCCGCGCGCAGCAGGGGCCAGCAGCCTCGGAGAGCCGCCGCGCCGCGCCGCGCCGTGCGTATGCAGTGCGTGGATGCCGCCGGTCGCTACGCTGTGTGCGTCTCCGCTCCACGCCCCCGGCCGAAATCAAACCCGGCTTTCCGCGCGGTCTCACACAACACAGTGCCGATCCAGCCGTACCACCCCGCGCCTTTTCGCGACCCGGCCGGCGGCCATGATCCGTCCGTCTCCTCTCCCTCTCCTCCAAAGAACGTACGGAGTACGCGTGAAGCAAAGCCACCCTTTCCGGATCAATCGATCATCCGTCTCCATATTCTATTGACGTTTTTTTAATATTTTTTTATGAATGAAAGCTGCATCTGCATATGCTACGGCTGCTGCTTCTTCCCTGGCCCGTTCTCTCGTCGCTGTCGTCGTTGCGTACTTTGTGTAGCTGGACTTCTTCCCTCCCGCGCGCTGCCCGCGACCACTTCTCCCTCCCCCCGAGCTTTGGTCGCTACTCCATCCCTCATTAAACTCTCAGGTCGCCTCGCTCGCTTCAACTGTTCAGACAATCGACACTACAGCGACCAAATCTTTTCTTTTCTTTCATATGTAGCAGTAGACACACGCAGAGGAAGGAACAGAGATAGTATTTGATATTTCCCTTGCTTCTCCATCCATGCCCATGCCCAAGCACAACCATTCCGGTAGAGGAGAGAGAAAGCGGCAACCGCCGCAGGTTTATACATAGAAGCTCGAGAGAGCAGCAGCCTCGAGCTGCTTCTACCATCTAGCTAGCTGCCATGGGCAACGTGTGCTTCTGCGGCACCACCTCCACGTCCCCCGACCAGCCTGAACCCGCCGTGGCCACGGCCAGCAAAGCGCCGCCACAAGGTGGTGGTGCTTCTGCCAACAACAAGAGGCCGGCGACGCCTCCGAGCAGCCACCATGGCAGCAACAGCCATGAGCCGAGCCCGTCGGGGCCCAACAAGCAGCCCAGACCCAAGGCGAGGCCCAAGCCCAAGGCGGCGGCCACTAAGCCCAACAACCCATACGCCTCGCCACACGCGTCTCGCGGCGGGGCGTCGGCGTCGCGCGTGCTGGACGGCGTGGTGCCGAACCACCCACGGCTGCGCGTGACGGACAAGTACCACCTGGGGCGGGAGCTGGGGCGGGGCGAGTTCGGCGTCACGCGGCTGGCCACGGACCGCGCCACGCGGGAGCGCCTGGCGTGCAAGTCCATCCCGAAGCGGCGCCTGCGCACGGCGGTGGACGTCGCCGACGTGCGCCGGGAGGTGGCCATCATGGCGTCGCTGCCCGACCACCCGGCGCTCGTCCGCCTGAGGGCGGCGTACGAGGACGCCGACGCCGTGCACCTCGTCATGGAGCTCTGTGACGGCGGGGAGCTGTTCGACCGGATCGTCGCCCGCGGGAGGTACACGGAGCGCGCCGCCGCCGCCGCCGCCAGGACCGTCGCCGAGGTGGTGCGCGCGTGCCACGCCCACGGGGTCATGCACCGGGACCTCAAGCCCGAGAACTTCCTCTACGCCGCCAAGAGCGACGACGCGCAGCTCAAGGCCATCGATTTCGGACTCTCCGTCTTCTTCAAACCAGGTCAGCCTCCTGCTCGCTGGTGGTCGTGTGCTGGTGCCTCCTTCCCCTTGCATTCGACTGCTTTTTTAAAAAAATAAAAAATCCTATTTATTTTGTCCAATAATATTTCCATTCTACTATTTCGACATCTTAAGTTCCGCTCCATAAAGTATAATAATATCATTCGTCATCCCTAATTCAAGTAGCACAAAACGATCCTTTCAAGATCGAATTGTTGTTAGATTTTTTTTTTCAAAAATTTGAGCTTCTAGGCCGGGTGATTATCAAATTTCTCAGGGACAGAGACCATTTCTTAATTTTCTTTTCCGTCTGTGTCGTTGTCCAATTTGGCCTCTACGATAATCTTAACATATTTTGGGTTCTTTCACTCGTTCCTTTCGGGTTAGATACTTAGATTGTTCCGTTGGCGATTGTTCTCCAGTATAGGAAATGAATATTTTTAAATCGTGTCCAAGCATATGCAAAAAAAAAAAAGAAGGGTGCATTTAATCTGTCCGGCTTCAAACAGCTAATAGTCATTTTTTTAAAAAATAAAACACGTGAAAGTGTGTTACACCGCTTGTTAGGTCGTGGAATTTTTTCATTACTGCCAGCGCTATACTCTGTTGCACCTAACTTTGTTTGGCACACGTACCTCCTGTGAAAGCTTCAGATAACTGTAGGCAAGACATTGTGTCAAGAGGAAGCGCATTGCATCGAGGAACAAGTCCTGGCGCCCGTTTTATTTTGTCTTGAATCTGTGACGTTTATTTCCGCGTGGAAGCGTCCGAGCGGCTGCAGCCTGCAGCTAACGATCACCGGATCACGACAGTGATACGGAACCAGCTGGTATATTCAGAAAGTTGACAGGATAATCAGGATTTTTTTTCTAGTGACGAAAAAGTCTAATGTTTGGCTTTTGGAAAAAAGTATTTTTTTAAAAAAAAAATCAGTCGTCTGATCGATAGATAGGAATCGTGCAAAACTATAGCTTATATTGGACGCTATATCTTCACCAGATAATGGAAGATACATATGCCACTCAGGTCAAACACGAAACACTAGTTCGTTCGTGCAACCTGTGTTGTGTACTTCTGTACATGCATCATTCATGCATGGTGCCACGCCCTGATCCATGACGCTTATATTCACTGAGTTTTGTGGATGCAATGCAATGGCAAACGACATACAGGCGAGCGGTTCACGGAGATCGTGGGCAGCCCGTACTACATGGCGCCGGAGGTGCTTCGACGGAGCTACGGTCCGGAGGTGGACATCTGGAGCGCGGGCGTGATCCTGTACATCCTCCTGTGCGGCGTGCCGCCGTTCTGGGCGGAGACGGAGCAGGGCGTGGCGCGCGCCATCCTCCGCGGCAGCCTGGACCTGCAGCGGGAGCCGTGGCCGCGGATCTCCGAGGGCGCCAAGAGCCTCGTCCGCCAGATGCTGCAGATGGACCCCAAGAAGCGACCCACAGCGCAGCAGGTGCTGGAGCACCCGTGGCTGCAGAACGCGCGCAAGGCGCCCAACGTGCCGCTGGGCGACGTCGTCCGCGCGCGGCTGCAGCAGTTCTCCGCCATGAACAAGTTCAAGAAGAAGGCGATGCGGGTCATCGCGGAGCACCTGTCTGTGGAGGAGGTGGAGGTGATCCGGGACATGTTCGCGCTCATGGACACCGACAAGGACGGCAGGGTGACGCTGGAGGAGCTCAAGGCCGGGCTCAGGAAGGTGGGCTCCAAGCTGGCGGAGCCCGAGATGGAGCTGCTCATGGAGGCCGTAAGGAAGCATCCATCCTTATTTTGTTACTTATTATGCTCCTTCATCTCAAAAATAAAAAATCAATCCCCCCCCCCCCCCCCCCCCCCCCAACAGGCCGACGTGAACGGCAACGGGTACCTGGACTACGGCGAGTTCGTGGCCATCACCATCCACCTGCAGCGCCTCTCCAACGACGCCCACCTCCGCAAGGCCTTCCTCTTCTTCGACAAGGACAGCAGCGGCTACATCGAGCGCGCCGAGCTGGCCGACGCGCTCGCGGACGAGGCAGGCCACACCGACGAGGCCGCGCTCAACAACGTCCTGCAAGAAGTCGACACCAACAAGGTACCTACGTGTCTCGGTGCCTGCCTGCCTGTCGCAGTGTCACCTGCACGCATCTCAGATCCCGATGCAAGTCTGAGCTCCGTACATATGGATATATATGTGGTCGCAGGATGGGCGGATCAGCTTCGACGAGTTCGTGGCGATGATGAAGGCCGGGACGGACTGGAGGAAGGCGTCGCGGCAGTACTCGAGGGAGCGCTTCAAGACGCTGAGCAACAGCCTCATCAAGGACGGGTCGCTCGGCATGGCGCGATAGATGACCACAAGATGTGACCGATGATGCACATGCGCTTCACTGCTTTCAGAGACGATCGATGCGATGCGATGAGATGATGCTTGGTTTTTGATGCATACATCACTTCATCAATGGACGGATGGATGGGTAGATGATTTCTTTCTTCAGCTTGTCTGTACTGTATATTCGTCGTTCCAGAAAGGCTGAATGAACTGGTGAACTTTTCATAGGAATATTTATTGTTAACAAAAGCTGCTGGTGTCTATGAAGTGAACTTGAGTTGGTTGTAATTATGCCTCGTAGGAATGAACTATTAAGTACTGAAAACGTTCTTTGAAAATTCTGGTTTTCGCTGATGTTCTGTTTGTGGATACGGATTTTGTTGTGTTCGGCAGCAGTTTTTCTCTTATGTTTCATATGACGTATCAGACCTTGTAAAAACTACTGTCCGTGTGTACCGGTCTACTGGAACATAGAGACGATAATTTACCCAAGGGTTTATCATCCATTGTTCACCCCTCGAAACAGAGAAGCATCGAGATGATGAAGGTCTTGAGCCTGTTCCGTGCAAATATGCCATCTGTTATGGCCGTGCTGAGACTCTTTCTTTAGGTTCAAGCCATGAGGTATATGCAGAGAGTATCGATAGATCCATATGATCGACAGTACATTAGGATTATTTTTCTCTGATTTTCTTGTTGGATGCGTTTCCTTCCTTGGAGACTTGGCGGCTGGAGATAAGGTATTGTGCATCCTATATATCCAGCAAATTAATTAATATATATGATGATTCAGTAAGAGCATCTTCAACGGTTTGCCAAATTCACTTGTTATCTTTTATTTTTTTTATCAAAACTAGAAAAATAACTAGAAAAATCACCCCTCCAACAGTTTAATATCCAACTTGGCAAATTTTAGCAACTTGGGAAATCTCATCCCTCTACGCACATATATGCATGCTCAAACCAGCGTGCATCGTCGACAAACGTAGAGGTGGAAGGGCACAGAATAGTTTTGTTTCACTCTTCTTGATGCAAGTTTGCCAAAGGTGGAAGGATATAAAACTAATTTTGTTTCACTTTTGGGATCCTAATGCAAGTTTGTCAAAGATTTGTCAAACAATTATACCAAACTGTTGGATTGAGTCTATTTTTTCACTTGTTATATATTTTATTAGTAAATTGTCAAATCACGATATTTGCTAAGTAAATTTTGATAAACCGTTGAAAATGGTCTAACTTTGGGGTATTCATCGCATTACATTTCTTGGTTTTACATGGGTCTTAGGTTCCTGAGGCAAGATATGTGGGGCATGAATTGGTAGGTTCTTCACAGTTGATTGGGCCTCCTGTCTACAGAGAAGGCCGGTTCCTTCGTCTAAAGGATTTTCTTTGATATAATGTGGTCTGGGCCAAAGGCCTGAGGCTGGACCTTCCTTCCCTGATGAATTCCTCCTTCATTTAGACCAAGTGGTGAACATATCGCAGCGGCCCAGCCCATAAAATCAAGCCGTATAGTATTTTCAGGGTGGGCTTGTTCTGTTGGCCACAAAAGTTTTCGTCCCCCCACGTACAGTAGTACTTACAGCGGGTCCGATTAGCATCCGACCAGGATGACGCGTAGTCGTCCGCCGATCATCCTTTTTATTTTTGTGTCGCGTTATCCTCGCACGAGTGGGCTGACGATTTTTTAATGGGCCAGCTGATCCACTAGCGTGCTTCCTTCGCGGCCCTTCCGCTCCCTACTGGGCGACGCGCACAACTGGCTTGAAGGTTCACGACTTCACCCGTGACGTCCTTGCGTTGCGTACATATTTCTGCCACGTCCACGCGAATAGATTTCCCACGTAACTTGCATATAAAAAGAGAGAATGAGATTTCTACGTAATAAAAGAAAAACTAGTGTCCAAAAGAATTCAAATTCAAACAGTAGACCTAATTGTTTCAATAGTCACTAGTCTCTTCCGTGTGGACATGTTTGTGATAGTTGTAAAATAGTTTTTATATTAAATACATCAAATCATTTAAGTGCAACTAAATTTTACCCATATGAAATAAAAATGAAATAAACAATTATATAATAATAAAAAGTATATGAGTAGAAGAAAAATATAATGCAAAGTGGCCATGAGCTATGCTTGGCTTTTGACGGCCCACAAAAAGAAAAACATGCATTACTGCTTCGCTTACGAGGGGCCAATGCTAAATAGTAGTTAACGGGAATCGAACTCGAACACTGGACCAGATGTTCTAAGACGAGAGCCTCCAACCACTGAATAAGATAAGTGTTTTATGGTAAACATAAAATACTTTCATTATTAAAACATATCTATCCATTTAAGTAAAAAACATTTTATTTAGATATTACTTAAACCTAAAATATATAACTTAGAAAATAGTATATATACTACGTGAACATTATATATATCATCGAATGTAAAAAATAAATTATTGAAGTAATTAATCAGAAACAAATAAAAATAACAAAAGATGATACCGAACGTCACATAAAATATTCTAAAATAGCAATGTATACTATCGAATATCACAAATACATCGTAGAACACCATATTAACACTAACCAACATCACAAAATGTAGCACAAAACATTATATGTATACTGCGTAAACACCATAAATATCATAAAATATAAAAAAATAAAAGCCAATGAAGTAGTTAATTAGAGTTAAATAGAAAAAAAACTAACAAACATTACAAAATATATCCTAGAACAGTCATATATATTACTGGACATTATTAATATATCGTAGAACATCACGTAACACTACACGAACATAACAAAAATTATCATAGAACATTATATGTATAATGTATGAAGATCACATATATCATGAAATGTAAAAAGTTTAAATATTAATAAAGTGGTTAATTATAGTCAAATAAAACAAAAAATATGACCAAACATCGCAAAATACATCCTAATATCAATATATACTACAAAACATCACAAATACATCGAACAACATTACATTAACACTATGTGAACAGATAAAAAATATATCATAAAACATCACATGTATTTTATGAAAACATCGCATATAGGATAAAATATAAAATAAAATAACAAAACTAATGAAGTAATTAATTAGAGACAAATAAAAAATACTACAAAACAACACAAAATATATCGTATAATATCAAGGTATGCTTATAGAACATCATATTTTTACTTGTGAACATCAAACAATATATCATAAATATTGCATATATACGTGTACTTATATATAACAAAGTGAAACATTAAATTATAAAATACAAGAAAGGAAGAAAAATAAAAAACCAAATAAAATATCAAAATAGAATATGAAATAAAAAATAATGAATTGTAGAGAAAATAAAAATGTAAAAAATTTAAAACATAAGAAAACAAAAAAGAAAGAAAATAAAAAACTAAATATAAGGAGGAAAGGAAAAACAAAAAACAAAAATAAAAATAAAAAACAAAATAAAAAAAAAACAATTAATTAGAGTAAAACGGAAAAATAAAGTTAGATGATAATATAATTGAATTTAAAGATTTAGATCAAGAGTACAATACCAAATCAATACCATTATATGTACTTCCCGGTCTAACGAGATCAGGCGGATGCCAGACACCTTGCGAGATGTCAGGAATGTGCCCTCGCGCGCCAACCACCGCCGGGGGCCGTGGCCCACGCGGGATCCGCTGCTGCCAACCGAGCGGCCAGTGGGAGTTCCGCCGCCGCTAGAGATAACCCG
Source organism: Microstegium vimineum (assembly GCA_022036555.1). Taxonomy (NCBI): domain Eukaryota; kingdom Viridiplantae; phylum Streptophyta; class Magnoliopsida; order Poales; family Poaceae; genus Microstegium; species Microstegium vimineum. The sequence goes on along the minus strand of CM039123.1, from coordinate 1,800,385 downwards.
AAAACTCGCGATCCGTTGTTGACGCGGCCTTGCGAGCCTGGCTGCTGCAGTCCTCTGAACCGCGTGCGTTGCTCGCGTCCACACCGTCACAGCCGCCACCACCATTTGCGAAGACCCTGTCGCGTGGGCATGACGGCAGCCGCATCTGTTGCGAGCTTCAAGCCGCCGCTATTGCCATAAGGACTGGTCGGAAAGGGCGCCACAGCGGGACGTCTCGATAATGGAGCTGCGCTACAAATTGCACTCATGTGCCAGCGAGACAACAGTGCAGCGCCGGGGGTGGATGCGGCTATGTGGGAAAAGCGTGCAGCGCCTGGGGTGGATGCGGCTGTGTGAGAAAAGCAGGGGCAGTGAGTTGCGGTTGTATGCTGCTATGTGCGGTGGAAGTGGGTGTGTGCTGAGAAAACTAGGGTTGTTGCCGGCATTTGGTGCTTTATATCCAAGTTGTTTTGGCTTACCAAATCTTGTCCATCCATCTCAATCTGACGGCAAAAAACACTCCGTGCGTCATTTTTAGCAAGGAAGGTGGGCTGGGCAAAGTGGCCCGCACAAGCTGTGCGCTCTGTGCTGTGCTCTGGGCCAGTTTTTTTTCCCATAGGGCTTCTTTCTCTTAAAGAGCCGAATTAAGATTTGTTTTTTACCTGAATTTAAGTTCATTCCGTGGTTTAATCTCGCGTGTTATTTAAATATTTTAGCTATCTTATTATTTAAATTTTCCTTTCATATATTTAGTATTTAATTTTAAGTTTATTTTTAGCAATTTAATTATTTCCTTAAGTATATAAATATGTCATCGTAACGATAGTTTAATTAGTCAATTTCTTTACAGAACTTTAAGAAAATTTTAATTATGTTTTGAGAATATTTTCTTAGGGTATTTAAGATGCATTAGAAATTAGTGGTCTTAAATTACATAGAAAGGGACAACCTAAATTGATATGTATCATTCATACTCTGCCAGTATTTTATTTTTTTCAGTTGCAACGAACGAGCATATTTGCTAGTAAAAGAAAAAATAAAAAATAACTGAACGAACAAATGGAAACGAAACAAAATTAAAAGAAACAAAAAAAAAGAAACGAAAAGAAAAGAAAGAATAGAAATGCACAATCCAGTCCTAACCCACGTGGCCACGTGAGGTCCTCCACTCGTCCTAATGCTGCACGCGTCTCCGCCTCCGCTCTCTTCCTTCTGCTGTGGGCCGTTCGGTCTGCTCGTCCTGTGGGCCGTCACACGTTTGTGGGCCGCTTGGTTTGTGGTTGGCAGACGAAAATTTCTCAACGGACGACTGCTGTCGGACTGGTCGGACCGGATCCTTTTCGACTTACTCGTAGAGCACATGAGCCTTACGGTACGGACGCCACGAGAGAAGTACAGAGTATAGGATCGGAAGAGTATACGATTCCATGAAGCGCGGACGTTAGCATTATTCCAGTATTTTTTTTTTGCTGACACTGGAACTTGGGAAGCACAAGATTCGGTGGTACCTTTCAGGCCGCAACACGACACTGCATGCGGAAACAGGGCAGGGAATCACTGGGTCATGCAGGGGGAGAAAGGTGATAGCGATGATGATATGATACGATCGAGACTTGTGAGTACCGCTGGTCCAATACTAGTAGCACGTTCCGAGTTCCGACGAGTACGCAACAGTAGGATCCAAATGAACGCAGCCCCCAACGACAATGCATATAGATGACGATGTCACTAGTAATTTGACGGATTCGGGGTCCTCGCTCATGATTTTATCAAAACTCAAAAGAAGAAGTAGGGGGGAAGACAACGCGCGCTGTGATGCCTGCCAACCTGAGATGCCTGCCTTCGATCGCCCTGTGCTAGTACAAATCGTCAGCGGAGCCCCAACCGGAGAAGCAGAAGAAAAGGCACCAAAAGCGTTTTCTTGGTTCACTGGTCATGTATTATCCTGACCATCCAACCAACCTCGAGATATGTGCACTGACAATGACAGCTTCTTTTCTATATTGTTTCTTGCTCATGCACGGAGAGAGAAATGATCTTATATTACCGATGACTGTGATGAAATGAAAAAACATGATTAGAGGGAGAGAGAGAGTTGACACGGATCTCGAGGCATTTTTTGACGGTCACGATAGCACGTGCCCAGCACGTATATGCCACAAGACAATTTCGAAAGGCACCAGCCCGTTGCGGCGTTGCCACAGTGCAATAACCACTTGGATCGATCCAATGTACGTACGTGTAGGCGCCTGTTTGGTTTGCCTCATTGCCTGACGCAAATACTCTGTCTGGGGGTATCAGACAGCTCATTCAGACGTTGAATTCTCCGTGCCTGGAGGCTGGAGCAGATCGAGGTTACTAGTATCTTGGAGGTCAGGGTCGACGGCAAATCTGCCATGTTATATCCCGGGTTGATGCACGGCAACCCTGGATAACAGTAGGAGAGTCTGGACCCTCACGTCGCCGTCTGGCATGCATGTTCCGCTACAATACAGCAGGAGTAGTTTGGCTGCAATGAATGCTTCTGGGAGTTTGCTGGTGTTTTCCGCAGTTTGATCAATCAGTGAAGTAATGCCCGCGGCGTCGCTTTCTGACCCCTGCCGACCCACGGCGCCCACCGCATGCAGCGTGTCTGTCGGGAGGTTGAGCGAGTCGATCGCTAGCTACAGTCCAGCGCACGAGTGAGCTTTCTTAACTTGGCCGCCCCAAATCGCTTTCTTAACTCATCAACAAACAGCTCTCTTAATAATACTAGTAACTCCACGAGTCAGCCTCATGACAAGCCTCGATCGCTGTCAGTGGATAAAGCCCAGCGTGTCAGCAATGGATCCACCACTGTCGTCGTTATGTATTTATTGCTTTGCTTTTGTCACCCTGTGAGCAGAGCTTTTGGAAACTACTGTTATAAGGCTACCCACAACATCCATCAACTGCTCCATCATTCATTTGTAATATTAGTTAAGAAGCTTTTGGAGATGGTGGAATCATAGTTGCAGTGTGTGTGGTTCTCAGGTTCACCACATGTTTGTATTGTTTTGCTGCGGTAGCCGGTAGCCACGTCGCCTATAATAACGTATACAATACTGTATAAAAGAATGGTAGCTAAAAATACAGAACATAACAATCAGCTAACCATAGTCATAGACTCATAGTAGTCGATCTACATTGACGACGATCAGTGAAGCATGCATCGTCACTACCCGTTTAATATAATTAAGCATCATCATGATTATTGCGAACCTCCGAGAGCAGCAGGAAGTAGATCAAAGTCTAATATTAATCGACTGGCCGGATTCTTTTCCCAGACAGGTCAGCCACAAAGACACGAAGGAAGCAGAAGCAGGCCACGCAGACATGCCGGGGGTCCAGACGACATGCCTAATCTCGCCACTAAAATAACTTGTCAGATTCTCGGATCTCGCACTTACCGACTCACGGTTGCTTTTGGCTAGTTGGCTGTTGGCTGTTGGCATGGTCCTCAGGGTCCCCAGTCCCACCCCACCCGTATACGTATAGGATGCAAAAGTGAGCTATTGTTTCATTCCAAATCCTTCCACGTATTATATATTGTAACAAAAATAGGCAAATCCAAGAAGGTGGCAGTAGAATAAAGCATTACTAATGGTTACATGAGGAGCATAATAATTACTTAATTTGTTTAGGAGTACTGAACATATGTTCGTGGAAAATTTACAGTGTCATCATTTTCTGTTCGCGTTATGAGTGTAAATTTACAGTGCGGTCCATACTTTCTCGCATTTGCAGTTTTTCTCCAGAGATTCCTATGCTTCCTGCTACCCAAGGCTTAGGACAGCTGGTTGGCTAAGGATGGGCTATTCTCAAGATAGCTTTAGACCTACTCTTAATCTAGTCAGTCAGTCCAAATTAACTTTCAGCAGCATGATTATTGTGAACACGTCTGGACTTTTTTTTTTTTTTTTGCTCCCAGCGGTCTCCAATAATACTACTCTCTCCGCCTCTTCCAGCAATTCCATTCAACTCTGTCTGCATGCGCGATATATACCAACAAAGGAGCTTACGGTCGTTGATATAGTTTAAGCAACTACAGATTAGCTACCTGATGTACTTTAAAAGTGTATGAGATATATATAGTCTACCGTCACACGTACTTTAGTCGGAATTATTAATTCCATCTGTCTCAGAGAGATCAGGACTGAACCAAAAGCTACAAACAGTCAAATTAGATCTTTTGAGACCAGCTTATTAACTGGATAAAATTAAGTAAATCTTTTTGTTAGTTGGCAACTTGGCCTTTTTTTACTCTATTTTTTGACTGTAATAGATGGTGGTGGTGCCACATGTGCATGATTTGCTTTTGAGCACGGTTCTCGTGTTTGGATATGTATAGCTAAAGCACTCCACGTAAGCTACACGTGATGTCTTTTGAGGATCATTAGTTGTGACCTCAGCTCCTTGCCGATAAGGTTTACATATCTATGATTTTGTAGAGTTTATACCTACTAACTCTAAAATTAAAATACTTTTCTCCCACTATACATTGATCGGTAGTAACGGCACGCCCATCATACATTGATCAGAAGGAATGGCGAAACCTACAATTGCCATGTATTTGAATGGACCGTGCATACATGGATTGCCTTTTTATTTATCTTCTGTATTTCATCTATATACACACTCAGGTGGTTCTCACTACTACCTCCACATAGTAGATAATAATGAAGATGGGGGAAAGAGAGATATATAATCTCTATATTGTTCATACCTATTAACCCTAAAGCCGAGCTCTCATTCAACAATATCATCAGAAATGAAATACTTTTCTCCTATCACGTATTAGTCAACACTACCAGCAACACTCACCACACATTGATCAGAAGTAACAATAGAACTTATAGTTGCTAGGTATACGAATGGACCATGCATGCATGATTTGCCTTTTTATCTTCCATGATTCACCGTATATACACACTTGCAGGTGGTCTACTATGGCCTCCACATAGTAGATAATGAATAAAATAAGTAAAAAAAACTATCTATAATCTATATAAACATAGTAGATAATGAATAAAATAAGTAAAAAAAAACTATCTATAATCTATATATAGTTCATACCCACTAACTCTAAAGTTGAGTTCTCGTACAACCTCACATCGGAAATGATATAAATTTTCTCCCGCCACACGTTGGCTAATAGCAATGGCAACACCCAACACACATTGATAAAATGGACCATGCATGCGTGGCTTGCCTTTTTATCTTCCATCACAGGTAGCTCACTATGGCCTCCACATAATAGATGATAAGAAAGACAAGGATATATACTCTAAAGCTAAGCTCACATAAAGCTGAGCAATGCTGAGCTCTCATACAAAGCTGAGCTCTCATACAACCATGTTATTAGAAATAAAATACTTTTCTTGCACCACACATTTGGTCGCTATTAACAGCAATGCCCACCACACATTGACTAGAAGTAATGGTAACACCCACAGTTGTTGGGTATCTGAAGGGACCATGCATGCATGACTTGTCTTTTTATCTTTCATGATTCATCATATATACACAATGGCAGGTGGTTCCTACAACTTCCACATTAGTTGATAAGAAAGATAAAGAAAGAGATATCTACAATCTTTATATTGAACCCACTAACTCTAAAGCTGAGCTCTCATATAACCATGTCATCAGAAATAAAATACTTTTCTCCCACCACATATTGGTTGGTATTAACTACAATGCCCACCATACATTGATCGAAAGTAACAGTAGCACCTATAATTGTTAGGTATTTGAAGGAACCATTTATACATTACTTGTCCTTTTATGTTCCGCAATTCATCAAACATACGCACTCGCATTTGGTCCACTATGTCCTCTACATCACAGATGATAAGAAAGACATGGAAGGAGATAGAGAGTACAAGGAAAGATATCGGACAAACTTTCTTAGAGCGCTTTGCGTTTTTGAAACAGTGTCACACAACGGTGTTGGTGAGCTAGAGGACAAAGAGAGGATGAGCTAGAAGGTGTGAACAATAGGGATGTCGGGGTAGAGATCCTCCACAGAGCGGTTGTGAGCCATCGGAAAAATGTCGGGCAAGAAAAATGTTGGCTTCATAAAAGGATCACCCTCCATCTAGGTATAGGCAAGTTGAGATCGTCGCTTTTTTCACCGCATGCATGTACTCTAACCTTACCACACCTTGCAAAATTAGCAATACTTTTCTGTTGCTCTTTATTGTGGAGCGATTCTCTCTCATATGGCTATATCAGGGCGTCTAAAATCTACATGTGCGTTGGTATTCAAGCCTAGTTGGTTTGACAAATCCACCAACAAAAGTTACACATTGGACATGGCTTAAGTGGGTGCTGGATTTAGTGTTATTCATGAGTAGATTGAAGGAAAATTTTCACGTAGGTTTACGAATCGAGCGATGCATGAATACATATTAGATGTTCCCTTGCAGTGACCATAATCAAATTGACAAATTAGATGGGATCTATGTGAGGAGGGAGAAAATAGAAGTGGATAACATATCAAAATAATCGATGCGTTGGCTTTAGCTCTTGGTAGGGCTTTTTGCCGATAAAATGCCTTAGGATAAGATGGCAACACCAAAGCTGAAAACGATTTCCGATCGGTTAGGAGCTCACTATATTTTAATTTATATTTAGTATAGTATTCAATATAATACAAAATAATATTGAAAGGAATTTTAAAACATTAATTTTTATATATGAAAGTAGTGAAAAACGACATACATCATTCTTACTTAAAATAATTCCTTATAAATGGGATCTCGTATTTTTATTTTGAGCCCTACAACGGTATTTCTCACTTCATGCAAAGTCTTGGAGGAGTTAGAAACTCGCAATGAAATCAAACTTAGAAATACTACCCATGAGGTAGTGGCCATGTATCGAGCAAATTATTGCTTCGGATTATATCCACACAAGTAATAATAAGTCTCACTTTTTCTGAAAAAAAAGTAGTGGCCACTGCCGGTTTTAGCACCAAAGGTACATTTAACACTTTCCACCTTTTCTAAAAAAGAAAAATCATTCATATAAAAAAATGAAAAGAGAAAATTTTCATGAAAAAGAAAGACTATCTTAAAAAAAGAGAACTCCTTTTCCACGAGTCTTTCTTGTGTTTCCCTTTTCGTGTGTAAACGGCGTGAGCGCACAGCATCAGAAACAAACTTGGCAATGGCAACTAGGCCAGAGGCCAGCCCACACTGTGGAGCCGATAAGAGCCGCTCCACCTCTGCCGCCCGCCCATCGCATCGCACTCGCACGAGACGAGACCGCCAACCCCCAGTTCCCTGACCCGAACGCCGCCGCAGCGGAGAAGAGAGGGAGAGTTGTGTGCGACACGCACGCCTCTCGCCGCCTCCCCTTCCCGAACTCCCCCGACCAAACGCGTCTTTTCCTCCTCGTATCAAAATCGCGCGAAATCTCTCCGGATTCGCGTGCGCGGGCTGTGGACAGATCGGGGGCGGAGGAGGTCAGGACCCGGGCGGGGGCGCAATGGTGGTGATGGAGGGTAATGGCGGCGGCGCCACCAGGATCACCATTGGCGTCTGTGTCATGGAGAAGAAGGTCGGGATCTTGACTCTCTGGTCTGTTGACGTTTTTCTCTTTCTTCTCCTTGGTGGTTCACGGATTCTCGCGAACACATGGATGCTAGATGCTGTCTTGTCTTCTTCCTTGTTATTGATCGATTCGTGTTCTTGCTCTTCCAGCGCGTGCGTCTCGATTTCCAGCGCGTACGTCTCGATTGGCCGGCTCTTGCTCCTGGATTTCTCAAAGAATGCGGGATGCGGGAGCTTCGTTGTTGCCTCTGGAACATGTCCTCGTCTGATCAGATTCTTAATTCTTCTTTTCTTCAGGTGTTCTCTTCTCCAATGGACCAGATTCTCGAGCGGCTCCGCGCGTTTGGAGAATTCGAGGTGTGCAAAGATCCTTCCTTTTGTCCAGTCCACGCTGCATTTCCCTTTCATGTTACATCTCAGTTTGCAAAAAGGTGAAAACCCGTGTGAGATTGAAGTTTGCCTGTGCGATGAGTAAATGGGTGGATGGCGTCGAATTGAACGTGATCTTACTTTTTCTTCTGAAATTTTCCATTGCGAGACATCCGTGAATCTTCGTGGATACCAATTTATTCTGAATCTTTTCGAATAGTACGTGTGGTCCCTATCAAAGTGGTCCCTTTTGTGGGTTGCACCCAGAATTTCCAGGATATGGCATATACGTCCCTGAATATGTACTTTTTTGAAGGACTAAATGGTTGCTGACTGATTCTTGTACATTTTTTTTTGGAGGACTATAATCTGTTCACGTGCTTTACTGATAGTTTAAGCACCGCATCAATTAAATTAGAAGTTTTGCACTTTAGTGGTCGATATTCTCATGATATTATATGCCCAACGTTGACTCGTTATACCATAAGCTGTGCATGTGGACCAGTATTCGTTATACTGTGTAGAACGCGATAAGATTTCCAACCTCTCGAAAAGGATTACACATTAGATTTGGTCTACTGCTTATGCGTATACTATTAGATCTGTTAGACATACTGCTAATTTCCTGACTTCTAGGGGACCACTGATCACCTTGGTTTCCCCATTCATCATTCATTCATTCATTCATCAACGACTGCCTTGTAGGAAAAATATGCCAACTTTGTTTGATTACGGTATCCAAGCTTCAGCACATGGTTCATTTCTTCATCCATGATTCCATTCATGGATTGCTATATTATCCATGTCTATCTTGGTGCTTGGGAAGGTGCTAACTTTTTGTACATCATTAGTGCTATTGTTGACTCTTACTTCTTTTGATTAGGTGATCCGTGATCCAGGTCTTCACACCATATTTTTTTCTGTATAATTTAATGTTAATTGACTCTGGTCACTATATATTTTATATCTATTGATTCGAAATTCTCTTACCTCTTTTGCTTCTCTTGCTTTGTTCTAGATCACCATAAATCAAACCTATACCCTATGACTTATAAGCTAAGCTTAACTAACTGGGCTACTATATATTTTTGTTTCTCATAATTCCAATTACGTTAGTGAACTTCATTTTATTAATTGAATGATGTTGAATTTCCTGTTGGGGTATAGTTGAGGGTAAGAATGCTTGTCACAGAAACATTTCAGATCAGCTGTCATCTTCATCATTGTTTAACTTATTTTGCAGATTATAATATTTGGAGATAAGGTTATTCTCGACGATCCTATTGAGATGTATGTAATGAGAACTCAGGTTATTGATAACAATCATAATTATTTTGTGCATAGGTTTATCTACATTCTTTGTGCAACAGTCTTGACCTAAGGCTATACATACTGTTGTCTTACTGAGTTTAGGAAATGCGAGTAGCCTCTTACCTATCCACCATTTTGTTTTCAGTTGGCCAAACTGTGATTGCTTGATTGCCTTCTATTCCTCTGGTTTTCCTCTGCAAAAGGTTCAAGCATATGCTGCTTTGAGAAGGTATGATGTTTATTTTCTATTGCTTTATAAATCTCTTTCAAATGGTAACTGTTCTCGTAACTACATCTCAATTTTTTTCATAAATGTATTAATGCTGAGGGAGAGAGGGATGTAGGAGCATCAATATTTATTTGTTTGCTTTGCAAGCTTCTAACAATTTCATCCTTTGAGTGACCAATTTGTATTCAGTCTGCATATCTGTTTCCATATAACAAGCTTAATAAAGGAATAAAGAATGAGACTCCTGTTGCTTAGTTTTGGGGCACAATTTGCAGTAGCTTTTTCCTTAGGAATGCAACTACTTATGGGAAGCAGTACTATTGAGGAGGCAACTATTAATATTTGGGGAGACAAATTATGTGCTTTTTATGGGTACCCAGTTAACAGTTCAGAAATGCAACTGCGCTAGTTGAGTGGCTACTTCGTGTTTGGGCTAATAACCCTGCAACTTTTTGCCAATTGACTGCATCCCCCACCAAGTGATGATTTCTTTTCAACACCACATTGTTCCACCTAACCAGCAAGGCAGCTATTGCCGATTCTCTAGTTGCGGAGATAACGACTAACGTTTATGTTGGTCAAGTTTGTCACCTTTTCATTATATGATTAAAATAAATGTAGGATGGTTCTCATTTTGCTAGAAAATGTTTGTAGTGGATGTGTATTGCACACTCCTTGAAGGAGATATGATCACTTAAAAGTCATTATTCTAAGCTCCTTGTCCTAGACATGTTTGCAGTAGCATACGACTAAAATTTTACTAATTCTTCTTATTCAATGATCTTTTGTCTTTTTATCTGTAGACATGCATACTCAATTAGTCAAATCTACATGATCATTGCATAGTTGACTTTTTCTATGTACTGGGTAATCCAAATTATCATTCATGATGACTCTTGGGGAATGTGATTCAAATAAAAAACAGTGAGGGAGTAGGTCGTCCACGTATTAGCAATACCACTGGGAGCCTTTTCTGCCCTAATTTAATAAACTAACAATTAAAGTTTAGTACTACCTTACATTCTCAGATGCGGAAACTTTATTTCTTAAGTGAATAGATGAGTTCTTTTCTGTATTCTTGATATTCCAGTTAGTTTCCCTGATCTTGTTCTGCATGAACGGTAGGCCTTTTTTGGTGAATGAATTGGAGCCACAATACCTCCTCCATGACCGCAGAAAAGTGTACGAGGTATTGCTGTGGAATTCTTGTGTCTTCTATTGCACACAACTAAATTCATCCTTATCCTCTGTTCATATGCACTCATGTTTAACTTATATTCTTCTATTTGTAGTTTTGTACACTATAATTGTTCTCAAAGCAGTACTCTTCTGCATGTTATAGAAGTGGATAGGTGGTGTTTTTGGATGGACTAACCTTTTTTTAAAGTAGTTCAGTAATGCAAACAATGAGCATTTTAGATTACCATTGTTTCTCCCAGCAATAGTCAGTAAATGGATGTGTAGCTTGATGACAAACTGTGAACATTTTTTGATTAAATGTTTATGCTAAATTATCTCCGCGTAACAGGTTTTAGATTTTCAGTTTCGATGACCCACCCTATGAATTTGAGATAGGCTTATATGTGAACTTGGAAAGTGGTGAAATGTCAAATTCCAAGCCAAATAGCCTAACTTATTAAAGTAGATTTCAATTCCTGCAAATGTAAGGATCCAAATGGCCCCTTACTGTAATAGGCTAGCAGTCTTTATTTGAGTGAGGTACTGAGGTGCGGTGTGAGTGTGGTGTTGTTTGGGTTTCATACCCTTTTCTTCTTCTTAATATAATGATACACAGCTTTCCTGCGTGCTCAAGAAAAAAATGAGGCAGACAAGTTTGGCAATCTACCTTGGAATTTCCTGGTCTAAAGTATTATATTTTTTTTATCAGCCACTACATCGCAATGATTTCCTTAACTAATCCAATGTGTTGGTCTAAAAAAGAATTGACCCAATGTATTAAGATGGCCACTTATTTATTCTCATTTTTTCCCTTTGAACAATTTGCATGCTTAAGCATCTGGAGAAGTATGGAATTCCTGTGCCCAGTTATGCTCTTGTCAATAGAGAATATCCGTACCAAGAGCTGGACTACTTTATTGAGCAAGAAGATTTTGTTGAGGTCCATGGGAAGCGGTTTTTGAAGCCTTTTGTGGAGAAACCTGTCAATGGTAATTCATCTATATATACAAAATGTCATTGTAATAATTGCTATTTGGCTTATTGGATCTGAATGTTGTTCCCCTTGGTACTGTAATGGTTGGTTTGACTGACTAATGGTTTTTGTGTGGCTGAGGTATGAGAGTGGCGAAAGGGATATCTGTTACTGATCATTAATTTCTGGTCACCTATGATGATAAAATAAATGTATTCTGATTCTTTTTTTGTGTGTGTTTTTAACAGGGGATGACCACCGAATAATGATATATTATCCTAGTTCTGCTGGTGGTGGAATGAAGGAATTATTCAGAAAGGTGAACTTCTGACTCAAAATTGTAGTCATTTAGGAGTAATTTGCTGAGAACCAGCTGTAGTTCCGCATTTGGCATACTTTAATGGCCTATTTGCCATTTTTTTTTCTAATAAATGTGCCAATTGCTTTGCTATTTTAGCTTACACACAAAATTCTAAAGGCTCTTCATAATAACGATACTCTCTTGGAGTTTTATTTTTGTCATTTGAACAAATGTCTCTAAATTTCCTTTATTATTAGTATATAGGAACTTGTCAAAATTGAGACATCTTGCATCCTTCAGGGATTTTAGAAATGACCTATTTGAATATCGTGGAATTGTTTGCCTTAGTCTGCCAGACCAACACCCACTATCTGTGCAATTTCTGGCATATGCATAGAAACTTTAAGTGGTTGGTAAGTTAAGAACTTGAAGACTGCTTGTTAGAAACCACTCATGACACTCTGGCTCAACAACACTTAAGTGATCATAGTTTTAGGATGTTAGGTTCCATGCAATTGCCCTGTGCATAATTGAAGTGCCAGCTCTTCTTTTTCATTCCTTTTTATGTCAAACTGTTAGGTGTCTTTCTGTATTGTTTCATATTTTTTCTGTAACTGGAAGAGTGTATAAACATTTATGCATTGCTGAATAAATGTAGGTGGGTAACCGATCTAGTGAATTTCATCCTGATGTTAGGAGAGTGAGGCGTGAAGGTTCCTACATATACGAGGAATTCATGCCTACTGGTGGCACTGATGTTAAAGTAAGATATCTTTCACAAGTTTATTGTAAAGCACTCTATTAAATGTTGTAAAGCAGCTTAATTCTACATTTATGATTTTGGTCATTCTCTAAAGAAGCAAGTAATCTTTCACTAGTTCCTTTCTACTGATATCTTTCCTTTGAGAACGTGAAGTGAAAGCAGCATATTTCCCCTTTCTTTCATATGGATGTAAATTTGTGGAATAGAATCTCACTTAAATTTGGAGATCATCTATTGCTCATAAAAGGCAGGCTTTGACTTCGTTTTTGTAAATCTAAATAAGCAAACCATTATTCATTCTACATATTGTTCATTATTTAGCTATAATAAACCTTTCAGGTTTACACTGTTGGCCCAGGATATGCACATGCTGAGGCGCGTAAATCGCCTGTTGTTGATGGTGTTGTTATGAGGAACCCTGATGGCAAAGAAGTAATATCCCGTGCTCTTCCATCTTTCTTTATTTAAATTGAATATGCATTGGTTTACTTTCAGTTATATACAATCGTTAGGTCATAAAAGGTTAATATCATAATTATTTGCTGTCGTGCAACTCCTCACATATATGTTTATGTATTTGTCATAGTTTGAATTTGTGATCTAGTAGTGTTTTTTTAAGGCACAGCCTAGTTGTCATATAGACGATGAGGCGCTCACAGGGAGCAAGGCGTTCCCGATGCCTAGCCAAAATAGTGAGAGATCCAAGGAGACTGGAGGCGAACCAGAGAAAAAAGATAGGGAACCAATCAGAAAGTCCATGCAAACTGCCTCTCTCATTCCCACCAAATCTGGCACCGCTTGGGTCATCTGTGGCAGCAGTGGCTGATCCAGAAGGGGCTATGACAGAGATCGATCTGAGGGAGCAGCAGCAAGAGGGAGGGAAGGAGTGGAAGGCAGGTGTGTGCGCGCAAGCGAGAGCAGCACGAGGGACAGAGGGAGGGAGATGTGGCGGTGCTGCACCTGCGTGAGAGAGACGCAGAGAGCTGGTCCTAATGTGTGAACATGTGAGACCATGGCTTGAGAAGGGACGTGTAAGGGAGGCCACTTGTGGGCTGGGCCAACCTCTTCTCTTTTCATTTGAGCTTTTCTGGGTTTTCTTTTTCCCTTTTTCTTTCCTGCCTGCTGCTATTTCCTATTTCTTAGAATGGTAAGGCGGTGGTATGTTGCCACGCTGGGACGCCGCGCCTCACCTTACCACTTTAAAAACCATGAGATCTGCTCTGCATGCTAGGACGTACATCGGTCACCGGGGCAAAAAAAATAAAAAATCTATCAGGTCATGATGCTACTGTTCTCATGCATAGTGTTGTGGTTGGACGTTATAATCCGAAGTGCTATCATGTTTGCATTATGCTTCCTGGGGATAATTTTTTTACATTAATGATTATTTTGTTCATTGGCATTGGGTCATGCTGAAATGTATTCTTGTTTCTAATTTATCTTGTTTTTTAATTTTGTTACTTGAAGGTACGATACCCTGTACTTTTGACCCCTACTGAGAAACAAATGGCAAGAGATGTCTGCAATGCTTTTAGACAGATGGTAACACTACATTTTTTGTTATGTGTTTATTTCTAGAGGCATGAACACTATTTTCCTTGCTTTATATAATCAGCTATTTGATGGACGTTTTTTCTGCCAACCTTCTTTGATCTTTGTTGACTATTAACCACAACAGGACATCACAATTCAACAATGCAGGAATCAATTAGCTTGCATGCGTTTTTTTCCTCGCTCTTGTCTGCCTGTTGCATACTGCTTTCCCCACTGTTTTGCTCATTCTGTTTTGGCCCTTCCTTTTCTGTAACCTCTCTCTCTCTCTTCTTAATAGAGTGCAGCGGGGGCCTACCCTACTGTATTTCGCCTAAAAAACAGTGCAAGCATCAAATTTTGGAATTAATGGGTTTGGTTAAGAACCAAAGCCCATCCACACTAATTTTTCATGACGCTCATGTGATTTGGTTACCATTTGGATTCATGCAAATTGTGGCATATCCCATGATTTGGCAAGATTTTTGTCAACTTTTTGGCAAATTATGGGAGGCAATACTGCTTACCAAATTTTGTTAATGCAATCGTCCCATGCCTTCCTATATGGTAATGTGGGTCCATCATTAACAAGCCAAACTTGGTTCACCCATGCTTTGTCTATTGTTTGGTTCGGCACTCTCCTTTTTTTCTCGAACACGCAGGAGGGCTGCGTATCAATATATTAAGAAGAAAAAGGAAAAGAAGGGTGAAACACCCAATCCAGAATACAGAGGGGTGTTATAAAAACCCCCACACACAAACGCACGCACTAGATCACCTGTTACCACTCAAACAACCCAAGACCAATCTAACTGGAGGGCTGCAAGGCGAGAAGATGAGAAATTCCTCGAGCCCCAGCCAACTCCCACATAAACATATCATCCCTAATGGAGGTCTCCTGCTGTTTTCTAGAAAGAAGTGACAGCTAAATGCGCTTTGTTGAGATATCTAGG
This sequence comes from Microstegium vimineum, assembly GCA_022036555.1. Classification (NCBI taxonomy): domain Eukaryota; kingdom Viridiplantae; phylum Streptophyta; class Magnoliopsida; order Poales; family Poaceae; genus Microstegium; species Microstegium vimineum. The sequence goes on along the minus strand of CM039123.1, from coordinate 1,785,221 downwards.
TTTACATTTTATTTTCAATTTGTTCAGATTCTCTAGTAGCATGTGGAGTCTTTAATCTGCAGTTGAGCTGGATGGACCTCATGTTGTTGCTTGCTGTGTAGAGGGAGAACAGGAAATAATATATAGTTTCGATATCTATATGCATAGAAATGCTTGTGTCTTTGAGGGTGCTAGTCCTTGTGTTCAAAGAGTTTTAGCTGTAGTTTCTGAAGAGTGTTTGTTGTGGTGTTGGGCTGGAGCTAAGACTCTGCAACAGCTTAGTAGGTTGCTGCCTATAACTGTTTAGGTGTTTTTTGGGCAGTGGTAATCTGTTGTGCATAGTGTGTTGCTCCAAGAGTCCTGTAATTGGTTACTTGGGGGGAGCAGGCTCTGCCTCTTCTCTGTTGTTTTTTACTCTCTTCTTAACGAAATGACACACAGCTCTTTTGCTTCATTAGAGAAAAAAAAATCTATATGCATTGGATACATCCCAACTATTGAAATATACTTTGATTCTTTCTAATGCCTGTCACATTATCATATATTATTTCTTAGTTTTTCCTGAAATGCCTGATCTATGGTCTCACTTCTCATAGGTTTGTGGTTTTGATCTTTTAAGATGTGATGGGAGATCATATGTCTGTGACGTTAACGGATGGAGCTTTGTGAAGAACTCATATAAGTAATTTTCTTGAAAGCTCAGTTTTTAATCGGGAAACATGTCAGTTTGATTTATTAAGTGCTGAAATGGTTGAACAAACTTGTCATCCAGGTATTATGATGATGCTGCTTGCATCTTGAGAAAAATATTTCTTGATGCAAAAGCTCCTCATCTTTCGTCAACTATCCCTCCAACTCTTCCTTGGAAATCTGAACCAGTTCAGCCCACTGAAGGTCTTACACGACAGGGAAGCGGAATTATTGGTACATTTGGGCAGTCAGAAGAACTGCGCTGTGTAATTGTTGTGATACGCCAGTAAGTATACTATTATTCCTTTGCGTCTGTAAGATAATTGTTACTTCTATATGTTGACATCTTATATCTGTTTAGTGGCGATCGGACACCAAAGCAGAAGGTGAAATTGAAAGTGACAGAAGAAAAGCTCCTGAATTTGATGTTGAAGTACAATGGTGGAAAACCAAGAGTTGAGGTACCCTCTTTCTGAATCTTGAGTCCTACTTAACCTATGGTGCTTAAATTGAATAACAGTTTTGGGCTCTTCTTGCAGACAAAACTAAAAAGTGCTGTACAGTTACAAGACTTGCTGGATGCTACAAGACAACTTGTACCACCAACTAGGTAGTGTATGCTAGGATAAATATTTTAGCCCTAGTATTTAGATTGCATGATAACTTTATGAAATTTGCTTCCCCAACTTTATTCTTATCTTCTGTACCTGCATGTTCTATTACTGGATTGTTGCATTGTTCAAATTGTTAGATTGATTTGATTTTCTGTTTCTTCAACTGTTCTTTTGAGTTAAATTTGGTAAAGTGATTAATGTCATGTATATTTAGGTCTGGTCGGGAGAGTGATAGTGATGCTGATGATATTGAGCATATTGAGAAACTTCGTCAAGTCAAAGCAGTACTAGAGGAGGTAATTTCTAATTATCCAGATCTACATATCCATAACATTTGTTACGTACATGTTGAATACCTTTTCACTAGATGGTTTGTATTCATGTGTCTAGTGCAGAGTGTAAGCTGATAGCTAGATGCAACCATGCAAACTATTTCAGTTTATCTAATAATCATCCACAAACAGTGGTCTAAACTTGCTGAAGGGTAGTAATTTATTAGGTGTGCATCCACAATTTTTTCATTAAGTTGAAATGGAAGCAAAAGAGGGGCACATAAGTTAATGCTTCCACCAGTTACTTTCCCTTGTTGCTGCTGTGATTGAGTTTATATTTGAAATTTAATGGTCAACAGTCCATAGCAGTGTTATTAATTCCATTCTGGTACCGGCTGTAGCGGGCGGTGTACCTTGTCCTGTCACTAAACTTGCACAAAAGAGGTTTCATCATGTACCGGCCAGGTCTGTTCTGGCCATCCAGTTGCAATCTGGTCCATCTCGCTCCAGTACCCACCCAAGAAAGGTTCCACTAAAGTTGAGAGATCAAATAACGTATCAACTTGTGCTGGAAGCAAAACATCAGTGAGCTTTGTTTCTTGGATTGCAAGTGCAACAAATCTAGGCAGAACACATAACATCTGAGAAGAAATAACACGATCCCAGATACAGAAAAAACAAATAGCATCATGGCCTTGGGCGGTGGGGGGTGAGGTTGGCGAGGTATCGTGATTCCTGCATGGATGAGCGGGGTTGAGATTCCATGTTTCAGGTGTGAAAGGCAACGACCAGTGCCAGCAGATCATGCCTGACGGTCTGTTCTTAGTGTGGGGCGTCTTTTGTGTTTGAGGCGGATGGATAAGGCAGGGGCTCCCGTTCTGCATGTTTTCCTAGGGTGCTGGTGTTGACGACTTAGATGGGCCTTGCTGCCTGTTACTCTGTTGGGCCTTCCAGGAATACAGACTGGCAGGCATCAATGCTATTTACTAATTATATTTTAAGCTTTTAATTTACAAATTGAGAGCAGGATTTAATCATCTTGTCCTTTCTTTTTTCTTCTCCATACAACTTTCGGGGACTGGTTAGAGCTATGTTGGGTATGACATGGATACAGAAGTTAAGAAGAGTTATCTTGGAGCTATAACAATCTTGCCAGTTTTTCACTTATCATTTCCACCTATCATTTCCCTGCTGTAAATGGAAGAAAGCAGCCTTAAACTCAGAGACGGTGCTGCAGGTGGCTGCAAGAATTAAGGAGGACATTGAGCAAAGAAAGAGAGCTTTCGCTGACACAGGATGTTTATGTGACACAACCCCTCCCCCCCTCTTTCTGAAGGAATTTTCCTTACTTGTACATAAACTCTTTTGCTCCACTACTTAATTGAAAGGCAGAGCTCCTGCCATTCCGTTCCAAAAAAAAAGCAGCCATGAATTATCTTGCATTTGGAATTTTGGATACCTGCATCTCCGCACCATAACAGTCTTAGTGGAAAATACAACCGTTTGTGTTTATACCCTGTCTTGAATACTGGTTTATGTGCTTTGAAAAGCTTATATCTGTCTTCTTACATTTAATAACTTATGCTACTTTTCTCATATTAGGGTGGACATTTCTCTGGCATTTATAGGAAAGTGCAGCTAAAGCCATTGAAATGGATGAAAGTTCCAAAGCGTAATGGTGATGGTGAAGAGGAACGACCGATTGAAGCCCTGATGATTCTGAAATATGGTGGTGTGCTCACTCATGCTGGGAGAAAACAGGTTTTGTCTCAAAGTATTTTTTACTTCAAAATTTTCACATTTTCAAATTTTAAAATCTTGAGTTTTTGTTGGGACTCTTCATTTCTATGATCAAATTAAAATAAATTTTGATGTTCAATGTTGAAGTAGACAGTTATAAATAAAAGAAGAACAAGATGCTACGGGACCTATTTGCTCTTATCATATGTTCCTTTACAATGGTTTCTTTCCAGTACCGTACACATGGTTAGCATATGCTATTCAGCATCACCTTTTAGAACACTAGACCGTTCATATGGAAATGAATGTCAACAACTTTGGTAGATTCTCTGACTTGGAGCATGTCAACTGTTGAAGGGGGCCAGATCAGAGGGTGGGTTGTTGGTCAGTGGCTGTGATGAGGCCAGAGTCACTTGACCATGGTGGCGTAGGGGAGGGAGGCTAGCCAACAGTTATAATAGTGCCTAAATGATATATATTTTTTTTCCGTCTTTCCATGCTGTACCAATCAGTAATTCCTTGTGGTGGTGTGGTGGAGGGAGCCTAGCCCGCAGAGATATATAGTGCCTAACAAATTAACCATGACAGGTTTTTCTTTTTTTCCATGCCATACAGTTACCAATCAGTAATTTCTTGTTTTGTAGATACCAGATGTGCAGGCAAACGTTGTAGTATACTGTACCATAGTGATCCAGATAACAATTGGCACTTACATCATGCCACTTGCATTTTGTTTCTTGCGTTTGTTGCTGTCAACAGCTGTGTAATCCATTGAATCAAAGGGACAATTTAGAATATATTAACAGTGCATATATCCAGGAATTACTGAATTAGACTGTTCATCAATTGCCATTTTCTGTTATTTTCGAAATATCTTACGTGCAGTGGGCGACTTTCTGAATTTGGCCGCAACAAAACAAAATTTATGCAGTTACATTTGTAATAAACATATATCTACTGTAATGATTCTTTTTATATGTTTTTATTCAGGCAGAGGAGTTGGGAAGGTTTTTCAGAAATAACATATATCCAGGTAGTTCACATTCTTTCTGCCTATCATCTTATGAAAGAAGTAAAACAGCAGAATTTTAATGATATTTTTTATTTTACTACAATCTTGTGCTTATCTTATCTCTATGCTGGATGGCTTGCTTTAATGCTTTCTCAAGAGAAACTTGTGCTCCAGAGAAACTTTGACTTTGGAGCTACTTGGGTCCCACCCTCCTTAAACTTGAAAAGTGCCTTGTCGGGTTCCTCATCTTAAACGTGGTGTCACTTAGGTCCTTGTACTTGTGTAAATGTGTATTTTTTCAATGTTGCAAGAGGTTTAGATATACTTGCATGACATGTATAAGTGATGATGCGGCATATTTTAGTCATTGGAGATTACACACGTCTCATGATGGCCCAAAGCTGACAGAAGAAACATGATAATTCCATTTTCACTTTAGATCTTTACAGCCTTTTGAAAATTTCTATCACCTAATGTTTTAAGTCCAGGGATTTGATATTTATGAACCTTTAGTGTATGTAAACTGCTTTTAGAAGCTGTCATTTTCCCCCAATTTCGCATCTATTAGAGTCTGTTCCCCTTCCAGTGTTGCTTGAACTCAAGGATGATAAGTGGCGATGCTTGTGACTTTCACTTCAATTCAAATTATCTTTAATATTTCACTAAATCGTGTTCTCCATAAGAAACTTGATTCGTTTCTTGCACATTTGACAATCTGTAGTTTTTATATTGAAGTATATTCACTGGACTTGAAGATGTTTTCTCCTGACTATCTGGTATGTCAATCAAATATAGGTGAAGGAACTGGTTTGCTTCGTCTGCATAGCACTTATAGACATGATTTAAAAATATACAGCTCAGATGAAGGTCGTGTGCAGGTACGTTCAGTCATATGTATGCTTTCCCCTACTTTATAGCCCCTATGGATATGTTTCCTTGGAAACATGGTGGCTTGGCTATCTCACTACACTTCTATTCTAGCTAGTTTAAATCTTTGTTCTTTTCCCACATGAATGGCCAAAGTGCCACTATGAAATGTATTACTACTGTACATTATGCTAAATACATATACAAACTGTCACTATTTTTTAAAATTACATTTAACCTACTTCGGCAAATTTGGAACACTCGATTTAATTAGAAATTGCATGTCGTCTTAGCAATGACTACTTTTGGTCACAGATAGCACAGCAATGATTCTTTGTAGGAAAGGCATCTCATATAGGCTGTACCGGATAAAATACACAATATTCTTTTTTGTGCTTATATCACTGGAGTTGTACACCTAATGGAAAAATATGTTCCTTCAAGTTGTCCCGCTTGGAAATGAGTGAAGGTAGTGATCTTAATTGCCTACAAGTTTTTATGTTGCATGTGTTGACTAGGCATGGACATAGGTTACAAACTTGAAATTACCATGATATCCCTGTGGTAATGTCTTGTAATGCATGAGAAAGTTTTGTTAAGGTTTGCTCAATGCGGAAGGAATAGGGAACATAAATGAGAGCAAAAGAGACTATCAGTTAAATAACATCCCTTCTATTTGAAAAAAACTGGAGACCCACCCCCTCTCCCTCCCCCAACCCACCCACCGCTGAATCTATGATTCTGCAGCTCATGCATATGTCAAACTGCAATAATTTCTTGGCAATCAACTGATATTCCTAATTCGCATGTTCATGGTGTACTTTTCAGATGTCTGCAGCAGCATTTGCAAAAGGCCTTCTTGATTTGGAAGGACAGTTGACTCCCATACTGGTTGGTTGCTTATGATCTAGAAGAGCAAGTATTTGAAAGGACAGTCTACCATTTTTTTTTTAAAAAAAAAACACACTCACTTTATATTTCTTCAGGTATCTCTGGTAAGTAAAGACTCATCTATGCTAGATGGACTAGAAGATGCAAGCACCGAGATGGATGAAGCTAAGGTTTGCTTTTATAATTTGATAATCATACTATATCTTTCCATGTTTTGTTAAAAAAATTATAGGATTCCTTTAGTGAAAGGCAGAGCTCTTGCTAAAGTTTTTTTTAAAAAAAGTTTATAGGATTTAAACAAAAATCTAGATTTTGGAACAAAGAAAATCGCATAAATGTTCTTTGATATAGTTTTGAATTCTCCCTTGAGATGACAATGTATACAGGTATGTAGCTTGTATAAACCACTATGACACCATCACAAGATCAGATTGAATCATACCCATACATGCTGAATCTAGCTGCTACTATTCCTGAACCCTTTCATCCCTTGAACTTTTCAGAACTATTTCAGACTCTGGAATTCTTATGAGAAAGTCAGTTTCTTATTAGAATTTGTTGGGAAACATCCTAAGTTTCACTTAGTGTTAAGGTCGTCCTACACCCCCTTTGCTTGTCTTATGTATCCATAAAAAATCATTAGGTACTTGTTGGTGTTGGAACTGGAGATTCGGTCCAAGTGAGAACACACGGTTTGGTAGGGTGCCTCCTAGTGTCTATGTGGTCATTTAAAGAATCTATGTGGAAAATAGGAGCTAGACTGGAGGGTGGTACCTATGCGGCCGTTTTTTTGAGATTTTTCATCATCAATTCTTACCAGAGGTTAAATAAACTAATCTTTCAGGCTAGATTGCATGAGATTATTATTTCAAGTGCGAAAGCAAAGAACACAGAAGGGCCAGTGGAATTTCCATGGATGGTTGATGGTGCAGGATTGCCTGCAAATGCTTCCCAACTCCTGCCTAAGATGGTAAAGTACTTTTATATAAGAGATCCACATACTTGCACAGCCGGTACCTGTGCCAATCATCTAATTGTTGATTTGGTTGTATTCTGATGAAATTTCGCATTTCGTCTCTCTTGTTTGAATGTCTACATTTGTCATGATAGTGGCATGCGGAAAGTTCTGTCAATAGTTTATCCATGTGAATAATCTTATTGGGTATTTAGCTGATATCTCAAATTAAAACAAGTGCAGGGACATTTTAATATTTGGCACAAATTCTTGTATTTTGTAGCTGCATAATGTTCTACTCATGGATAATGATTAATGGCTATATGGTTATTTTTTCCCCTTGTTACACTGTAACCAGGCTAAATTGACGAAAGAAGTGACTTCACAAGTCAAGCTACTTGCTGAAGGTGAAGATGAAAGACTTGCATTGACGAGCACATTTTCAAAATATGACCAAGCAAAAGCTCTTGGGAAGACAACTATTGATGTGGCTCGTATTGCTGCCGGGTTGCCTTGTGGTAGTGAAAGCTTCCTCTTGATGTTTGCCAGATGGAGAAAACTTGAGAGGGATTTATACAATGAAAGAAAGGAGTAAAGTGTTTAACCTCTGGACGTTTAGAAATCAATATAGTGTTTATATTCTACTTATTTTGTTCAAGTTACTCATGGTGCTTTGTTTCATAATGCAGCCGTTTTGACATTACACAGATCCCAGATGTATATGATTCCTGCAAGTGAGTGATCTTCAAACAATGCATGGTTTAGAAATGTGGGAAATACTAATTGCTTTCCATTGTGTGCATTCTTGTTGGATCTCTTTTGAGTGGGTGTCTAAATGTGTAATACACAATTAAACTATTAAAAAATTAAATTAAAAAACATAGAAAAGACGTGTACAAATCTGAATAATGTAAAATATGTTGTATTAACATTCATATTTTTTTTTGATATAATGTCTTCCTTAAAAAAATTATGAACATTTACATAACTATTGTAATACAATTCCGTTGACATGTAACTCCTAAACTAATCGAGTAAATTGCAGGTATGACCTTTTGCATAATGCCCATCTCGATCTTAAGGGTTTGGAGGAGCTATTCAAAGTTGCTCAAGTAAGCAACCTACATTTGTGTTCTTCTATAAGCTGCTTCTTGATTATAAATTAAAGCTAATAGCATGTCTGTTCAGAAAAAAGCTAATAACATCTGTAGTTGTGAAGTAACACCCAAGTAGCTGTCTCCCTTGAATCATCACACCGTTAATCATGCACTTTAAAAGAGGTGCCAGTTGATGAACATGTAATTGTATGGAACTTCAGTACAAGGCCATGTTGTCTTGGTACAAACGACTGAGTAGATATAACATTGAAGTTTTGGTGGTATACTCATTTTAAATAGACTCATATGTGCAACAAAAGTGAGTTATATTCCTAACTTTTGTTGTGTTCAATGTTAAATAAAAAAATTAACATAAGAGTGCTGTTAGATGAGAAAAACAAATTCAAGCTAATTTGTTATACATTCCATGTTCTCTTGGTTGTTTCTTTGTAGTGTTTCTTTAATTATTTGTTATCTGACACACTGATATTCTTGTAGATTCTTGCTGATGGTGTTATTCCAAATGAGTATGGGATCAACCCAAAGCAGAAACTGAAAATTGGCTCAAAGGTTTGTTCATAGTTTAGATGTCATATGCAATTTTATGCATGCCATGCCATCGTGTGACTCATGTTCAGTCAATTATTACATGGTCACTTGGAATTCTTGATACTTATGGAAATTTGTAGTCTTTTGAGTTTCGAATATATTTATCTGTGAAACTACATGTTATCTTGATAGCTCTTTTCCAGCTTTGAGTAAAAATGGCTCACCAAAGTGCAATGAAAGCGCCATTAAGTTACATCCTGATTGGGGAAAGGAGAGGGAATCATGCTCTATAGATATGGAGAACCACAAGTTTTTTTAGAATTACACAGTACAACGTAGACACCCACGCACCCCCCTATAAACGCACGTACACTAACTCTACCCCTAAATGAGAACTTTTGAAGGACCGAGACGGCAAATCTTGGAATTCATGAAGTCACCATAGGTGCCTCGCTATCGACGGGGACGTTGCCCCATTAACGTTAAATCTTGGAATAAATCCAGAAAATGTGAGGACCTGTGCCAAGTCGAGGACTTGAACCTAGGTGGGCAGGTTCCACCACAAACTTTTGTTCCATCACATAGTTGACTAAGCATGGTGATTTGATTGGTGTGGTGTTTGCCAAAAAAAAAGTCACCCATGAACTTGCAACCTTTTTAACCTTTGTATATATTGACTAGATAGCGCGCCGTTTATTGGGAAAGATTGTAATCGATCTACGCAACACTCGTGAAGAAGCTATCAGTGTCGCCGAACCAAAATTTATTGAAGACGAAGCTCTATACCTACCAACAAAAGAAGCAGAGCACCAGCAAAAGATTCAAGTTAGAAATGAGGATGGAAGAAGATCTAGTTCTACGAGCGAGAGGTCATTGGACCAAGAAGATGAAGATGATAGAGAAACTAAATACCGACTAGACCCCAAGTGTGTTCTTGTTATGATTTCTATGAAATTCAATTTTTATTTGCTAATTTACTTGTAGATTTATGTTGCTAAAATACTCTGGTGCAGGTATGCCAATGTAAGGACACCTGAGCGTCATGTCCGGACAAGGCTTTACTTCACATCGGTATGCTGGAGCACTTCTTTGTTGTTATCACCCTTTTGGAATTATTTTTTTGAGGGGGAATTCAGTAGGGGGGCCCTTTTGGAATTATTAGTGACATCGGACATTTTCTGCACCAGGAATCTCATATACACTCCTTGATGAATGTCCTTCGTTACTGCAATTTGGACGAAAGTTTACAAGGAGAGGAAAGCCTTGTCTGCCAGAGTGCTTTGGACCGTCTACATAGAACTAGGGAGCTTGATTACATGAGTAATATTGTGCTTAGAATGTTTGAAAACACAGAGGTATGTATCTTTTCATCATCTTTATCTGGTCTCTTAAGTCTTAACAATACTTCACCTTTGTGGTATCGTGGTCGTATATATTTCCATTTCAAGTAATTTTGAAAGGTTTTGAGCTTCAAGTCCATTTTGTAGTAGACTAAAAGAATCGACTCCCTTTCTTGAGGAAGCTATCTTCTATACTCAAGTGTCCTTTTTTCACTAGTGAATTAAACTCCTTGTACCAAATACATTTGAGGGGATGTGTAATGTGCCAAACTAGGTTTTCAGCTTGTCAATAGTCCTAGGTATCTGATCTTAGCAGTATCTTGTCACTGGTAGAGTTTATGTAAGAAACCCAAGAGTAATTCATACAATTAAGAAGTTGTTTCACGATCACGGGCAGGTCATCTATTTTTCATGGTTACGGTTGAAATGTAGTTGATGCCAAACAGTCAGTGTACATGTATCAGTTGCCCAATCGTAGCAATCTACTTACCAAATCTTCATGTCTGCAGGTTCCTTTGGAAGATGAAAAGAGGTTCAGGATTGAAATGACGTTCAGTCGTGGTGCTGATCTCAGTCCCCTAGAGGTGATGCCCCCTCGTATTCACACTGTTGGACATAAAATCAGCTGAGCTTGCTCCCAAGTTGAATCGCTCGAGTTTACTAACTGAATTTGTGTTGGGTCCAGGACAAAACCAGTGAAAGTTCCTTGCTTCAGGAGCACACCTTGCCCATCATGGGACCCGAGAGACTACAGGAAGTTGGGTCCTGCCTGACGATGGACAAGTTTGAGAAAATGGTGCGACCATTTGCCATGCCCCCAGAGGACTTTCCCCTGCTGCTCCTCCACAAGCCTTAGGTTACTTCTCCAAAGGGGCAGGAGGAATGCTTGAAAGGTTGGTTAGCCTCTGGCCTTTCCACAAGAGCGCTAATGCGGCTAATGGAAAATAGCTGAAAGCTACAAATTCCTGAAATCAGTTCATGTGAATATTCTTGTTTTGTAACACTTCTTGCACACCGGCCCCCATTTTGACAATCTGAATCAAGGGGAAAATTTTGCTGGCCCTCTTAACTGGGTTACATCTACAAGTCCCAACTAAGTTTTTATTGAACTGTATGTCGTTGAGCCTGTTTCATATGGAAATTTCAGGGAAATAGTGAAATCGTTCCTATAGATTTAATTGATCCAAGACTCGTGCTTAACATGCCCAATAAGTGCATCTAAAGCTTAGACCCACCGGTGTGGGTTAGCTTTCATGCCGCTGAGTGTTTCAGAATTCAGATGCTGGGAAAGATGATTTTAGTTAAACATTTCAAATCTGGACAACGTGCCTATTGAACTGATGTTTTATTATCTGCATATATAATATCTGAACAAAGAAGAATTAGAGGATGGTATGAAATGAATCCCATAGAAAATCACCTGGTTCTTGGTAGTCATTGATCTAGTGATCTTTTGCATTGATTCTGGAAGGAGCCTCACTGTTCTGGACTTCTGGAGGAGGGAGTTGAAATGGCTCTGTTTCATAACCGCGAGACATAATTGTGCTATCATGTTGGTTGCATGAATATAAGACGCAAGTTTACCAAACGCAAACGGTGTCGCGTGCTACTGGAACTAGAAAGTAGGTGCTCGACTTGCTAGAAAGTCAATACTCGATATGCAAGTGCACTGTGCACATGGCATGTCTGATGTCTGAGTCTGGCCGGGTTTTGTTTTCTTTTTCTTTAATTCTTCTTTTTTTTTTTGATAAGGATACTTGGCAGGGTTGTTGTGATATTTTGGTATCTACTAGGGTTTTGTTTTCTTTTTCTTTTTCTTTTTTCTTTCTTTCTTCATTTTTTATAAGGATACTTGGCAAGGTTGTTTACTTGTGATAGTAGTAGACTCGATTTCTTCATGATTAATGCAAAGTAGATTGTCAAATAAGCCAAGCGCATAAATGAAGGGAGTAGGTCATTTAGACCAAAACCGATTGAAAATTGTTCAAGAATTACACGTTGCGCGAACAAGTGTCGCTCTCCGTATTGATGCTTCGTTCAATCCATCGACTAGGAAAAGGCTAAGGAAGAATCATTTACGATTTCCTGGTAATAAATTCACTTGCCTTTGTTTTTGTAAGAAAAAAGGAGGAGTGCTCGATTATTATGGTTTTTATATTGTGGGTGAGAAGAGGCAAGAAGAGAAAAGATGCAAGGCAGTTTTCATCACCTACCTAGACGCTGCTGAAGAGGAGTTGCTTTCCTGCCTCTCTGGCTGCTGCCACCAGGAAGAGAAGCCTCTAGCACTTCATCATGTCATGGCACTATTTCGCCTGCAAGATTGATGCGCGGTCTCTGTCCTACTTATCTCACTTTTTCATCGTGGTAAACATGCATATGCTGATTAAAAAGAAATTGGAGTTTTCAACCTTTTTCTTATTCTTCCACAAATTGTGATGCAAACCTAACTGCACAAACTAATTTTAGACAGATAAAACACCTGGCAATATAATGCACTCCGCGGGGTAAACCGAGTAAGCAAAGCAACAACAGCGTGGCCATAATTACCACTCTGTAATCCTGAGTTCCTGACACACTATTGGAGTTAAGCTGTTTCCAGAAAATGGAGTGTCAGTTTTTCCTTGACCACATTCCAGTAAGTACAAAATTGTCACTGAACAAAAGAAGAGTCAGGAGGGTAGTTGATAAATCATGTACAATCGCATCGCATAGCATAGTAATTGTTCTCACGCCTAATGCGTGATAACCATGCATAAGATAAGATACGCTCCTGGAGCACAAGGTCATGTCTGTCCATCTCCGCCCACTCCCTAGAATCGACAGGAGATGGCGCGTCAATATTCAGACACATTGGGTCATATCAAGATGTACGGAGTACTTTGCTTCATCAAAGCTGAATCTTAATGTGGCAAGGTCTCAATGCTGAATTTTAATAGTAGTAGTTAGTGATCAATACGCACATCATCAATGCAGGCAAACTACAACTAGTAATTTGGTTTGTGCCTTGCTAACTACTGTTTAATTACCGTGTTACCGTTGTTGCTACATAGTACGTACTCTCTCCGGCATAAAAAATAAGTGTATTTTGATTAAAAAAAGTTATATAAAATATGTTTTTTGGCAAAAAAGACCGAATTTTCATTATTAATGTAACAAAATCACAATGTTCATAGGTGCAATGACGTCAATTTCTTTTACAATATGTGACTATCTGCTAAAACAATTAATATAATTTCAGAGACACTAAAAATATACAAGCCTATTGATGCAACTCTCGTGTCGTAAACTTGGATGTAATTTGAATAATTATTTATCAAATTTTGTCAAATTTGGCTTTATTTATAGTACCAAATATGATTATCATGCCGGGACTGGTACTGCAGGCATTAAATTGGTAGTCGCCATCTTCATCTTTATATATTTTTTTTATTTCATTCCTAGGTGAAGTTCCTCTTTCCAGTGTCTTCTTAAATAGCTTTATTTATACTACCTTCCAAAGCTTAGCTAGTTATCATCTTGCCAGTTAGTGCTGAAAATGCTTGGAACGAAAGCTATCGATAGATTTTCCTCTTTTTTTTCTTTTCTCTTTTGATAAGCTCACTTTCTATCGGGAACCTGTCACTTCGTTCAGTCGTCTCACATATATCCCAGATCCCACTTGATCACTGAAGACCGTCCGCAAATGCCACGAGTAGGTTGTTCTTGTTCCTAAAGACGACAGGAATCGATTCGAGTTTTTCTAGTAGTTTTAGCCTTTTAGGCACATTAATCACTCGTTTCGCTTCCACAAAAGCCATTCTTTTGATGCTTTCATCTAGAATTCTCGCTAAGTGATGGATGAAAATTGTATAGCGTTACTATCCTTTCTTAGACCATGCAAGGTAATCCAAACCATCTGCTGCCTTATCAAGTAGAGAGAATAGTATCGTCAAATTTAAAAACAAATCTAGAAAAATGTAAACACCTATTTGGAGATGGTAACTTGTATTAAGGGGGTATGTTCAACCATAACAAATCCAACTAAGTGAGATAGGTTCAGTTTGGCACAAGTCTATCTCTAGTATGATTTTAGAGAGATTTTACGATGGCAGAGAAAAGGAAAAAAATATGGACCATATAACCAGGTGTGAAGCCAGTAATCCAATATAGAAGAGGCGAACTTAGAACTAGAGATAGGTTCTAGCATTTATCCATCAAAATGTACAAATTGGTAAAAAAAATCTCCTATTGTCCTTTTCCCAAACCGTCACTATTTCACAAATCCTATATCTAAACATGGGATGAAATCTGTAATACTTCCAAACCGTCACTATTTCACAGAAATTACGCAGCACAAGAATTAATTTATTTTCAAAAAAAAAAGTACAGAAACACGAAAAAATCTTATGTTCCAAACAAACCCTTACCTCATTTCATTTCCTTCATTTTAGTTATCCAGACGGCATCGGAGCTGAAAGCAAACATGGAACTAGCAGTGTAAAAGCCGCAGAAGATCCGACCGCACATGCCCTTATTTCGAACTCCATTTTTTGTTGCTTTCTTCCACCTTCTTCTCTTCTTCTCGAGACGCCTCCTGCTTGCCGCGTGGAAATCCCACACTCTACTCCAGCCGCTGTCCGCCGCTCCAGAGGCTTCGTCACTCACAC
>CM039123.1:1729103-1770469 GCA_022036555.1 Microstegium vimineum | reverse complement strand
TTACTGAATTTATGTAAATTGAATGTTTGTATGATCATACATAAGATTCAACAAACACTAGGAATGACAGATGACACTACTACAATAGTAATTGAACAAGTAGTGTTGAGGCTCAGAAAAACTACAGAAGGTATAACTCGCCTTAGCAACAGATTGAAGGTCCCTTGCTGTCATGTCCAAAGCAAGTGCATAACCTGGAAAATTCAATGACGCAAGCAGTTATCACATATTTAGTTTGTCGCCAAAAATGCTTTAAACTGCTCAATTCAAAAAGCATAGAACGATGAGGTAAGCACAAAGGAGACTACATATTGTAAGCTTTTACTCAAGTTCAGTAACGATGAAGAGAACAGAATACAAATAGGGGTCTGGCTAATTAGCGAACGCTCATCGGATGGAAATCAAGCGAACGATTCTCCGACATGGCTTTGTTTCCTTTTTTGGTAAAAAAAAGTAATTCCACATTTTCCTGTTTTGGACCGCGCGCTCCGCGATTCTCTTTTAATTCTACGCGACGCAGACTCTCACTAC
Organism: Microstegium vimineum; assembly: GCA_022036555.1. Taxonomy (NCBI): domain Eukaryota; kingdom Viridiplantae; phylum Streptophyta; class Magnoliopsida; order Poales; family Poaceae; genus Microstegium; species Microstegium vimineum. The sequence continues at coordinate 1,769,938 of CM039123.1, read as the reverse complement.
TTGCATGCTGACCTCAGCGCTGACACGATTATTTTAAAATGGTATAACTTCGATGTATCCGTTTTTAATTCCGTTTGTACCGGTGTGTTCTACGTGACGAGACGAATAAAACTAGATCCCACTTGCATATATTTCATATAACTTTTTCTAGTAGCAATTTAGATATACTAACTTAAAACATGACTTATGATATATATAACACATATAATTTAAATGTATAAATTTTACGTAATAAGTTATGCACATAACTTATATATATAACATATATATGACAAGTTATGTACATAATTTATACATATAACTTAGTATGTGATAAGATTAGATGTCATGCATGTAAAAAGTTAAATTTATAAGATATATGTGAACAAATTTCTATGTACAAGTCAACGTTCATATCTTATATTATAATAACTTATTTGTATAACTTATAAGTTAGATGAACAAACTTGTATGTACAACTTAACATTAATAACTTATGTCATAATACTTTGCTTGCATAACTTATGAGTTAGATGAACAAACTTATATGTAAATTATAATATTTTTTTTGTACAACTTAAATATATAACTTGATTAATAATTTATATTCCAAAATTTAGATGTGCAAATTAATATCATAACATATTAGTAGAAAATAAAAGAAAATGGTGTACAAATTTATATTGTAAGTGTACAACTAGTATATGAATCATATAAGATGAGGCAAAATACATAAATTAATGTATAAAAAATTTAAAAGGCAAAGGAAAAGCAGAAATAAAAAAAAACTTGGAAACACAATTTATGTATAAAAGTTGTCAAACACAACTTATATACATGAGTTATTCTATATAACTTGCAAATAAAAAATAAAAAAATGAAATGAAAAATGAAAAGAATACTAAAAATCACATAAAACAATAACTAAACAAAAAAAAGAATAATAAAAAAAGAGAAAGAAGCGCATGCTTGTGGCAGGAGTAGACGTAAGTAGAAGTTAATTATTTTTTAAAACCTTTACACAAACATGCAGGAAACAGTTATAGGTGTTCGCTCGTTGATGCGCGTGGAGATGCGCGTGGCAGGGTGGAAGTGGGTCCGAAGTGTTCGCTCGTTTCATTGAATTGGATTCTCGTACAGATAGTTATCAGTCAGGCCATAAAACCTGTATTTCTATATTCCACGAAACATTCCTGCCTATGCAATAATCATCATCAAATGAGCACGAGCTTGCCTTGGCAATTCTAGGCGGTTTCAAATAAGTTATTTATAAGTGCAAAAGTGAAAAAAATAACTTATTTTATCAAACACTCATACCTTATAAATCACCCCAATTTATAAGTCATAAGTTGCTCCACCCTGCTTAAAACTTATAAGTCACATCCTTTTCACATGGGGCCACACCTTTTTTGCTTGGAGACCACACTCTAACCCTATCATGCATGACTTAGGCCATCCTCAATGGAAGTTTGGGCACAATTCCAAACACAACAAAATTTTAGAAATAGTACAGAGGAGTATGAAACTCTCTCTAGTCCCGTAAAACTTTCATCACCCATCTCTCCATTAATACAGTGCCACATTAGAATATTTAATGCCAATGAAACTTAAATAAAACTCCATTAAAATTAGCCTTATAAGTCATTGGAAACTAAACAAACATGACTCATAAATCGCTGGTTTTAAGGCACCTGACTTAATAAGTCACTTGATTTATGGAAACCAAACAAGACTTAACTTTTAAATTGCTCGCTTGCACTTTCCACCAAGCTTGTCAAGAGCTTGTCAAGAAGCTAGAATTGTTAAAATCCATTTATTTCTAGCTTCCATCACACCATCACACCTCGCCACAATAAAGCAGAAAGGACAAAATAACTCTCAATGATCCTAAATAGTGCACATATGAATTATTCTAATTAATTATAGACAAACATATAACTAGAGCTACAACAAAAACTTTATACTAAAACATATTATATTATATATTTATTATATAGATCTACTCATTGGAGTCCAACAAAATTAAATTTTTTAGTTTATGATTTTTTTTGTGATTTATAAGTTTTTAAAGGTTCGGTCGAAATAAATAAAAAAGAAAAGACAAAACTATCGTCATTGTAGAAAAACCATCATCCAAAACCATTCGGGAAATAAACCAAATGGTTTCAAAGTTGGAGAGATGATTTCTAATTTAATAGTTTAGAGAGAAAAAAATAGATGTACGTCAAAGTTGAGGGAGGAACATTGTACTTTTTCTTCTTATAAGACTGTGACAGATGTAATTTTAAGATTACACCCGCACGTTTTTACTCGCTGGCACACAGATCTCATACTGATTTTAGTAGCTATTTCAAACTCTTTGAACATATAAAAACTTTTGTTTTATCAAAGTTTATTATTCTCAATATAAAAATCCTAACAAAGTAATACCTAGGCTTAAGCGCACCTGGTTTGGGAGAGGCCCGTGTTTAATGCTGAGGACTGAGGTGCTCATATTTCTATCTCGTGCTCATCCGTCCTCTGTCCTCTTTTTACTTTTTCAATTGCCAAGAAAAACAAAACAGAACTTGAGACTATGCTTTTGTTAATATTTTTTCTTCATTTATAAATGATTATTATAATCTATCTATCTACACATCGGTAACACGAACACACCATCACATCTTTTAACGAAAGTTCTTTAAATTTGAAACTCCTTCCATGATGAAAGGAAAAACAATTCAAGAAAACTTTTAGTTAGTCTAAAATTCAAATGCGAGAGGAAGGAGAAATAGCGAGCATCGTACTACCATTTTTAGTTTAGCCTAAAACTCTCCGAATTTAGAAATTGTTTATAGGGAACCTGTCAAACCTTGTACACGGAACACGAACGTGTACGGCTAACGGCACCGACAACAACAGATGTGAATGGACCTTCGTCAGTGACTGAAAGGCGGAACAGTGCCAGTGCCGAGTGTACTGGCCGCCACCACTCGCCACTCGGCTCCCCTCCCCTTCCTTTCCCCCGAAAGCCGGCACGAGCCCTCCCTTCCTCCAACCTGTTTCCATCCGCCCCGAGCCGGCCGGCCATGGCGATTAGGGCTGGCCGCTCGGCCCTCCACCTCCTCGCTCTCGCCTTCTTCCTCATCCTCGCCGCCTCCCCCTGCCTCCAAGGTAATGCCGCTCGCGACCCGGCCCCATCTCCCCTTCTCTCTCTCTCTTCCTCGTCCCTTCCCGCCGCGCGTCCGGGGATTCTGTCTGTCCGCGCGAGTCTTGAGAATGCCACGGCGGCGGCGGTAGATCCGTGTGGTTTTCCCCGTTCGCAGCCGGGGAACGGCGCCGATCGTTCGGTGTTGGGCTGTACCGGAGCGGATTGGGATTTTGGGGGAAAGTTTGTGTTGATTACTTGATCTGGTGATGAGGTCGGACGGATGTTGGGAGTGGGTTATAGATGCGATGGCATGTAATCTGTGGGTTCGCATGTCGGGAAGCAATGAGTCATCAACTTGAGAGATTAGCAGTTACTGAAATGATCCCACTTACATGATGTTTTGTGGTCAGTGTTGAGCTGCTGATACATTTTTTTAGAGAGGTTAGTGTTGATACATAGGTGCAACAAATCCTCACTGTATTTAGAATTCAGGAATGATGGTATTTATAAATGGCTCATACTATCAGAAAATATGGATTTCATTGCTAATCCTTCTGGGTATCTTTCGCAGTTGTTAGTATAACTTTCCTGTCACAACTTGCGAGCCCTATTGTCGATAGCTTTTCAGTTTTCTGTGATGTAATGTGGGTGGGCCAGATGGCCTTCTGCACTTCAGGCCATAGTCATGTAAATCTAAGAATAAATATTTTTTTCCTGTCTGATACTGTGTGGCTATCATCTTCCGCTAGTTTTCATGCTGGCAAAACCTCTATAGTTAATGGTTCTAAGAGTTTCATCCTTTGTTTCTATCTTTGAGTACAAAATGTCAAGCATCTGAATTGTTAACTGATCAACACAGGTGCAACATACTCCATGCCTACAGTTAGGGGAAATACATGCTTCCATGCAGCCTAGTATACGATGTAGTAGACTTTGGTTTAGGATAATGCTACCTGGATTTGTTGGTCCCTGGATCAACAACAAGGTGAGTAAACCACTCACCAGCACCCTCACACACTAGAGCTAGAGGTGGAAGAAAGGGTTGAGCACAGAATACACACACGCACAAAGGCTGCATCTCTGCTGCTGCTTGTGCTCTGAGGTAGTGGGAAACTGAACTGATTTCATTGACTGAAATGGCTGATACATATACAACTTTATCTACCAACTAAAGGTACACTAGTACCACTAAAGTCAACAAATACTGCCATGCTGATGACAGCCACTACTTGGCACTATTTGCCATACATCTACAGTAGATAGATAGTACAACAGGGTTGACAAACTTGCCATACACCCTGCTGCGCACCCTGCTGTGCAGGTACAGAGTAAGAGCAGCAGATTATGTCTTACAATCTTCCCCTAATCCTGCTGCTACCCTAATGCCTTGACCTCCACCGAGCCAATCATCTTCTTCAGCTCAGAGAACCGAAGTCGCCCGAGTGACTTGGTGAGGATGTCAGTGAGCTGCCGAGCGGTCTCAACGAACTCGATGACGATCTGTCCTCCATCAACGCAATCCCGAAGGAAGTGAAACTTGACGTCGATGTGCTTGCTCCGGTCATGGAGGACAGGGTTCTTGGCGAGGGCGAGGGCTGGCTGGTTGTCCACCATCAGAGTCGGTGGAAGAGCTTCCCAGCCGATCAGCTCACCCAGCAGCCGGCGCAGCCAAACTGCCTGGCACGCCGCTGTGGCTGCTGCCACGTACTCCACCTCGCATGTAGACAGTGCCACCACCTTCTGTTTCAGCGACAGCCATGAAATTGGGGTCGAGCCAAGGAAGACGAGCACACCTGAGGTGCTCTTCCGCCCATCGATATCGCCCGCCATGTCTGCATTGCTGAAGATTGTGAGCTTCAGCCCACTTCCGCCGCCTGTCTTAGGGAAAACGATCCCCTGATCCACCGTCCCCTTGACATAGCGCAGGAGCCGCTTCACTGCAGCCCAATGATCGTCCCGTGGATCTTCCATGAAACGGCTGACATAGCCCACGGCGAACACAATGTCCGGCCTCGTGTGGACTAGATGGCGCAGCCCGCCGACGATGCTCCGGTAGAGTGTCGCATCTACCTTCGCTGCGGTGCTGGCCTTTGTCAGCTTCAGCCGCTCCTCCATCGGAATCGCGCACGGCTTGTAATCAGCCATGCCGCTCCGCTCCAACAGCTTCGCCGCGTACGCGCTCTGACCAAGCGCGAGCGCCTCCTTCCCTTGCTTCACTTCAATGCCGAGGTAGTAGGAGAGTTTGCCGAGATCGCTCATTCGAAAACGAGCTGCCATCTTGCGCTTGAAGCTGTCGATGCCCTCCGCACGCGCGCCGGTGACGATCAAATCGTCCACATACACGCCGACGATGAGCTCCTCCTTCCCTCGTCGTCGCGTGTACAACGCGTGCTCTGTGGCACAGCGGTTGAACCCAAGCTCGCCCATTGTGGCATCAAGCTTGGCATTCCATGCCCGCGGGGCTTGCCTAAGCCCGTAGAGCGCCTTGCGCAGCCGCAGCACCTTGTGCTCTGCTCCCTTCACGGTGAAGCCCGGAGCTTGCTTGACGAAGACCGTCTCCGCCAGCTTGCCGTTGAGGAAGGCTGACTTGACGTCCAGGTGATGGACGCGCCAATCCTTCGCTGCTGCTAGGGCCAGCAGCAGCCGAACGGACTCCATGCGCGCCACTGGCGCAAAGACTTCCTCGAAGTCGATGCCCTCGCGTTGGACGAAGCCGCGGGCAACGAGGCGTGCCTTGTGCTTGACGATGGCACCGCACTCGTCCCGCTTCACCTTGTAGACCCATTTGAGCCCAATCGGCCGGCAGCCAGCCGACGGATCAACGAGCTCCCATGTCTCGTTCTCCTCGATCGCCCTCATCTCCTCCAGCATCGCCCGCCTCCAGTTTGCGTCCTGTTCGGCTTGCGCAAACGTGGGCGGCTCCTCCGCACTCACCAGGAGCAGCTCCTGATCATCCAGCAGCCGGCTCGCCAAGCCTGGAGCCGCTGCATTGCCGATGACGTCGTCCACGCGGCGGAAGCGCACCTCCTCGCCGTCATGGAAAGCATCCATGAACTCGTTGAAGTCGTTGGGTGGAGAGGTGAACTCCAGCGGAGGTGTCCCCTGTCCTGCCATCGCAGGGGACTGTGGTGGAGATGAATGCGCTGCTGCTGATGGCTGCTGCTGATGGGGACTGCTCTCCAGCAGCAGCCTGCTGTCCAGCAGTAGCGGCCTGCGCTCCAGCAACAACGCCACCTCCATGGATGACTAGGTGTTCGACGACGAAGGTGCTGCTGAAGCTGCTAGCTTCTCCCTTGCCCGGACCTGCCCAGTCCCAGGCCGCCTTCTCATCAAACAGCACGTCGCGGGAGATCACCACCTTGCCTCTGCGCGGGTCATAGAGCCGATACGCCTTGGTGCCCTCCTCGTAGCCCAGGAGCACCATTGGCGTGCTCCTGTCTTCCAGCTTGGTGAGGAACGGCTTCGTCTTCTTGACGTGGCCGATGCAGCCGAATGTCTTGAGGAAGGACACATCCGGCTTGCGCCCGTACCAGGCTTCGAACGGCGTCACACCCTTGAGAGCCTTCGTGGGCGCGCGGTTGAGGATGAACACCGCAGTGGTCACCGCCTCGCCCCAGAAATCAGTCGGCATGCCCTTGGCTTTCAGCATGGATCGAGCCATGCCAACCACCGTCTGGTTCCTCCGTTCCACCACGCCATTCTGCTGTGGCGAGTACGGCGCGGTACGCAGCGAATTCCACCGAGGTGAACTCGCCGCCGCGATCTGTCCTCAGCACGCGCAGTTTCTTCCCGGACTCTGCCTCTGCTTGCGCCTGAAACTTCTTGATCGTTGCTGCTGCCTCGTCCTTGCTCGTCAAGAGCTGCTGCCACATATAGCGTTGTAGTCATCCACAAGCAGCAAGAAATAGCACCGCCCTCCATGCGTGGCAGGCGTGATTGGCCCACAGAGGTCGTCGTGGACCAGCTCGAGGGCATCCACTGCGCGATACTTGGCTGCCTTGGGGAATGGCAGCCTCCTCTGCTTCCCAGCTAGGCAGCTGTCACACAGCTCCCCTGCGTGCTTGATGCAAGGCAGCCCCTTGACCATCTTCTCCAACTTGCCAAGGGTGTCGAAGCTGAGATGGCCATAGCGTGCATGCCACAGCCATGGCTCATCCATGCATTGTGCAGCCAGGCAGATGGGCTGCTCCACCTTCAAATCGAGCAGGTACAGCCGGTTCTTGGACCTCTTCACCTTGGCTAGAAGCTGCTGCTCCCTGTCCCGAATGCTCAGGACGCTGCTCTTGATCAGAACCTCGCACCCGCCCTCGTCCAGCTGCCCGATGCTGACGATGCTGGAACGCAGCTGGGGAATGTAGTACACCTCCGTCAGCGCGCGGTGTTCGCCATTCTGGCACCGGAAGATCATAGTGCCACGACCTCGAATCTCCACCTTCGAGCCGTCGCCGAACTTCACCGACCCCGTCACGCTGCCATCGAGCTCGGGGAACGCCGCCTTGCAGCCAGTCATGTGGTTGCTGGCACCGGAGTCCAGGTACCACTTCTGCTCTGCATCGCCGCCCACCCGTCCGAGATGGACTTGGGCGCGTGGCTCGTCAAGGTCAATGGCCTGCGATGCCTTCCCCGGCTCCGCCTTCGCCACCTCCTCTGTCTTCTCCTCTGCCTTGACATCGTGCAGCGCACAGAACGTCGCCATCAGGAGAGTAGGCTCGTCGTCGTCCACCCGTGCCAGGTGAGCCTCGGCCTTCTTCTCCTTCCTGTCTGGGCACTCCTTGGCCCAATGGCCAGTCTTCCCGCAGCGACGGCAAGTGTTCCTGCCGATAGGCTCGCCATCCTTCTTCTTCTGCGGGGGTTTGCCGCGCCGTTTGGTATCACCGCCGCGGCTGGAGGAGCCTCCCTCGGCCTTCTTCTCCTTCATCCGGGCCGCCCTCTGTCAGCAGCAGCTTGCCGCTGCTGGGTGTCGGTGTCACCGTCGCCTCCGCGCGCTCATCCACCGCCCGCAAGTGCCCAGTCAGATCCTCAATTGTGAGGGTCGACATGTCCAACATCGTCTCGATGGAGAGAGCGATCTGGGTGTACTTGGCCGGCACGACGCGCAGATACTTGGAGACGGCCTCCTCGTCGTTGATGGTGACGCCATGCGCCGCCAGCTGGCTGACGAGGGATTGCAGCCAGAGGGAGAAGTCCACTGCCTCTCCGTCGTGGAACTTGAGGTTGTCGTACTCCCGCCGCAGCTGCTGCGCCTTCGCCTTCTTTGCGTGGTCAGACCCGACCCGCATGGCCTTGAGGGCAGCCCAAGCTTCCTTGGCTGAGTTTTTTGACCCCAACGGTTCCCGATACTCCGGCGGTACGGTGGCTAGGATAGCCTCCAACGCCGAGCAGTCCTCCTCCTCATCTTCAGTGCCGGGGTCGATCGCCTTCCAGAGCCGTCGGGCTCTGAGCTTGACCTTCATGGTCACTGCCCACTCGCCGTAGTTTGTGCGGGTTAGGACCGGCAAGCTGGTGCCGCCGACGTCCCTCACGATCCGCACGACGACCTCTTGGCGTGGCTGAGCACCAGCAGTGTCTCCACCGTCGGTGCCCAAACCTGAGCTGCTCGCCGTAGCCATTGCCGGTGATCAGCCGAGCAATGAGAACAACCTTGCGGCTCCGATACCACTTGTTGGTCCCTGGATCAACAGCAAGGTGAGTAAACCACTCACCAGCACCCTCACACACTAGAGCTAGAGGTGGAAGAAAGGGTTGAGCACAGAATACACACACGCACACATCTGCTGCTGCTTGTGCTATGAGGTAGTGGGAAACTGAACTGATTTCATTGACTGAAATGGCTGATACATATACAACTCTATCTACCAACTAAAGGTACACTAGTACCACTAAAGTCAACAAATACTGCCATGCTGATGACAGCCACTACTTGGCACTATTTGCCATACATCTACAGTAGATAGATAGTACAGCAGGATTGACAAACTTGCCATACACCCTGCTGCGCACCCTGCTGTGCAGGTACAGAGTAAGAGCAGCAGATTATGTCTTACAGGATTATTAGGGATCAGGGTTGTGAATTCTGACAGTACCAACTTAGAACTTAGAGCGAATTTTTTTTGCATAGATTATAGATTCTATCTTATTATCTTTCAAAGCAATTGCATCGCATTTCTTCTAGTTTTTTTGTTTTTTGTTTGCTTATGTTGCCTGGAGTGACAGGAGTGTGGCTCAGCAACCTAGTCCACCCGTCGTTTTTTTAAAGCACCCGTGGTTACAGAAGGGGGTGGTGGGGGACATTTGCTGTCTTTGAATGGCTTAGAATCACATCTAGCATTTCTTTTGAAAATTTGAATTATATTTCAAATTGGAATGTTATCCTTACCCATTTAGAAGATAGCATCCCTTCACCAACATCAACATCAACAAAGCCTGTAGTCCCAAGCAAGTTGGGGTAGGCTAAATTCATATCCTAAAGTTTTGCTCTCTTTCAAATTTGCTGTAACAGCTATGTGATCCTGTTCTCTTGTACCCTGTGTTACAGTTTGCTCTTATCTTCATAGGAACCATTATTTCTGCTGGAACCATTTTGTTGTTTGATAGATATTTTGTCTCCCTCATACAATTAGAAGAAACTACATGCTTTTAGACATTTTTCATGATTGTAGAATATATTTTGAGGGGTCGTGCTAATGCCATTGTTTCTGCTTTGTGCAGCTCGAGTGGACCATCGCAAACAGGTTAGTAAAATATTCTTCTGCCTTGTTTCTTTTTTCTGTGTGAAAAAATGTGTGATTACAGTGGCAGCCTACTGTGATGTTAGATATCTGATTGGAGTAGGAAACCCAATTTTGAACTGCAGAATATCTCCTCGAGTCGAAAGGGTGGGTAGCTGAGTATTAATGCCATATATTTCTAATATGTGAGTGCATCACACACGTTTGACATGGGAACTTTAATTGTTAATGTAGATGGCCCTCATCTCCTGGGTAGATCAGAGGAAATAACACACAGGGTAATCCCCCTCCCACTTCTGTCTTAAGTACTTATCCTTTTAAACTGCAATATATATGTAGGGATGATTTAAACTGCGCTTGTTTTATTCCAAAGTGGTTAACATTCTGCTTATGTCATTTTTCTATGGCTTACATCTGTTCTAAAATTTAATCTTGTTTCACCTTATCCTGAACATTTTGATATTTCCTAATTGTAGAAATTAAGGGGGAGAATTGCTGTAAGGAAGAAAATGGAAGTAGTGCAGCAGGATGATGAAGCATTAGTTAAACTGGAGAACGCAGGTATTGAACGCTCAAAAGCTGTTGATTCTGCTGTGCTGGGAAAATACAGCATCTGGAGACGTGAAAATGAAAATGAGAAGGCAGATTCAAGGGTTCGTCTGATGCGAGATCAAATGATCATGGCCAGAATATATTCTGTTCTTGCCAAATCGAGGGACAAACTTGATCTCTATCAGGAGCTGCTTGCAAGGCTCAAGGAAAGCCAGCGCTCCCTTGGGGAAGCTACTGCTGATGCCGAACTTCCCAAGAGGTGGTGCCTGCTCGAACTGTTTTCGGGCCTAATTTTCAGTGATACTGTTTTCTCTTTCTCTACTGATTCATCTCTTCTCTAATTTGCAGTGCTTCGGATAGAATCAAAGCAATGGGCCAAGTTTTATCAAAAGCAAGGGATCTATTGTACGATTGCAAGGAAATTACCCAGCGTTTGAGAGCAATGCTTCTGTCTGCAGATGAGCACGTCCGGAGCTTGAAGAAGCAGAGCACCTTCCTTAGCCAGCTGGCAGCTAAGACAATCCCAAATGGAATCCACTGTCTTTCCATGCGCTTAACGATTGATTATTACCTTCTCTCTCCAGAGAAAAGAAAGTTCCCCAATAGCGAGAACTTGGAAAATCCTGATCTTTACCATTATGCTCTTTTCTCAGACAATGTTTTGGCAGCATCAGTTGTGGTCAACTCAACCATCATGAATGCGAAGGTTAGTGCAATATCATCTTTAAGCTGGAAGTGTAATCTCTTGATTGTGTGTACCATTGAATGACCAATTATATAGCACTCTTGATTTTCTTGCTATAAATTTGCAGGAGCCTGAAAAACATGTATTTCATCTTGTTACTGACAAACTGAACTTTGGGGCCATGAACATGTGGTTTTTGCTGAATCCACCTGGGGATGCAACAGTCCATGTGGAAAATGTTGATGACTTCAAATGGTTAAACTCTTCTTACTGCCCTGTTCTGAAGCAGCTTGAGTCTGCAGCTATGAGAGAATACTATTTCAAGGCTGATCGTCCGAAAACACTCTCTGCTGGCTCTTCTAATCTGAAGTATCGAAACCCAAAATATTTGTCCATGCTCAACCACTTAAGATTTTACCTCCCTGAAGTTTATCCCAAGCTGAATAAAATTCTTTTCCTGGATGATGACATAGTTGTCCAGAGGGACCTAACTGGACTCTGGGAGGTTGACCTTAATGGAAATGTAAATGGAGCGGTGGAAACATGTGGAGAGAGTTTTCATCGATTTGACAAGTACCTCAATTTCTCAAACCCAAATATTTCTCAGAATTTTGATCCTAATGCATGTGGTTGGGCTTATGGAATGAACATGTTTGATCTGGAAGAATGGAAGAAGAAAGACATCACTGGGATTTACCACAAATGGCAGAACATGGTGAGTTGGAAATAAGATTTTACATTACTCGCATCCTGGTACCTGCTTTTCTCTAGAATATTTCATTTTGTGTTCCTGCACAACCATCTGATATGTATTTTGGTGTTTCAGACTTTTCAGATATTGTGATTTTGTTTATTTTGATGCATATATATGACTATACTGTATACAGTATAGATGAAGCAAATGCTAAATAATTATTTTTTTAGTATGATTCATTGGAGTCCTTAATTTTCATAATACCAATTTTCAGTTATCACAACTCTCTTAATTCATGTTCATTAACTGATGTTTGATCATTACAATGAGTTGTGCATACATTTGCTGAACTCCATTTTCACACTGTTTTCCATTCTCTTTGTACAGAACGAGAACAGGCTGCTCTGGAAATTGGGGACATTGCCTCCAGGGCTTCTAACTTTTTACAAGCTGACACACCCTCTGGACAAATCATGGCATGTGCTTGGCTTAGGGTACAATCCAACCATTGAGCGCTCAGAAATAGACAATGCTGCGGTCATCCACTACAATGGTAACATGAAGCCTGGCTGGAAATCGCAATGACAAAATATCGGCCTTACTGGACAAAGTACATCAATTATGAGCATCCGTACATTCATGGATGCAAGATCAGCCAATAGAAACCAGCTAAAGTATTCTTCTGTGATGAACATTGAAGTTAGATGGGACTCAAAATGATGTCCTCTGTTAGTAGTATAACTATCACATGTTCTTTATTCGTGCTATATTAGATTTGTTAGCTATCATGTGTATGTAGTTTCATCGCCCTTTCGTGGTGTTTTCTCCCCTAAGCCATTGTTGGTTCTTGTCTCCTTTTGTCATGAAAAGAACGATGAGCTCCATGATTCTCATCAGCTGATAAATGTAATGAATTTCTGTTGGTGACAAATTAATGATATCATTCAAACTGTATTAAGTGTAACATTGAACATTCATGGCAGCATTTAATGGCCAGTCGAGAGTTACGCTAGAATTATAACGAAATTTAGGGCTTTTTTGAACTGCTTTGCTCTTTTTTTTAGCTCTGCTTCCAAAAGCACTTAAATGGGTACTCTAAAAGCTTTTTAAGTTTTAGTTTTTTATGAAGCTGTTCCATGATAGAGTAAATAAAAAACAGACCTATGGCATCCGTACACCCATAAAAACAGACCCGTGACATCCGTACACTCATGGTTGAGATTGCTGACGTGAGTTGATCCAATGGGTGCGGCTGGGTTTCTATATCAGCTATATAAATAAGAGAGAATTAATTACTTCGGATTTATGGATCAGGGTGGATTGAATTTTTCCTGACAGAATCGGGCCCGGTTGGTTGGGTGGCCTACGAACAGGTCTAGCCCATAGCATCCAAACACCCCTCGGCGGCTCGGCCCTCCCCTTCTCAGGCTCAGGCCCGCAGCCCCCGACGCCTCCCTCCGCCGAGCGCCCCTCCGTCGTCTTCCGCCAATTCCTCCGCCGATCCCCTCCGCTGAATCGAATAGAAGGATCGCGCGCCGCTGCCGGCGAGGGGCTCGGCGCACAGCGCGGGATGGCGAGCGGCAGCAGCAACGGGGAGCCAAGCACGGCGCCGCAGGCGAACCGGTGGTACGACCTCCGGCTGGGCTCCTCCTGCCGTGACCCCTCCCCCACCGCCAAGTTCTGCACCCTCCGCTGTAAGCCCTTCGTCCCCTTTCTTCCATTCCTTTTTTTTTTCGGTAGCCAACCTGCGGCGCCGTAGCCTGGGATTCACATCAGCGAATTGATGACCGCTAGGAGTAGGAGGTAGGGTTCTTTGACCGAGGGCTCAGGATTCCTGGCGTTTAATTATTTTGGACCATGGGAAAGCCCGAATTTCATTACTCCACAGCAACGAAATTACACGAAATACTGATTTGACCAACAGCTACTGAAAACTGAAGTACTGAACGGAGAAAGTTTATGCTAAAAAACAGTTTGACATAAAAAAAATGCAATAATGGTCTACTTCTACTATACCTGCCAATAGTACATGCAAAAACCGACCATGACATTATGCACAATAAATCTAAAAATGGGTAACTTTTTTGAAGACCTAGTTTACTACTGTTATCAGATGATCATAATTTGGAGATACATCATATGCCTCTTTATCAACCAAACAAAGATACATTCAGAAAAACAAAACCAATGAACAGCTGGTACCTCGGAACAGGTGCTAAAGCTCTGAAGGCTGCGGCGCTACACTTGCATTAACCAGAGCATGGCGAGGGAACAGGAAACACATGTAGTCATCTTGAACTAGGATGGAGCTTATGTTTTGTGCTGGTCATCTTTGAGGACAGCCTGTGTGTTGTGATCTGTCCGCTGAAATTATACTTGGGGTGTTATGTAGGAGTGCACTGTATTGGTTGGATGTTAGCAGTTTGGTTTGTCACACATGTTAAGCCCTCAGTGCTTAAATGTACTTGGTATTGGAGACCAATATAAGCGTTGAACGTTGGGTGCTACAGCTACAAGTTACTGAAAAGGGCCATCTATTTTTAGTGCAATTTGGCCTCCTTTGAACGATGGTCCTTAATTTTTGTGCAAGCTTTGCTGTTGATGAGATAGTGTGTTCCTTACTTACTTGTCAACATCTCACCAATCTTCTCATGTTCTTCATTGTGTTCATGTTCCTCATAATTGTCTTAACTTGTTTATCTCTGAGTTACTCTTACCTTGTTTGCCTTTTGCTGCTATTTCTACAGTTGCCCGTATTTCATCATTAGTGTCACCTAACATTACATTACATTCTATAGCGACATTAGCTAAAGCAATATTATCTAAAAACTAGTACTATGAAAGGATTGGTAGAAGTACCTTCTTGGTTCAGTGCAGCCCATCTGTTCTCAGCTCTTAGAGGAACATGAGTCCCATTCCTGGAGACCTTGTACTTGCTCTAGACATCACTGGAGGTGGGCATCTCTTCAGCGTGCTTGTTTTAGTCTTCTTAATCATCTCGTTTTTCTTAAGGGCATTATCAAAACTCAAGAGAAAAATCCACTTGCCTTTCTGCACCCTCTCCATCATCACATACAACTATTTCCTCAAAATCTGGCATCTTCACCCAGAACTCAAAGGACTCCAGCCCCTTTCAGTCTCTAGTAAAGCTGGCATCCCTGCATGGTCTCCTCTGCAGTAAGTTGGTTTCTTTCCTGGTAAACTCATTTCTTGTATTCTTCTTGTCATGTGTTATCTATGTTTACATGTGGCAACTGTTGTTTAATGCCTGCATGTCATTATAAGCCACTTAGTTTCTTAGATTCTTTCGGTCATTAATTAGATGTTAAGAAAAATATGGCTATCTTTGCTATTTATTTTTTGAGCGTAAAATACAGAAGGGGAAACCCCCACTGTGAGATTTTATATAAATAAATATAAAAAATGGAGAGAACTGTACAGGGGAACAAGCACAACAAAAACCACCCAAGAGGCTGAGGGAGCCACTTGGCAGCTGGAAAACTAAGAAAAGGGAACTATACCTTTGCTATTTATTGTCATGGATGGTATGCTGAGATTTCTACTGCAAAGGTTATTAGTGGCATAATACAGGGATCAACCAAAGCTAATTTTCTGACATCATCTAGCAGCCTTCCTTTGTATTATTGTGATCCGGAAAGGTTCATGCCATTTCTTTATGTTGTAAATAGAAAATCAGGGTTGGCAATAAATAATTTTTATTACCTTTGATTTGGCAGATGAATTTAAGCCAGCATCGATTGACAAGACTCAAGCTGGGTCTCTGCAGAGTACCAAAGATAACCGGGTTACTGTGGAATTCCATAATAATCAGCCTGGCAAGCCAAAGGTGACATTTGATGGAAGCCAAGAAGAGTACAAGGATAATGATGGTGTCTTATTTTTTGATGGTGAGACCTTTCGCCTAGAGAGGTTGCATAGGGCTGTCAAGAGGTTAAGGCATGTCCGAGTTCCAGGAGAGTCTGCAGCAGTTAATTTGGCAGCTACAACTACTGGAATGGGTGCAGAATCACAGTCTCCTCCATTACCTAAAGTCAGCAAGTCACAGACCGTGAGCAAACCTGCTGTTCACTCAGTTCCAGTGAGTTCTGTACTTCTGTTACTACTTTTATGCCTTAGATAATGGTTTGTCATTGTTCTTTCTTTTGTTAGATTTTCACTTTTAAATTGAGTAGCATGATAACACCTGTGATATAGTATTATAAGTAATAAAGTTTGAAGATTTCTAACAGGTTCCATTTCTAAGAATATATGATATGTTTCTCCAGATATTTCGTGTTCATTGATTTATCATCTGATGTACTTTGAAGTCATCAACAATCTTCCTTGATATTTGATAGTATCTTAACCTAGACAGATTATAGGAAATTTAGGATGTTATAAAATATATGAAATATGCTACCCTATTATTTCTCTTTAGAAAGGTGAAATGTTTTGCTAGGAATTGTGATCCACAAGTTATATGTTTGCCTACCTTCAAATCTAGCTACTTCTAAAGTTTATTTGAATTAAATAAGCTGCAGTCATACCCTGTATTGGTGGTATACAAACTAATTAATATCTGATTTTATTTTATTTTAGTTGTGTACAAAAATAATTCTTCAAACTTATAAAATTACAATTGAAATTTCAACTGGATATTGAAATCTAATGTCGCTGATTACTGTGCATTGTCATGCTCTTACTTTTATAATAACTAGCAAATATGCCCGTACGTTGCAACGGGAGAAAAAAAAATCAAACAATAGTGAAAATCGCAGATAAGGATGCTTTATATATTTATTTATATTTTATCTTTTTCTATGCATGTTCTTTTCGGTCTCAAATTAGAGTAATTTACAATGGATCTATTGCTATTTATTTTTATTTTTATTCTTTTATCTCTATAATATATATGAAATTGTTTTTTTCCTACAAACCAAAAGAGTGTGTGAAGGACTTCATTGCTATTCTTTTTTTATTTCTATTATGTTTTCGTGTATGCTTCCATTGCTTTTTTTAATAATTCGCGATGGACTTTTTTTAATACATAACTTTTACTACGCTTCTATATAGAAATTATGTCTAAATATATAGTGTATATATATATATTTATATATTGAAAAGTCAAAACAATTTACAATTTTGAATAGAGGGAGGTACAACCTTGATTTTTTCAATTGTAAGGCACACAAATATTTACTCATAATATATTATAACTTACGTAATATGTATGTATATCTATATGGATTCTAATCCCAATTCAAATCCAAATAGAAGAGGATAAAAATAGAAATTACCTAATCTTTATGCGTCGGCTGGAGTCCCTAGTCCTTTGGATATTCGGAGCGCACTCGTGGTGGACCGAGCTGCTCAACCATGGTGCAGAGCCACGACTTTCTCCAGCTCTTCCCCAAAGCATGGTGGTTTTGCGCTTCTTTTATCCATGATTCCAATGATTTTTTATGATCTTGGTTCCAAAGTATAGAAGCTCCCGGACAGTTTTTTTTCTCTTGATTCGCAATGATATATACTTCATCCGATCCGTACCAATTTAACTATACGTTTGTATTTCAAAAAATGCCCCTAAATGAATGTCCTGGTGCCTTTTATTGAATAAAGCACGCCACCACAAAAAAAATGATGTTTTGCATAAATTTTTTAAATAAGTTGAGTGATTAAATTTGAGGTTGAAAAGTCAAACTTTAGAACGGTGTTAGTATACTGAGGGAATACAAAAATAAAACGATTAAAACAAAAAAAAAACTCAGGGGGGAAGGTCCTCTCATCCATGCATTCAGTCAATCTCGACCGAGCAACCCCATCCAATTACCTATCTAGCGCAAGTCTGTCCCTCTCCCCTTTCCTTCTGTCCCCTTTCCTTCTCGCTGTTTCGTCATGCCCTTCGCACACCTCGCGCTAGTAGAGCAAGTCCGGTCCTTCCTCGTCCCTTAAGGCCTCGCCCCTGCGGGCATGGCTGCAAGTGGCGGGATGACCTTGTCAATAGCGGTCGTGCTGACTTAGTTGAGGCGTCGTGGTACTAAAGCTCGTGCTGAATCCAGGGCGACGTATATGAGTCCAGTATGAAGTTGGCCGTTGATGAGGCTATCGGCGTGAAGATGGCCCTGGGTCGTCGGGGACGGAGCTGTGGGCGTAGATCTGGCCACTGAGGTCGCCAGGACGGGGCTGTTGGCGTGGATCTAGCCCCAGCGGTGGCCACAAATGGGGCCGCCAACGTGGAGCTGGTCTTTGTGTTTCCCGTCCCAGCGGCGGTTCCGCGACTC
The DNA here is from genome assembly GCA_022036555.1 of Microstegium vimineum. Lineage (NCBI taxonomy): Eukaryota > Viridiplantae > Streptophyta > Magnoliopsida > Poales > Poaceae > Microstegium > Microstegium vimineum. Next base: position 1,751,889 of record CM039123.1, on the reverse strand, counting down.
CACGCCGTGACAGTCGGCATCCACGGGCAATGCTCCGCTCCGAAGTTGCGATCCCTCACCTGTGCTTTTTTGGTTTTATTTTTTTAGTGGCTCACGTATTTTATTTATGACGGTTGTTTTTCTTAATTTCTATAATATTTGTATTTGGATTTAACTCGGATCAAACTCAATTGGATATGAACTCTTATTTTGATGTCAATCTTGGTGGCCTCAATTTACTATCGTACTACCTGCTAGCTCGCTTATCGATTCAGAGAACTCCTTTGCAATCTCGCATTATCGATTTGGAAAACTTCTTCACCCGTATCAGTATTCAACTCTCTCTAACCACGCTAGAACCTAGTAGAAGTGAAATCTCCTGCGTTGGTTTCCAACTACAGGACGATGCCCGTATTGGTTTCCAACTACAGGATGATGCGGGTACGGGAGGCCAGGCAGTAGTTGGATTATGAGTCCGGTCACACGTACATGACCCAATTCGTTTGGAATCGGACATGACTCTTAGGTTCTTAATTTTGCTAAGTTTCAATTGGCAACTCGTATTGGAGTAGAACACAATCCATATAAAAATAGACATAGACGAACCTTCATGGAGTTAGTTCGGGAAAGACGGACCCAAAAAACGGCTGAAATTTTGTCACTTTATTAATAGGTGGTATAGATTCAACAGATTTGTAATTTAGAAGCAAAACATTAGATAGCAAGTATTCTTAGCACTAATTACCTATGAAGGTTTCAAGGTGTGGATCTTAGCAACTTTTTAATAAATGACTGTTGTCTTAGTCGTCTTCTTCTTCTTCTTCTTTTTTTTTTTGGTGGCGGAAACCTTATTTCTGGTCGGCATGTGAAACTTAATTTGCTACTTGTGAAAACCTCTCATTGTGATCATTTTTTGGGCCATTACGTACGCACTTGGTCACTGAATGTGAAATCTTTGTTAGAGTGTTACTGGATCATTTTTCAATTCAATAATTGAATAATGACCCATAACACTATTTTTCTTTCAAACTGTGGTCATAACTCTGAAGGCTGAACCATGGCAGCTGATACTGCTGAGCATGGAGCTCTAACTTTAGCATCAAAAGGGAATGTGGCCTTGTGCTAGGATTTAGAAGATGGTGGAAACAAATTCTCCAATGCAAATCTTATAGACATTGTTTCAGTCATGATACCAAGCTGTTTTAATTTTTGGGCATCTGCTTTTGTTTAATATAAAAGCTTATTATATCATTTCTAATTTGCTTTGTCGTGTATGGGATGAAACTGTATGTTGAGTCAAATTTGTTAATATATGAATATTTTGATATACTCACATTAGTGCTATACAAAACTTTTTCACCATCATGATGTGATCTTATAGTTTCGAACTTCAATTCAAATTTGATGTTTCAGTAAATCATAATTCTGATTCTCATTCTGACTCTGCAGGTTGAGGTTGAGCGTATTGACATTGGTGAACCAGAAAATCCAGGTAGGCTCCATGTGAAATTTATCCTATACCGGGATAGAGATTGTGGCCACACCTATGCTACAGTTTGAGAATGAGTTGGATTGACTGTTTCATTGGATGTGTAACACCGTGGCATGCGTAGAAAAGGAACATGGTAGTTTGGCTAGGGATGAATTTCCATACATTAATACATGTCCCTGGAGACCCTGATATTCATATGTGATACACAATACTCCAATACGCCATGTATAGGAGTATCACTCACATTATCAAATGGGGGAAGGTAAGTCATTATCACATGGCTAGGGAGCCATGCCACTTGCAAGTGCTTGGGAAGCAGCACAGGGGCTCACTTTGTCTACCGTCCCCTTTCCTCAAAGTTCGGTATAGAAGAGAGATAAGGAGGGAGCAAGTGGAAGTGACCTAGAGAGGAGGTCTTGACTAGTAGAATAAGGGTGAATGGGTGATAGTTCTTGGGTGTCGAAAAAGTATTATAGAGGTGTCAACCATGTATTGAGATTATTTTACTTGTTCGAAAATTATGAGAATAATAAGTACCGTTTGAGTATTGGTGTTTGATAGGTATCGAAAACGTATCAGCATCCGATAGATGAAGGGGTTTGTAAGTTTTCTTGATGTGTGTTGGGTGTGTTAGGGAAGGTCCTCTCTTGTACTATTTTCCTTTATTAATGAAATGACACACAACTCTCCTGCATTGTGATAGGCACACACTAGTGGCAAGGAAACTGGGAATGTATTGATATCAATTAGTTTCCATAATATTGATGGGTTGATTAGTTTTTTTATTTATTATTTTCCGATTTTGTTTTGTTTCGTAAAAGTTGGTTTCACTCATTGTTGTAGGATTCTATTAGCAGGGAGAAAATTTTGAACTCTGCCAAATGTGCTGAACTAAGGAAAGAAGTTAGAATTTCAGTTTTGGTAACTAGTAATGGTGGAAATGTCTGTAGTTGCCCTTTTTTCCCTTCATTTTCCACACTATCTACAAAGAAAGAAAACAACATTAGGTCTCCAAATACATGTACATGCATACTGGTGCCGTGCATCCCCTTAATACCATCCTTAAATACTTTCACTTCATGTTTCAAAGAGTCAGGGCAATAACTTAGAGATGAAATATTGTTGGATATAGTTTTATATGAGTGTCAAGTAAGACTAATGTGGTGATTTTTTCCTCGCCTTATTTTGCATTCTAGACACTTAGATTGTTATCTAATAAAAATTGGTTAATGAGAAAGATAATTATGTTTTGTTGTTCAGAGGTTACAGTGTTGTCTAAACTATGCATCATCTGTTCTCATTGCTCTCATGTTCATTGCAGGCCCAAAATATAACAACAGGAGTACATATCAACCTGTTAACATAGACCCATTTGCCCTTTCACCTGATCCAAATGAGCAAGAGAACCTTGACATACTTGGTGATGATGATGGCAATGCTTCACCGAACAACTTGGCCGCAGGACAAGGGGCATCTGTTCGTGGTTTTGACATCAACTTACCAAATCATGTCGATATGGATGATGAAATTGCTGATGTAGATGTAAATGATGAGGCAGATGAGGGGCTCAATGCAGCCGATGCACTGCGAGCTCAAGTGAACGCAGAGGGACAGCAGGGGAACAGGATAGCTCAAGCTCTAGCGGGAGCAGCAGTAGCAGCAGCAGCAGCGGGAGTGGGAGCGGCAGTGGAAGTGGGAGCAGCAGCAGTGATAGCGATGGTAGTGATGCTGATTCGGCAAGCTCCGGAGGTGATGTTGATATATGAGCTTGATATGCAAGCTTTTGTTTTGACACATGCCTTGCTTCGCATTTTTTCGTTCATAAGGAGGTGTAGGGTATGTATATGTTCTGCTAATATTGCTCCAGTGAAATTCCCGCAAGTCATGGTGGGCTTGGTCCGTTTTATGTTTGCTAGACCTGGCCTGGAAGAATAGAATCTGTAAACATATCTGTACAACTATGTGCTTATGTGACATTGCTGTTACCATGTATGTTACAATTGTTCGGTTGAAATGACAAAAGGTATAAAGAGGATCTTCACTGCTATGCTTGCCTATTACTCTTGATGCACATGTTATTTGGACATACTACTTCCCTCCCTAGATACGGGCAGTCGGGCACTCCTAGCTATTTTAAAACCAATTAAGCTGAAGAGAGAAGTCCATGATATCTCTCTATAAGTTATGACATCTCGTTGGTATAACTGTAGGCTCACTGTTTGGGCTAATCTATGCAATGAATGGTAGGTTTAACATTAAGGACATGCTTTACAACCAAATTTCAACTCCTAGGAGTTTAATCGCTTGAGGCAAAGAGGAAACCTAGAAGAGTACAAGTCACAATTGGAAGAATTGAGGGAAGGGGTGATGTGCACAAGACTGGCCCACTGAAACTCCCATTGATCGGTAGTACAATCCACTGGGGACTTGTGATGACTTGACGACTCCTCGGTGCAGCTCAACTTGACTTCGTGACAAGTTGACGTTAGCTATAGGTGTGCACATATGATTTGTGGAGACTTTGTTACTCCCAGCGGATCATTCGGTAGTATCTGTGCCTAGAGGGGTTTTTTTTCCAATGGCTAGGAGGAGGGCCTTCACACCTAATTGATATACGTGCCTTCTCTGACTCATTTCGAGTCGCTCTGTCCATACGGTGAGGGTTTGTGAAGTGTGAGAGAGCCACCAAGCACAAGATTCCATTTGTAAGGCTACAAGTGATCCCGATGATCTTGCTTGGATTTCTTCAAGAAGCTGTCGAAAACCTGTTGCTCCTAGTGCTTGCTAGCGCCTGGACAATCCGGTGGAGCTTTTTGTTGGACTTACCATCTATTCAATGGTAAAGCAAACCAAAATTATCCTTGTATGCACGACTCCACGTAATTTTATTGGAGAAAGCGCCGTGGCTGCCGATGCGGATTTTGGCATGTGTAACTATGTTTAAAACTACGTGCTAAGGTCAGTGACGCGTTCATCTCAAAGAAGCAAAGCTAGCAATTATTTAGGGAGTGGTGCACGCACAGTAGCAAGCAGGAAACAATCAGCTGTCAGCAGCACAGTATTAGCTATTAACACCAAGGGGATCCAAACACAGAATTGGCAACGATGCGGGCAGAAAAAGGCCGAAAAAATAACATGGTGTATATCATAGTATCATGGCCAGTTTAAACCAACGGTCACCTATTTTTAAACCATCTATTAGCTGCAGATCCAAACACCTATTAGCTATTAACAGCTGATGGATCCTAACAAGACATTAGTCCATGATAGCCATTCAGCATCAGTTCATTAAACGAATCATCAAGACTTTTGGATAGGAACCTCGAATGCAGATCGAACGGCCTGTTATTACTCCCTCTGTCCCAAAATAAAATAAAAAAAGTTTGACAAGAGACACATGCAAGAGAATCCAAAACCAAATCTATACCCATAACTTCACTGAACATAAAACTTCTATGTCTGCACATAGATACAATACACACGCTCCAGTATTTTGAAACTGTTGATTTATGCGGTATATATACTGACTGTAGACCTCCTATGATGCATACTGGTAACTTCCACCGATAAAAAAAGAGGTTACATGACCTTCCAAAAACAAGGCTATTCATTATTCAACAAGATATGAGCTAATGGAAATAAGCAGATTGTAGAGCATTTGCCTTTTTAGATGCTACTAAAGCATCTGCACTTCTGCCATCCAATGAGTATGCTTTCTCCTGGTAAAATTGAGAAAAAAAATAATAGCTTTATAGAAGTATGTGGATCCCATGTCTAACGATGTGAAAATTACAAATAAACTGATTGGTTTAGCTGAATAAAATGTAAGGCAGCTTTGGTTTGTCAGGACCACAATGTGTATTCACACTTCCAGACAATTCTGATCTTAGTGAATATTCATAGCAGTATTGATAATGACACTACTATATGACCACATGATACTGAACATCCAAACACAAAAATGAACCCATAATACCCATTTATGGGCTAAATAATATCATAATGTTATTAAGTTGTCTGGCAACACAACTGTAAGGAGAAACAAGATTATAAATAGCCAAAGGATCAGTACATCTCTCAGAATGGTAGTAATATACGAATATGAAATGGGTAAGAGCTGAGAACCAGAATAAAGGTATGGATAAGGTATTGTTCATGTGTATGTGAAAGTCTGAACTTGGTCTAATTCTTGCTTAACGGCTTAACGCCATGACCACCTTTGATTGTCAGGATCACAGCGTGTATCCTTAACAATCCTGCCTAACAAACTCCGAAGTAAAAACTAAAGTAGAAAGAAAGCAGTGCGATTGTGTGAGCACTCTTACCAGCAAGCGCCACAAGAAAGGTGCACCCTCTCGTTTCCTAATTTGTTTGCCAAGAATCTCAATTGCTGTAAACCATTGAAACTGCATTAGCTACTAACATAGGTAGAAATAGAACAAAAATAATTCACTTTTGCAAGTAGCGAAGACTTCAAACCTTTAGAACTCTCTCCAGCATTTATTAGAACAGTGTACCAAACTTCATTGAAGACATCCAGTTGTTCATCTGATGCACCAATCATCTAATTGTACCATTTGTTTATCTTTAGCAAACACAAACAATTTTTATAATGACATCTTAAAGTAATATAAAGGTTCCAGATCCTACTTTATAACCTAGCGCATCAAAGTCTGGACCCATAGTGTCAAAGGCTTTCATGTGATCTCCTTTCCCATATTCATAAGCAGCCTCTGCCAGCTACATGAAAGAAAGAACAATGAAACCAGTATTATCAATCTTCCAAGAGAAGATTTGTGATGTAGTAATGTTACAACAGACAAACAAGTAAAGAAAATTAGTAAAGAAAACTACAATAATAGCAGGCTGTGATATATTGCCACAAAGAATATGCATTGTGTGCAGATGTTTAGCAGTCCAAATTGGACCTCCAAAAAATTTCTTCATAAATACTAGATCATTATGTTGCTCTTCTTTTGCTTTTTTTGGGTTCTTTTGTAGCTCTCGTTGGGTTTCATCTTGAACCTACCCCAACTTGCTTGGGACTTAAAATCATTGTCACAGAGATTGCTTTGTACTGTCATTGCTTACTCTTACAAGAGTAACACATATTGCAAGTGACGGGAGCTTTAAAAAAAGTTGCATACCTTGATTGCCTTCTGCATCGCTTGCTGCCTATTCCTGTCCATTGAACGGACCCTGCAATCAGGATGCTTTTCTGATTTAGTTACTATCAATAAACTTTCTTGTGTTCCTGCAAAACACAAGACTTAACATATCTGACCTTGACTTCAATGATTCCAACATATTATGTGCAGTTTTTAGTTCACTCATACTTGCTAGTGCCCACAATATAAGCAAGTCAAGGAGCCATTCCACATGCCATATAGACTGAAAAGAGTTCAAACTGACAGTTAAAAGAACGTCTCACCTAACTTTTATTTGTACATGTAAAATCCTTAATAGGCAGCTTAGTTATATATGCACCAGACGTACTCAAAGATGTTCCTGGGAGTCAATACCTCATTCTTTAGTGCATCTAGCAATGTTGTTAACCTCTCTTTAGCTGAATCTATATGACCGCGTATGTATAATCGGAGCAGCAACCCTAGAGCATTCAAATACACCTGAATGCATGAGAAATTATTCAGTGTCCCAAGCAATCTATGTCTAATGTAAAATAACCACCAATAAATATAATACCTCTGCTGCCTCACAATCACTTTTCTCAAGTTCCTTCATGATGTTGTCATCATATATCTCCAGAACTTTGCACAAAGGGGATTCAGCTTCTAAGTAACAAACAGCGACATGCCACCAGTTGTGGGTTAACCTGTGAAAGACCAAAAAAAATCTAAAAAACTAAGCTCATAGCTGTTGACTTTCATCAGTAGAATGCACACTGCATGGAGAACTACATACATAAATGATGTGCATGCCTCCCATGACGGAGAACATGATTCCATGAACTCGGTAGCTTCTCTGAAGCGACATTCCTGCTGAAAAACATGGCACAACTACAAGAAGAATACAAACATTTTGTCATTGGATTATGCACACAGCTGCAAGAAGAAAATGATTTTTTATTATTGGATTATGCACATATCAACTAAATGAAAACTCTTAAGGCTAATATATTTGTTCCAAACTTAACAAGACGTTACAGAATGTCAGCATGAGAAGATTTCAGTAATCTAAACTCTCCCACCCAATATAGGAATTGTAACAATTATCTCAAATGACGAGCCAATTATAACTTTCTTTGTACTCAGAAATAGCACTGTGGCTTCTAAAGAAATGAACAAACCAAAATGAAGGTGCAGGGAGATGTTGGACCAAAATCGATGAACCAAGGATTCCTCGCACAGGTACATAACTCAACAGTTGACTAATTCAGTTTCCTAGAGCCAGACATCAGTTAGATGTTGAAACACAGAACGGAACATTTAACTAAAGATCTGAACTAATGAAATTCCTTACTTTAGTGGGTCATGCCAATATGATCATGGTTATAGATGCTATGTAGGCAGAATTTTATTTTCCAAAAAGAAGTAGGATCAACTTATCTTTACACAGAAATCATCAAAAGTTTAAAAGTTTCTGATATATCTTCAATAGATCCAGCTAATCTGAAATTGTAACAGTCAGTACAGTAGATCCTGGATAGGAACCCTTTGATAGCTATTCCTTCATTTCTATTTCTACTGAACAGATCCTGTATTGAATGCTTTTAACTACTGAAACTAACTATAAACACATGATAGACATACATTATGCTGTGACCAGAAGTCATTTTTGTTTATAGCCAAGCCTTTTCGAGCAGCTCTCTCAGCTTCATCCATCCGTCCAAGCTCTAGCAAAGGGAAGGCAAGCATGCCATATATGAAATTCTGATCTTGATTCTTCGACAAAACCTGATAAGCATCGAGTACCACAAATCTAGTGAGCAAAAAAAGTCTGTTACAACAGTAGTTTTTTAGAGGGTGGCAAGGTGCTGGGTTCATGAATGTTTGATTATTGCTACATTCACAAGTTCTTGCAACACACCAATTTGGCACAGCAAAAATGTTCAGAAAACGATGGAAACGAATGCAAGTATGCAACATTGCTTTAACGGCAGTTACTGAGCAGTGGGTATATAATGCTCCCAGTAATTATATGATCTTATTTGATACAAAGATACCATTGTTGAAATTCCTTGAGATGAATCAAGGCAAGTACAACAAGTGAAACAGAAATGCTGCATCAGCTTCAACTTCCTTCAGCCAAGCACAAAATGCTAAGCCCATAAATACACAGGAACCCCATTTGGCTTACCTGTTGGACGAATTTCAGGGATAGCTCTGGCTTTCCCAAATAGAAGCAGATGAGCTGGGCTCTCTTGAGAGACAGGAGGTCCCTGGGGAATTGCTCGAGAAGCTGTCATAGACGACCATATTATTTTCTGACTCTGCAAGTAGCAGAAGAGTATAGCCTTCCAGTCCTCATCAAAATCAATAAACTAAGGCATGTCAAACCTCGAAGTGCCGCTCGATCGCCACCTCCTCGTCCCTCCCCTCGCCCATCAGCGCGGAGAGCGTCCCGAAAACGGCCCTCTCGTACTCCGTCGCTTTCCCTGGAATCAAGCGAGGCATCATAGGTTAAGGTGGTCAGCGTGGGCACAGGGAACGAAAGTGAGGACCGAGGGGATGCGATCGAATGGGAGGAGGACGCTAGCTCACGAGGTTGTCCGCGGCGGCGGCGAGGAAGGCGGCGGACCCCGCGGGGTCTCTGGGGGCGACGGCGTGCGCGGCGTGCGCGGCGGCGAGGGCGCAGGTCGGGTCGGCCGCGGCGGCGCGGAGCACGGCCGCCACGCGGCCGCGGCCGAAGGACATGAAGGCGGCGTAGTAGGCGTCGAGCGCCGCCGCGCAGTCGGCGGAGGACGTCCGGTACTCCTGCCCCCACATGTCCCGCCTCACCTGCCCCTCCGTCGCCATCTGTCCCCCTCTCTCTGGTGACAGCGCTCGACTTCGGATCACCGCTTGCTCCGTCGGCGAGGCGAGGTCAGCGGGGTGGAGCGGCACGGGGAGACGGAGACTGTTTGCTGGCTTGCTGCGGAGAAGAGGGAGGGGAGAGCCCCAGTGAGTGCTCAGATGGTTGCTTTGCCGTTGCCGATTGCTATCGCGTACACGGCCGTTGTTCGGCGGTCTGCGTCTGTTTGTTGGGTACGGTGGATGATAGTGTCGGATAGAGTGGGAATGGGGACAGCTCGGTGATGGGGTGGGGGGTTCTTCCGATGGCGAGGCGCCTCGTGGGAGCCGACGCGGCGACGCCGGACGCGCGCCGCGCGCGGCAGCACGGGAAACACGCGCGAGGCCACGAGCTGAGGTGGCAGGTTTCGAGGGGGTGGGAGAATCCGACGGTGGATAGGATGGAAAATGGTACGAATAGCCGGATACTACTAGCCAGCGGCGTGAACTTCTACTCAATATTTTTCTTCGCCAACAGAGAGCTCTATTTTTTATTGATCGGTGTGTTGGATGTGTTATCAAAGGTTTATACTATCCGGTCACTCTTATTAATTTTTTAGTTTTGTGATTTTATTTACTTTCATTTTTTAAAAAACGGAAGTAATCATTGTGATTTGGCTCACTTTTTAAGGTGAAGCTTTCGATGTAGGCATATGTGTACATGAACATCCACATACACACTGCTATTTCTAGAGGTTTAGTCCCTATCACATTCTAAGCAATAATAGAGCGAATAATTAAAAGAATACTTCACCATAAACAGCAAAAGCACACTCATTCAATTCTCACTTGAGGATCTATCCTTACTTAGAAAAAAATCGAACCACTCACAAATGGATCTTTTGAAAAATCCAAAGTACTTTATAATTTGGAATGGAGGATGTATACTAGGAGGAACACATGGCATCAGATATGGAAATCTTTTGATCTTTGTTTAGCAAATAGGAGGTACAAACTGTGTCATTAAGGGCCTGTTTGGTTACTCTAGGGGCCACTAAAGTTTAGGGGCCTCCCCACTAAAATTTAGGGGGACTGTTTGGTTACTCCCCCTAAATCCCCCTAAATGTCATAATTGTTTATCACAAAGTCCATTTTACCCCTCTGTCTGCCCCCCCTTCTCTGTCTGCCCTCCCCTCCCGCCATCCACTCTGTTCCCGCCATTCACTCTGTTCTCCCCTAAACTGTTTGCTCTGTTCCCGCCATTCACAGTAACCCAGATTCAAAGGAACAAAATCAAAGTATACATGTGTGCCATGTATATCAGCTCAGCTTAGCTCTGCATTGTTCAAATCAACAATAGCATACAGAAGCTCTGTTCTTGACTCTTCTTTTGTCTTCTCCCATCTGTGGATCCTCAAATATACATATGCTTCAAATACCTGCTTCATCATATGATAATCAGGACATGTCAGTATCAACTATAATTGCTGATGCTGAATAATCTATATATAAATGGATGGACAAAGCAAAAAAGTACAACCCAAGTTGTGTACCTGCTTCAAATATGCATATGTGCCTCTGATAATCAGACTGCTCACATGTCCTCAGATGTTCATACCTGGCCTGCTCCAAACATGGACTCTTGAACAAAGTTATTACTGTACAAACCTGAGAATAAATATGGCATTGATGCATAGGTGGGCCTATTACATCCTCCAAAATTCATAAATTCATCAAAGGATGACCTCGAAGAAATAAAAGAGATTCTCCAAATGTTTGGGACCTCATCAGGCCTACACATACATAAACCAACAAAAATGTCTTGTGAATATTACAGAAGCACTGACCTAATCCATACTGATCTGATCTGATCTACATACTGATCTGATATGTTCCTCTATCTGATATACCCATTATTACAGAAGCACTACTATTATTCAAGTTATAGTATATTGTCAATGAAACTTGAGACCGAACCCCATGACAAAGCTACAGATTTAACAAAAAGCCTAGGTTCTAGCATACAACCCATCGGCAATGAGATCTCTAAATTGGTTCATATTTTGTTCTTCATCACCATGACGCATACTTTGTGAAGAACTTGCTGTTGGCATTGGGTTGTAGTTCTCATCCATGTCACACAGGTCGAAGTCTTCATCCTCCAAAGCACTGTCCCTAATAAAATTATGAATCGCCATGCATGCAACTATGATTTGACTTTGTTTTGCCATCAGATCACTTGGCATTTTCATTAAAATCCTCCACTTATTCTTCAAAACACCAAACGACCTCTCTATGACATTCCTAAGTGAAGAATGTGCCTGATTGAAAACCTCTTTTTTACCTCTTGGTCCAGGTCCTTGACGAAACTCAGGGACATGATACTTTGTCCCCTGTAAGGAGAAAGGTATCCTTGCCGGTTCGGATACCCAGAGTCAACAAGATAAAACTTCCCTATAAATAAAATATTAGGTTAAACAACATTCATCATTGTCAATTATTCTAATCAAAATGAAATTGTACTTCGATAATACCTTCCGGTGGATGTGGAAATTTGTTTCCAAACTTCTCCAGGGCATCATTGAAGACCCTCATGTCATGAACTGAACCAGGTCATCCAGCGACGACAAAAGTGTATCTCATGTCGAAATCACAGATGGCTAACACATTCTGACTAGTGTAGCCATGCCTCCCAGTATGTTGAACAACCTGAGTCCTAGGCACTACAACTGGTACATGTGTGCCATAAATTGCTCCAATGCAACCATCAAAATATGGTGCAAACCTACGAGACTGAAGCCTTGGATGGACACTACTGAATGTAGGATCTTTAGGGTTAATGATATCAGCTGCTAACCTATTGACACAGGTCAACACCTTTTCGAACTTCCTACTGCAAGTCTCCTTGGACCTAGTAAACCGGTCCTCGGCTTGTCTCATTGGGCTAGGAGTACCACACATCCATAGAAAGAGAGCCAATGTTTCTTTAGAACACATTTTTCTAGTGGACTTTAGACCATATGACTCAACTAACACCGTGTGAAGCTTTTCAAACACATCACGGTTCATTCTAAATTGAACATAGCATGTACTGTTCCTTTGTAGTTGCCTATTTACCCACTGAATCCTAGATTCTACAGGAACCCTATATGAAGCCTTGTTCAAATATTTGTTGAAATACAACATACCAATGAAGCTCCCAACAACAACAGCTTGCATCCTCATCCTTTTGCTCCTTAGAAGCTCAAACAACTCTGAATCACCCTGGAGAAGATAAATGAAAACAAATTAGATAAATAGTGAAACAAGTCAGATGAACTGAGTTCACAACTAACAGACACATATGCTATTTATCTGTATGTTCACAACTCATAGCTGAAACTCAACTAACAGGACTGCACTGGTGTGCTAGTTTCATAGCTTCCGAATGAAAACTCAACTAGCAGCCCCACTGCAAAATGGACTATTACCAAACTGGTTATCAACCCTGACAAACCCAAAGTGTGCAGGTGATATCAACCAGCACCACGGCCTCAACATCAAGACCACGCCCTAAGCCAATCCCATGTGTCTTCTATCACTACCTTGCTTAGGACTACCATTTACTAAAAAGAGGACTGGTTTGTTTACTCACTGACTGACTGACTGTAACACAAGATGGTTCTTATCAATTCTAGGTACCTTGGCTACTGAGTTTCACAAAGTATGATGCCTAAGAATTCACAAACAACTACTACTAATAGTTTCTCTGCTACAAACTAGTGTTGTTTGGACCATGCATAAGAATTCAGGAACAAAACAACCATCTCTATTATTACAACTTGTACTGGACTAGTGTTTACAGGCATCCCCAGGAAAGCTGGGAAGAAGAAAAAGAAGAGAAAGAAGAAAGAAGAAAGAAACTTCCTGCTCATCTGAATAATTTGACACTACACAGACCAGCTACCACAACAGTAAAATGCTAGTAAGGTGGCATATATAAGGAACTGGAGAGTAGACATAAAGTTTCAGACTAAATAAACAACAGTAAATGGAACACACAAACTCTATTTAGTTTTAGAGTACTTAGGATTTAGCTAACAACAATATTGTATCAGTCCAAGTTGCATTTCATATTGGTCAACTTTATGCTCATATGCTTATAAGCTTGTTTTGATCCTATCAATTCAGAATCAACCTTTGAAGGTAATAACCAACTTTCAGATAACAACTTTCAGAATTTTTATTTAGAACTGAAACTTCCTAACTAAACATTTAAAACAACAAAATTGACAGACAAAATCACCTCAGGGTTGGAGGGTTGACTGTAGGGGACAGGGCTGGCAACATGGAACACACCCTGCAAAAATAGATCAGATAATTATAAACAGGGCATACATAAAACAACAATATTCACACAAAAAAGCTCCAAAACAACATAGAACACACAGACATATACATTGTCTTTGGGTCCCTCTATTTTTAACAACAGCTCCAAAGCAACTCCAAAGCAGCAACTCCATAAAACAACACATACATAAATCAAATCTGAATTTAAAACAACACATACATAAAACTATATTTGTTCCTTCTCAAATCAAATCTCACATTACAACTACATTTGTTCATCTGAACTTAAAACAACACATACATAAAAGTTCAATACACACATAGAACTTATTCAGTACATAAATTTGGAAAATCAAATTTAAAACAGATCCATTCACTGTTGTGAGAACCTCCTAAGGTACTTCATCCTTGCACTGTCTGTGGCAAACCGAAGGAAAGCACTCCTGTTAAACTTGTCCCTGAACAAAGTAGTAGGTGTGAAGTACTCATCTGTCTCTTGGTCTGCTCCACAGTTCTCAGCAAGGGACAGACACAGATGGTATTCTTCATTTTCCTTTTGTTCTTTTTCCTTTATCAGTGCAGCTTCCTGACTCTGTCCAGCAGCTAGGGTATCTATGAGCCCCTTCATTGCCTTCACCATTTGGTTCTTCATCTTCTTCTATTCCTTTGCTGGGCTCGAAGCCTCATCCACACTGTTGCTTCCTCTCTTACGGCTGCTGCTAGTTGTTGGGGTGGGTAGGTCCTCTTCATCACCATCTTCATGACCATCTTCTTCTTCTTCATCCAAGCCTTGTCCAGGGACATATGCAGTTGAGCCATCAACTGTGAACCCTTGAAACATCTCTCTTAACAACTCTATGTACATAGGTAATCCCCATTTGAACCTCTTGCATTCAGTTTTATTCTGAAACAAAAGAAAATAACCAACTATATATAACTACCACAGAACTGCTAACCTTTTGTCAGAAGAATAGAAAAAAACAATTAAATGAACCTTTGTTTTCTTCTCCCACCAGTCATCATCAACATTGATGGTTCCATATGGGTTTCTTCCTAGGTCAGTATCTTTGAAGCTTTGGTCTAGGAAGATCCACATCCTCTTGCAATTTGTCCACCTATTCCTCAACTGCCTAAGGTCATGCCTGAGCCTAGCTCTTTTCAAAAAATTTCTTGCTATTTCATTGTAGCCACGGACAGACATAACCCCATTGGTGCGTTCCCCTAGCCTAATTTGTTCCACAACTAATTCACAAAAGATTTGGATGTTCTGATCCGACCAATTCGCCTTATCAGTATCTTTCTAGAAGAAAAAAACAACAACATCACTACCCGCAATAATCATGAACAACAATATGGATCAAATACAGAGGAGCACAACAAGTCTGTAGATATTGAAAGACACTGGCACCTAATAGGTATTAAGGAGCACCTAATAGGCATCCAATAGCATAATCAAACAACATATTTGCAACATCTGTTTATAGAAATACAGTGTGGTATGACCAGAATAGTTCAGATTCTAAAACTTAACTTCAGTAATGTAATAGACACCAGAAATGCACTCTTAGGTATTAATAAGACTGTGGTTCCCTGAACTCAGACCACCAGATAAGCATATAGTTGTTCTTTTAGACTTTGGAATCTAGTTGAATAATATCATATATATATATATATAACTAACAAGACTTGAGCAAAAGAAGAGTTCCTACTGACCAAACCAAATGGCTGTGTTTGAAAGACAACAATAGACAACAAGCTTGCTTAGTGTAGGAGTTTGGATTGTTAGCAAATATATTAAAACAATAGCAAGCTTGCATAGTGTAGGAGTTTGGACAGAAAGCAAATATATTAAAACAACAGCTAGGAAAACTATTAACCAGCTCAATATTCAATATGCAATAATGGAAAATCAGTTCAAGCATTGGCACAATCAAGTTATTTGTATTGACAAAAATGTAGCATGTGTGTGTGTGTGCAAAATCAGATTTGTGTGTGTGTGGCAGCAGCAGAATCATCAGAGTGTAGCATGTGGCTTGGTGGCATGAGATACATAATATGGCACTGAGGGCTATGGTAGCACTAGTGCTGCTGCCATTAGCTTGCAATATTAAGAGAAACACTGACATGACTGAACTGAACATTAAGATTAATGCAAGGCAAGCAGTAACAATTAGTAGTAGCTCATTAACCATAACCCCATCAGCTACCTATAAAACTATAAAACAGATTCACAATTAGTAGTAGCTCACTAACCATTTACGGACATTTCATTAAAGATCACATACATCTATCGGACAACAGCCTACATAAAGCACAACACACTATATAGACTTGACAAAAGAAAAGTTCCTACTGAGTACTGACCACGACTTCCTACTGAGAAAAAGATCAGTTATCTAACTAGTAGCAGCCAAGAACCCAAGCTGCAATCCCAAGTGCAGAATGTAACACTACAGCCAAGCACACCACTCGTGCTTTGGACCAGACACAGTTTGAAAACACCCACTAACAACACTCAAAACAAACAAATGACAGTTCTGATACTCTTAGTGCAGCACAGATAAGCTGAACAAAATAAAGAGCACACTTGTACAAAAATTGATTAGACTCTATCGGATTCAGACAAAACACAAACTAATAAAGTAACTTGAACCACAAGCAATCATGTATAGTTAATGTTTACAAAATTCAGATTTAAACAACATAGACAACAAGCATTGGCCGTGTTTGAAAGACACAACAATAGCTGTCAAATTTTAAATATTATTTTCATTCTATCACTATCTTTTTTTCTTTGTGTTCCATACATGAGGGATGGCAGTATTGGCCGTGTTTGAAATCATCACATCACAACACATATCACTACCGGTAGCAAGCATGAACTACAACATGCAGTAAGAACAAGTTCACTTACAGACTGGATGTTATCTCCTTGAACATCGACGGGCGTAGGTGGTCGCCGAATCCTGCTACGCGGCCTGGCAGCAGATCCACAGCTACCGCCACCCATCCTAGACGAATTCGTTGGTCCGGATCCAAAAGGAGGTGGTGCACTCCCTCCTTCACAAGAAAGAGACCTAGTTCGTCGAGCAGGGGGGGGCCCGCTTGGACCTCCACCACTGGATCCGGCCCCTCCACCGGAGACGGCCCCTCCACCGCTGGATCCGGCCACTCCGGCAGTGGGACGAGGAGGATGGAAGGCGCCGAAAGTTGATCCGGCCCCTCGTCGAGCAGGGGTGCGGCTTGGACTTCCAACGCTGGATCCAACTGCTTGCGGTTCTTCCTCGACGGGGGAATCTTGGGGATGCAGATAGGAGGAGTATTCACCAAGGTAGGGAAACCCCCTCTCCCGTTGGTTGGAGTTCAAATGAAGGGGGGAGGGGGGAATCCGCTACCCAGGTGCCTGGTGTTCAGATCCAGGTGCTCCATGTTGAGACGTTGAGGCGCGGTAGGCGCCGGAGTTCCATACGGCGCGACGGCGGAAGTGAGGCCGTAGTCTTCGTCGTCGAGGGAGAAGGAAGAGGCACGAGCACGAGACGTTTCTTCTTGCGAAAAAAAACTCATGACAGCCGCTCCGGCGACTGTCCATGGAGGATCCGGAGCTGGGGACGATGGAGCGGAGGAGGCGACGGTGGAGGGGGCGGAGGAGGAGGCGGTGGAGGGCTGCGGAGGCGACAGTGGAGGGCGGCGGTGGGCGGCGATGGAGGAGGCGACGGTGCAGGGCGTCGAGTGGAGGATACGAGCGGTACTCGACTGGATAAGGCAGGGGTACACGGGTCCAGCGTCGAGTTAGGGGATTTTAGCTCCCTCCAACCATCTACAACAACTAAAGTTTAGGGGGCAATTTAGGGGCGGTGTTTGATAGTTTAGGGTCTAAAATCTTCTAAGTTTAGCGGCTAAAGTTTAGGGGGTCTAACCAAACATGCCCTAATTATCCCAACCATTGCTTGAACTTAGTCCTCGAACGAACTGAAACCTAGTCCACCGATGAGAAATGTAAATAATTTGTAACCTAACTTGTGACTTGTGAGCCATGTGTAATCAAAGCGACATTTGAATTATCAGTTTTTCATTTTCTTCGCACCTAAGATTTAGCTTGTCATCATCTTTACGAAACGTGATTTTGAGCCGAATTAGTAACAGAAGATATGAATCCGAGACAAATTTAGTATTTTGCGCATTTCGATGGCATGTTGCTACATCGTATAGTTGCCTGTTACAGATTAAAGTTAGTCTGCTGTGCACGTGTGTATTCTCACTGAATTGTACAGTATTCGTGAAAATCGTGAGGCTATCGACCAGTCAGCTTCCATCTCAGCTGTCCACTTCCAGATCAAACGGTCCACGTGCGACGGTTGGCGACACTCAACCACCGCAGCACAGGCTCCTGCATCTGAAATATCCTTCTCCACCACCAGCTGCCGCGACTAACGACAAGATCCGAGAACTCGCTCGCGCGCGCGCGCACGGACAAGGCCCGCAGCACGGAGATCGAGAGTGACCGACAGTCCGAGACGCCATGAACGTGGAGGAGGAGGTCGGGAGGCTCAAGGAGGAGATCCAGAGGCTCGGCCAGCAGCAGCCCGATGGCTCCTACAAGGTACCCCCCTCCCCTCCCCTGTCTGACTCTCTCCCCTCCGGAGCCGCCGCAGATCTGAGCCACCCGCGTCGCCGCGTTTCCCTTTTTTTTTCCCCCTGTTCTGTGCTGCCATCTCCAGGATCGCCCGCACCGGTATTCCTCCCCTTCTCTCGATGCTTTGGGCAATGTGCTGTATGATCTGCACAGATCAGTCATCTGGCCTGAAGCTGCGATGGGCGATCGAGTCGAGCCATGGAGACGCTGTTGCCGTCTTGATGGACTTTGAGAGATCATCTTGTGGCGCCGCTGATGGGTAATATTTAGCAGGGTCTTGCTCAAAAGTGAAGACATTTATCCTCACAGTATGGTGGATTCTCGAAACGATGATACGTGCGGTGCAGATCCTCGAATCTGTGCGCTTCTGGCAGTTACTTGCGCCAGTCTCTAAGTTGTTTCATATACATTAAATATGATATCACGTCATGAGGAGTGTCATGCATGTTAAATATGATGTCACATTAGCTTTTTACGCTTTTTACATGAAACTGGAGCAGAGAGAAAAGTTTCATCCCCACGAGACGAGTGGGACGATGTTTCCAATGTCGTGAAACGAGTACGAAACTCGCATTGAGGGGCGCTCGCAGTTTCGTCGGGCCGCCTCGCCTCTCCCTCGCCGCCGCGACTCCGCCGCGCCGCGAGGCCGTCCATGCCGGTCGCGACTCCGCTGCGCCATCGAGGACCTCCGCCGTGAGGCCATCCGCGCCGCTGCAATTCCTCTGTCGGGCGCCTCGGTCGCGAGGCGCGGTCGCAAGCAGGTGCGCCGCCGAGATGGGCTCCTCCTGGCCTCGCCACTGGAGCGAGCACCGGCCGTGGGCGCAACGCTTCGCCTCGAGCGGGAGCGAATCGCGGGTCGTCGGCGCGAGGTGGCTCCGCCGCGGTCGAGATTTGTCCGCCGCGGTCGTCGGCGCGAGGTGGCTTCTCCGCGAGCGCGCCGCCGAACACGGGCAAGCGTGTCTCCGCCGCACGCGCAGCTGCAGGGCACGGGCGAGCGGACCTCCGCCACACGAGCGGCCGCCGAGAGCGGGTGAGCGCACCTCCACCACGGGGAAGGTCGTCGGACGCGCGCCCAGGTTCTCATCCGTTGGCGCTCCGCAGGCCGCGGGCAGGCGTGAGTTCCCTTGTGAGGGCAACCGCGGGCGGACGCAGTCTGCGCCGAGCGTGACCCCTGGGTGCAGGCACGAGAAGCCACGGATGTGGCCTCCGACGCCGCCGTTGAGTGTCGCGGCGTCGTGCACCCAGACGCCGAGTCCACGGCGGCGGGCTTCCGCTGTTGCTTCACGCACGTCGCGCCGGCCAAGCGGCGGACAGCGTTGTGTACGACAACATCACTGTGATGTCCAACGAGCAACTGCTGGAGTTCACGTGGTGCTTGGCTGGTAGCAGCTAAGCGGGAGCTCCGCCGACCGCTTGCTGGGCGTCGTGCACCCGGACGTCGAGTTCACGATGGAGGATTGCGTCGTGCTGTAAGACGATTAAGAATACAGCAAGGGACCAAACAGTGGGACCCACAAAATATCTATGAAACCGTGTAACAAAAATGTGCACTGAGAGACTCCGTTTCATCCCGTTTCATGAAGGGTGTTATGTCTTGGAAACTGCGAGGTGAAACCTCCCATTGAGACTGACCTTAGTGAGCTAGTGGACCTCTTGTTGTGACTGAGCATTGGCGCCGAACTGGTGATATTTTGCAACTTAAAGATTGATCCTTTCAGTCGTTTGCGTTGGGGTAGCATTGGTGAGATGATCACCATAAGCTTATGAATTCGTATATTATCCACTATTCTGTGGAACCGATTGAATGCGAAAACGTTTAGAAGCCTGAATAAATGGAAAGTCTGTTTACAGTGTCCTACTTGCCCTAGTTTAATGTTAGCCTATGTCCATATATGTCATATTCATAATGAAGATGTCCAAGGTCATTGTGAAAAGAAGAGTGTTAACAAATCAACGACTGTAATCTGTAGTCATACCTGTTGCTCAAAGAGCTCTTTTGTTCTGCAGATATTTGTTTTGTTGCCTGTTGTGGAGAATACTCTACAAATTCATTAGATTTCTCCCATCTTGGTTATTTTGGTTACTTATCTATTTTAGTTTGCTTATAGAAACGTGGAATTAATTTTCCTTATGTGTAATCGTGTGTTACCTTCTAATTATCTTCTGTGTTATTTTTACCAGTCATTTGTTTCCATGTTGTGTCTTAACCATGTGAGGTTCTAAAGTGCATATGATAGCTTAGAAGGGGCTTGTCACTGTGATTCTCCTTCGATTCCTCTTCAATGAATTCAGGGTTTATTATTTTACTATTTAAGATTTGGCTTGTTCTTTTCATGTTTGTTATGATTATTCATCCATTGCCCATTTGCCCTGTTACTCTTAACATATTTTGACATGTTATCTTTAGCTCCTGATTCTAGCCAAAAGTCAACAGTGAAAAGGATAAATGGATACATAAATAATCTGGTATAGTAACCCTGGAGGCTGGAACCATCCATGTACTATAATTTTTTGAAATTCTTAAATCATAGCACTACTTGCATGTGGAGCTGCTAACCTGCTATGACTTCCTTAGTGCAGACCTTGCTTTGCTAAAAGAGTTCCACCATTCTTAGCTGTATGCCTGTATCCTATAAACAACACTGTTTTTCTCAAGAGTCTATAATAAGCAATATTGTAAGTGTTATAACCATTAAAGATATATTATTATGATGTTACAGTGTAATTAAAATTACACATGTTAAGAACTTTATTGTTTCTGTACCATACCTTGTGAATGTGTACAGAGGAGATCAATACCGTGTTGCTGAGCAATCTGTTGACAGGTCAAGTTTGGTGTCCTCTTCAACGATGATCGGTGTGCAAATATTTTTGAAGCACTAGTTGGCACCTTGAGGGCCGCCAAGAAGAGGAAGGTTTTGACCTATGACGGTGAGCTGCTTCTGCAGGGCGTTCATGACAATGTGGAGATAACCATGTTGCCTCCTCCCGCAGTTGCTGCCGCTTAAAGCACACAGTCGCACCAAGTTCTCAATGCAATTCCATACAGTTCATGTGCTTGTATTTTGCTGTGCCTAGATTCTCATGAACCATTTGGTATTCCCAGAAGACTGCTATTGTGTGATGTATGAAACTGTGATGCTTAAGAAATCGCCTTGCTTGCATATGGTCGTGTTGCTTAAGAAATTCAATGCTGGTATAACATTCATCCCATGAGACATGAAAGCAGCAGGTTGGGTTATTGACAATCTTCCATACTGGATGAATGGATGTTCATTCCAAAGAGTTTCTTTTAAGTTCAATTACTTTCCCCATTTTTTTCCTTTATATATTTTTTTTCCTGTGGATCCTTATCGACAATTACTTCCTTTACCTGCACCTGTTGTCACCCTGATCAATACATCAACTACTTTAGCAATGACACATTGACACATATAGTACCAGCTGCACCTATTTTAATTTGGTCATATCGTGTATATAAATGGGTGAAACAAACAGTGAGGAAGCAGATGGTGTAGTAGAGAGTTATATAAACATATTTGTTTCTTTAAGGAATGCATTCACAACAAAACAGATTTGCTTGCCATGTCCACTTTTCTTTGTTTCTACTGGCATGAGGATGGGAGGCACAGGGAAAGATATATGGAAACGTGAAGCCCCGCTCCTGATCTGAGCGTGCGTCCCCGGTTCCGCCCCACTGCCGGCGCTGTCCCTAGTGCCGGCGAGGCCCGCACTCCTCCCCTCTTCAGGGCGTTCACGGCTCACCGTCCGCCGCCACTTCTGCCCTATCCGTCTCCGGTGGTTACCGCTTCTCTGTCCGGAATTCTAGTGCAGCTCGTCAGCGGTGGTCAAGGCGATGCCGGTGGTCGCCCCCGGCCCACCACTCCTCCGCCGCTTCTGCCTCGCCGTCCAGCCGTCTCCCGCCATCACTGCCTGCTACCATCAATACCTCCTCAGCGGGCAAGTGTATTACCTGCTGGTGAAGAGGATGCACCACGGCGCAGACGCCGAAGTGGACCTGTGAAGCCCAATGCCAAGTGGATTGGTGCCGAATGGTCCAACTGAGAGGCCCAAGCCCAATTCTGAAGAGCTAATCTGTCCTCGCTACCAGTCTTCTTCTTCGTGCTTCCATTCCCTGACTATCTCGGTGTCTTACAATTGGTATCAGACCAGTTGATTCCTGGTTCTCGGTGTCTGAATCCCATCGATCGTTGCCGCATCGGGTTTGGTCGGTCTAGCGCCGTCGCGTCTAGTGAGCTGCTGGGTGTTTCGGTGATTCTGTAATTGCGATCCATGCGGTGCCGATTTGCGGTCTACCTGCCTCTTGAGCTCCTCTAGGTCAGTAGGAGACGACAGAGCTCAAAAGTGCGTTGCAACGGGGATTGATTTTTTCAATCTCAACTT
>CM039123.1:1707309-1729003 GCA_022036555.1 Microstegium vimineum | reverse complement strand
TCGGTGTCCTCCTCACCTCAATGACGGCAAGTATGCTTGCAAATTAATTAAAGCACATTTGAAGCACTAGTTGGCACCCTGGGATCCACTATGAAGTGGAAAATTTTGATCTGTGATGGCCTCGGCCTCGACGCTGCTTCTGCAGGGTGTTCATGGCAATGTGGAGATATCCCTTTTTCGTGTTCTTGCCACATCAGCTCCTTCTTCCTTCGGGTGCTGCCGCTTTAAGTGCACGTCGTCACACACTCACATCACACCACGGGTCCAATGCTTGTAACTTCTGGTGCCTAGAAGACTGATGATAAGATGTGAATGTGTGATGTCTGCAAATGCGATATATGCTTAAAAAAAACTTTCTAAAAAAAAAATCTCCAGCTCTAGTGAAATTCTATTTGCTGTAGAGGAGAAAGAGAGCAACGAGCTAGCACGGTCACAGTCGCCGGTCTTGCACCTACTCCGAACAAACTCATCTCTCAGCTTCGATGCTCTGCATACCTACGCCCTCGACTTCTCCATTTTTTAAAATTCTTTTCAGCCTCCAACTTACCGGCGATTTGGATATAATGGGGACGCCCTTATAGTCTTCACTACCGTAGTACATCTTTAGGGGCGTCCTTATCGACAATGTACGCATGAGACAGTCGGTCTCCCGGACAAACTAAAGCGACCTTTAAAAAAAAAGAAAAAGAAAAATCTTCTTTCACTCTATAGTTTTCCTACTGTCCTGTTGTCTCCAGTAGTATAAACTCGAATTCAGTTCTGGGCAGTTCAGGAGCATTACGCTGCTCCCAGAAGCTTATTAATACACCACCTGCTCGAACATTATATACAGTTTCTCTCCCTTCATATCTTCTACATACACACACATATATATAAGGCCCGTTTAGTTCCCAAAAATTTTTGTATAGTACCCGTCACATCAAATCTTGCGGCACATGTATGAAGTACTAAATGTAGACGAAAAAAAACTAATTACACAGTTGGATGAGAAATCGCGAGACGAAACTTTTAAACCTAATTAGTCCATAATTAGACACTAATTACCAAATAAAAACGAAATTGCTACAGTGCGCAAAACCCAAAATTTTTTGGATCTAAACACACCCATAGTAGTATAAACCAGCCAAACGTTGTGACACAGCAAAGAATGCAGGTGATAAGCAGACACCAAAGTTGAGTCTGAGAAAACACAACACAACACACACACAGAGAGAGAGAGAGAGAGAGAGAGAGAGAGCATGCTTGTTTAGAGATACTCTCTACAGTTCAGTTACTGAAACAAGAATGGGAGGTATTGGGGAAACGGTTCCCAGAAATGTACTCAGTGGGTTAGCTAGCATGCTTGTTTAGAGATACTCTGTACAGTTCAGTTACTGAAACAAGAATGGGAGGTATTGGGGAAACGGTTCCCAGAAATGTACTCAGTGGGTTAGCTTTTTGGCTCAAGCATTCTTATTGTATGCTTGGATCACTTGGACTAACAACTAGTCGTTTCAAAAAATTAGCCATAGTCCATCCAAAGATGAAGACTAATGGGTGGAATAATTGTTACCGTCCTCGTAGTTGTTATCATCCTTGTCACCATACCAACAGGCGGATGCATCACATTCAGTATAGTTGCGAGGATGGTGTTGACTCAAACCACAAATAGTATAGACTGTAGAGGGCCCTGATATGAAACTCATTTACACGACCAATATATTGGACTTGAATCCCTGATTTGGTTGCTGGGATGGTCGTGACTACATTGATCTTCGGTTGTTTCTACTCCTCACTATTTCTTAAATTCAATTTGGTGGTGTTCAATATTGATTGATGATGTTATAATTATTTATGGTTCTGCGCAAAGGCCTTCCAAATAGTGCATAGAAAAAAGCCACTCGGCTTGTTCTGCAGTAAAAAATTGTAACCAAAGATTACACTGATGCGGAGAGGCAAGTTTCAGCGCTCAGGCAGTTTGAAATCGGATGATACGTCAAACACAAGGTTACTCACTACAAATTGAAGTACATGAAGTAGACAATCACCCGCAGGACAAGCCCAGTGACTAAATGTGTAAATGACCATACATGCCCAGTAAAAACTGACCAAAGATTCTGACATAATATTATGCAGGTCTACTTATTAAGCAGCTTTTCAAAAACCATTTATAGTATTAAATTAAATGGTTTTTCCAGGCAACTTAAATTATCAGCAGTTATGTGTGGTACCATAAGCAAGTAAGCAACATATCTCTCCTTCGAGGAGGCTGAACCGGGAAACTCTATTTTATCTGAAAAAATAAACTTATGAGCAGTTAAGCAACGTTGTACTGGTGCCATACCATCAATACAACACCAGCCCATCTAGTAATTACGTCTAGCGCAACTCAAAACAGAGGAAAGAAACCAGAAGAAGAACTGAATTTTGAGCGCAATTAGTTGAGAACATGGAAAAGCAAAAGAAGCACGCTTTCTTGTACAAAACGAGGCCGCCACAACAATATTTAGCTTGCATATTAAGGGTGAGAGGCATTAGGAAAATGGTTCTTGTTCGCATGTGTTAGTTAGTTAGCTGTAATGAACATTTTCGCTATCTTAATACAAAAGACGCGCAAATCTTTTACGTAAATTTTATCGAGAAAAAAAAGTTAGTTGTGCATGTTTTTTGTTCTTTTATGCACGCGCCAGCCATCAAGAACGCCAGGAGAGCGCTAACAGTTTCTTTGCTATCATGGGAAATTTTTGTGCCGGCAGCAATACAGAATGTGTGATGGTATGATCTTGACTCAAATCCTGAGAGCTTTTCAACGGAGGCAACCATTGTGAAAATGGTTATTTGTTCATATCTAAGCACAAGGCCCGTTCTTGTTTCTTAAACTAGCTGAGAAAGATGATCAACAAGCTAGAAATCTGGCTCTTGACTTTGCTAACATATTCATATTTGTTAGCAGAAATATCCAACTTCTAAATATTTATAAACCATTAGACCTTGATATATGACGTGAGGTACCAATTTATCTTCCAAAGACAAGTTGCTAGTGGTAACCGTAAACTTGTTCGTTTGTGTCATCCCGGTCTCTAAACTCGTAAATCGACCGTTTAGATCATCAAACTTGTTTGTTTGTGTTATTCCGGTCCCTAAACTTGCAAATCAACCATTGAGGACCTCAAACTTGTTCAGTTGTGTCATCACGGTCCCTAAACTTAATTTCGAGTTTCACCCTCATCGACAATTACTTCCCTTACCAGCACCTGTTGTCACCCTGATCAATACATCAACTACTTTAGCAATGACACTGACACATATAGTACCAGCTGCACTTATTTTAATTTGGTCATATCGTGTATATAAATTGGTGAAACAAACAGTGAGGAAGCAGATGGTGTAGTAGAGAGTTATAAACAGATTTTGTTTCTTTGAGGAATACATTCACAACAAAACAGATTTGCTTGCCATGTCCACTTTTCTTTGGTTCCACTAGCATGAGGATGGGAGGCACAGGGAAAGATATATGGAAACGTCAAACCCCGCTTCCGATCTGAGCGTGCGTCACCGGTTCCGCCCAGCTGCCGGCGCTGTCCCTAGCGCCGGCGAGGCCCGCATTCCTTCCACCTTCTCACGACTCACCCTCCACCGCCACTGCTGCCCTGACTGTCTCCGGTGGCTACCGCTTCTATGTCCTGAATTCTATTTCAGCTCGTCAAGGCGATGCCGATGGTCGCCCCGGCCCACCACTCCACCGCAGCTTCTGCCTCGCCGTCCAGCCGTCTCTCCCGCCGCCACTGCCCGCTACTGTCAAGGCCCCATCTAAAATGTGAGGCTTTTAT
Source organism: Microstegium vimineum (assembly GCA_022036555.1). Classification (NCBI taxonomy): domain Eukaryota; kingdom Viridiplantae; phylum Streptophyta; class Magnoliopsida; order Poales; family Poaceae; genus Microstegium; species Microstegium vimineum. The sequence goes on along the minus strand of CM039123.1, from coordinate 1,725,194 downwards.
GTAGTGATGACGTAAGTTAAACTAATCTAACTTTGACTAAATTTGTGGAAAATACACCTACACCAACATCCAAAACCTCAAATTAATTTTCTAAGCCCACATTGAAATATGTTTTGATAGTGCACTTTTTTGGTATTCTAATTTTCCAATCCTACCATTCAACATTTGTCCATAAACTTAAGTATTTTTGGCATAATCCACCCTCCTTCTCCACTATCATCAATTTAGTATATCATTAGCACTTGCCATTTAATATTAGTGCATGACAATGTAATCTTGATGCTTAAAATTTTAGTTAGGGCACGTACAACACTGGTGTTGAAGCCGTCTGTATGCATCAACCAGGGCAAAAACATCAGGTTAACGCGAAGAGAGAGTGTTGTTGTTGCCTCATGAGAGAATGGCCGTGGCTCGTGCTCCCAGAACAGCCGATGACTCCTTCGACTGTTGTATGTCTCGCTGCGAGCAGACGCTGGTGTGATTCAATCGCGTACGACAAGCGAGTAATAGCAGCAAAATCTGAGAACTGCTAGTTGATCTGTTGCGCTCCTCTGCATCCGTTGTTGGAGGATTACATGCTACGGTGCTTAGAATTTTCACATGGAACTTCCATCAGATAGTTCAAAATTGAGTGGCTCTTGAATCATCCCCTATTGTTCTATCAGATAAGTAGTAATTTCAGCAACTTTGGATATTAGTAATCATTGAAGATCCTTTTGCTTCCTTCTGAATATGAATGACAGGGCAACTTCCTGTGTGTAGTCGTATTATCTTTTATAGATTATGAAAAAATATTTTATTATACTATGTGTAAATATATTTATGTTTTGAGCTTTACTTATCAACAAGCAACACAGTGGTATACATAAACATATTTATCGTTGATCATGGCTACGTACAAGCATTAAAGAAGTAATAGACAATCAAACATATAACCCATTGTACATACTGCTATTTAGCCGTCTGTATATAATATGGCATCATCATATAGACAGCTTCTTGTCTCTGTGTTATATATGCCCTTAGCTCCTATCATTTGTGGCATCGGTGAAAATTGCATTTATAATATCATGGTGATTAACTGTGGGGGCATCACAGCCATTTCTATTTCTCAATCTGTCCTGCTCGTAATAAAAATACTTAAATTTATGAAGAGACCGAGTAGATGTTAGTAAATTATAAAATTAATCAAAAATAGAGATTTTTGACTTTAAACAAAACAAACACCTTTTTTTAAGAAGGAAATAAAGTCACCGCTGCTACTCGGCTTGGCCTTCCATGTAAAAGTAGTAGTTTTCATTATTTATTACTGATACGTTCAGTAACTGTTCTCATTTAAGCATTTTTACACCACTCTTGCTAGTACCATCAATTCAATACATTGCATATGGTGGCATACTTCTTCTCCTTTCTTTAAAAACTGATTTTACACCACCCTTGCTAGTACCATCGATTCAATACATTGTACCTATGGTGCAGTGGCGGATCTAGGATTTTAATCGTAGGTGTACGGACAAAAGTTCACCAATATGAAGATGACATAATTAGATCACTAAACAATGACAAAATGGCTGCGGCGATTTTAGAAAGCAACGATTTTAGATTGTTAATGCGGTTGTATGGGCTGAGTAGGCTAGCAATTGTATTTAGCAACGTATTATACATATACAAAGTATAAAGAGTATATATACTTGATTTTTTTCATTAATTGGGGGGGGGGGGGGGGCAGCTGTACCCCCATTACTACTCTAGATCCGCCTCTGCTATGGTGGCCTCTTTCCCTTCTCTCTATAAAAATTGATGCCATGCATCTTACTTATTTAAACGTCAACTAACAAATTGAGAAACATGAAGAGGGAACAAATGACAAAACCCAAGTAGGAAAACGTGAAGAGGGAATAGACGACAAAATACAAGGAAGAAGAGTTTATTCGTATTTTTGGCTCAGCGGTCTGCCACACTAAAAAGCCTTCATGTCATTTTCATCTTCTCTGTTCTTGATGCTTTAGGAGAAAGTGAAGCACCGGGAAAGGGACATGCACTTCAACAGCCTTTGATTTTGCTACCTCTAATTTTCGAGAAAATAGATCGGAGCTATCTTCATTATTTATATAATACCTCTGATCTCGATGCCTACATAGAATATATATTGACCTTTAGTTGATTTTATTTGTTTAAGGATGGTTTGGTAACTGTAGAATCCCTCCGCTCCACTTCCCACGCCTACCGAAGGGGTCACCTGCCCCCACCCCCATTTTGCAATTTGGCTCATTTTATATGAAAAAACACATTTACCCCTAAGTGACGTAAAACTGATTTGATGTTGAGGCAACACATCTTAGCACCACCGAGCTCAGAGGTCGGCTAGCGACGTGGCCAGAGCTCAGCGCCATGATTCACGGCGCCTGTAGACCATGGCGTCGACCTCTATGCCGTGAATCATGATGCCGAGCTCTGAAAATTTTACCATGGAATGGATATATAAAAATTCCACCGATCATCAAGATGTTTTCGTGGCGCCTCATTTGAAAGTCACTAGCAATAGGAGAAAGATAGAGCGAGGAGGTACTCACTGCACATAAGCAAGCAACGTGACACCAGCGGCATTCCGTACTTCTCCACAACATTGCAGCACACGTTACACAGGTGAGCAAACCTTCAATTACGCAGGTACGCCGAACACTCCACAACAACGACAACTGCAGATGGTGACTATCTCCAGAATGCCACAACACACCATCGCCCAACCAGCTCTTTTGACAGGAACAAAATGCTATGTGGACTTATCAGCCACAGCGCCAGACACCACACCACAGACGAATAGAGATGTTGGATTGGGGATTTTCATAAGCTGTCTAGCAACAATCAGTCAGCGATATTTATATACAGGGAACTATCAACAATGTGGGCTTAATTAGTTTTCATGGCCAAGGCTGCTGCTCTTCCTTTTCTAAAAAAGGCTGCTGCTCTTAATTTAGCGGCCCTACCCACCCCGTGGCTAAACATGCAAAGACCCAATTATCTATCCGACAAACCAGTCTCCGGTGACCTTCTTCAATGGGAATGATTTCTCATCACCGTCAGATTAGAGAATTAAGAGATTCACCAACAGTTTCCATACTTCCAACTTTTGAAGGCACACACTACAAAGTATACAAGTGCCGAGGGAACAAAAACAAGTGCTCATCTGTTGGCTACACAGCTCTGCAGGCCTTGCCTTGGGTTTCTGCTATCATGTCTCCTAGTGTAATATGCTCCAATCAGGAGCACAGTTCAACTTGCTCACTCAGGGCTGTACTGAATTCTGTAATATGGGAACCCTTTGTACTACTATCAGCTAGCTGCTACTAATAAAATTCGTTTGTTGTAAAAAAAAAACATCAGTTTTTGTAGTTGGAAGAGGTAAATCAGACTAGAGAGGTTACGAGGACTTTCTTTTAAAAAATAATCTGGGCTGAAATAAAAAGATAATATAGGTTGGCCTAAACAAATTTCTTACTGACACCCTAATTTGCACATATAATCTTCATCCAGTAACACACTACTGGGAAAGCGAACTTCTCAGACATGTGTAAATGCATGTATGGAAACATTTAAACTAAACGAAGATAGGAGTGAGCAGCAGTAAAATTTTATTGTGGCACTATTCATCGTCTGACAAATTGAGGTGAGCACTGAATCAAAATAAAATCATTATAATCAGGCGGTTTGTCTATGTTGTTTGAGAAAAGTGGCAAAATAATTATTTTTTTATATTTTTGAGCACACAAACTAAGTTCACAATATTTCTGTCTGAGATCAAGCTACAATACTTTGTATAGAAAAATTTCAAGTGCACAAGCAGCTCCTAAGAACCGCCTGAACCTCATCAAACTTATCTGCTACTGTGGAGTGGCTTCAGAAACATGCAAGCATAGGTTGGTGCTTCACAAAATAAGTAAACCAACAAGAAATCACCTGATTCTCGCTCCTCCCCCTTCTGCAAGCTCGACAACTCTCTTGACAGTACTGCTATCTACCGCATGCTCATGGCACGCGGCCAACCACAACTTGACCCAAGGTTCACCTTTGTCTGGCAAAGCTCAGCACCACCGAGGATCCGTATGTTCATGTGGCTTCTACTACATAGGAGGATCCAATGCCGCACTGTTCTTGCCCGCAAACATGTCCTTCAGGGAAACACCTGTGAAGTCTGTCTTCTGGATGATGAAACGCCGGAGCATATTATGAGTGGCTGCACCATTGGCAAGCTGTTCTGGGAAAAGCTGGGCATGACCTCCATGATCGGTCACGACCTGGCCAACCTTCACCTACTGACCCCCCAGGGGGGGGGGGGGGGGTGCCCTCGGAAGAATTCCCGGCCTTCATTGCCCTCTCCTGCTGGCACCTTTGGAAGGCACGGAACACAAAAGTTTTTCGTGGAGAATCTACCAGTGCTAACTTGGTTCTTGCGGCGTGCAAATCCACAGCCGAACTCTGGAGGCTGAGGCTCAAGACCAAGAACAGACACGTCATTGATACCTGGTGTAATCTTTTTGACATGGCGCGTCACCGTTAAACCCTCAACCTGCTGCACTCTTGTACCTCTGTTTACCCGCTCTTTCATCGCCGGTCACACGGTTGTGACGTGGCTCTGTAATTTTTGCACTCTTGCAAAGCTTGTAATTTGTACTCAATGCTTCGGGCCGTTTCGGGCCATATCAATATAATTCAGGTGGGGAACGCCTCCCCCCCCTCCCCTCCCCCCGTTGACATTAAAAAAAAAATGAAATGAGTTGATGGCCAATGCAATATGAAAGTCAGTAGCGAAAATGAACTAAGTAAATCTCTTTTACTGTGGAAGTCAGTAGAATCTGTTTTCAATTATACTACATGAAAAAATAGAGATAGCAGTAGCATCTGTTTTCAGTCTTGCTTGAGAACAAGTAGTATCTGCTTTCAGTTTTTGCTATTGTCGGATTGCTACAGTTATATACTTTTTCTATCCTTTTAGTATTTTTGCTATTGAGAAAGTGCAGGTTTTAGAGTTTCAAGATTTTTTTTTTGCAGATTAGTAGTAGGAAATGTACTTGTGCTAACATTTGTTTTTAGAAATTCCAGATTTTGTGGTAGAATTGCGTTTAATTCCAGGTTTTTTAAAACCAGTAGTAGGATATGAGAGTCAGTAGCACGAGTACTAACACTATCTGTGCAAACAGAGAATCTAACAGAAAACTGATCGAAGTAAAAATATGCAGCACGGAATGACATAATACAAAGTGTATACAGTTAATTATATTTCTAATAATCTTGCGAGGAAGAAAGAATGAACTGGAACAGTGGAATATCACATATCAGCCCTGGGCACCTCTTGGCGTAAGCAAGACAAGTTCCTAACTTCCTGTACTGTACGCCGATGAGCAGGACGGCTCAACAGACAAAGCAGAGGCGATGGAACCCAGCGGCCGGCGGCAGGAAGCAGCAGGTGCATGCGGTGACGCATCACGATTCACGAAACTTCTTCTGAACCACCCGCGTACCTAGAACCGGCCGGGAAGATGAACAGTACGGTTTCGCGGATCATAAACAGTACTCCCTCCATTCCAAATTGTAAGTCATTCCAAGAATTTTGGAGAGTCAAAGTTTCTCAAGTTTGACCAAACTTATATAACAATATAATAATATTTATGATGTCAAATAAGTATCATTAGATTCGTTATCAATTATATTTTCATAGTATACCTATTTGATGTTATAAATCTTTATAGTTTTGTCTATAATTCTTGGTCAAACTTGAGATGTTTTGACTCTCCAAGATTGTTGGAATGACTTACAATTTGAGATGGAGGTAGTAGTAGTAAGGAGGGAGGGAAGACCTGGATTAAAACAGAGGCGGTACGGTGGTGCACCATCCGTTGTTGTTGCTGCCTGTCCACTATCGCGCAGGGCGAGGAGGAAGTCAAGCTCGGCGGCGTTGAGAGGATGCGGGTCGCACAAGGGTGAGGTGATCGTGTGTGTGATATAGGGGGTCTTTGGCAGGGCTCCTTGCCGAGGGGCTCCGGCTCTATTTGGACTGTGCGGCACTGTAGCGGCAGGAAAAGGGCTCTGGCTCCTCTATCCTTTTGCCTAGGAGCTGGTGAATCTGCATTTCGTGGCTCTTCCAGCTCCATGCTACAGTAGTCTACAGGGGTGGAGCCGGAGCTAGGGAGAGCCTGGCCAAACAGGCCCATAGTGGCTTCCTTCTTGCTTGCATGCATGCACACGATTGTGGACTGCATGATTGGTTTCCTTCAATTCTTGTGATTGTCGCACGTGGGAGCGAGGGAGCGAGTGTGATAGCCGGGTGGAACTTTTACCTGGCACGGCGGAGCAGGATATATACTGTGTATATATATATATATATATATATATTAGCAAATATGGTCGTGTGTAATAACGGGTTAAAAAATCTATGTTAATGAAAAATGAGTATATAAGTGTTACATATCTTTTATTTTTTTACCATTTCTATAAAAATTAAAAGCTATGTTTTATGTATAAATGATCTTACAGTACTATGGGTCTTTAAATCGTTAAACGTTCTCTAATATATTGTCTAATAAATAGTTCTTAGTCAATAGTCTGAGGCTACGCAGTTATAGAAAGTCCAAAAAACCTTATCTTCAATCTCCTTTGAATATATGCAATACCATAACTTTATAGTTTTATTTATTTGTTTGTTCTAACATATGTAATCCTAAATTTTCTTGTTTTATTTATTTATATTTTATTAGTTATAATATATGTAATCGATTCCAGCTTGTGGCAAAGCATTTTTGTTTTTTTTTTCTACCCTACGCATTGGGCCACCACAAAAGGCCGCAATCCCACCTGGATTGGGCCGCCGCAAGGCGTGCGAATAGGCCATTGGGCCAAGTGCCGCGAATAGGCCATTGGCCCAAGTGCCGTGAATAAGCCTGTGTTCGGTTGGATTGGGCCAAGTGTCGCGAATGGGTCTGACACGAACACAGGTGGGCTAGGCCAAATGAATGGGCAGACAAAAAAAATTCCAGTCTAAAAAAGAGGCTGAATTTTTGCCTTTTTATTATTAGGTGTATATATATAATTATTATATAGAGATATATATATATATATAGGGAGAAAAAGGAGAAAGAAATATCGCACAAGCGGTGGCGTTCCTCGTCTGCCAGACTCCGCCCACCCCCAGCCATGCAAGCAGGTCGATCTATCCCCGATATGGAACATGGAGAATATTGTTGACACAAGTTATGACTATCTTTTACATATCTAAAATGTTGCCACCAACATCTAGATCAAGGATAAAACAAACACATCATGAGTATATTTTATCAAATAACCAGTTCCACAAGTCCATGAGTGTTTGAGTGTAGGAATGAACAAATGAAGCAAGTGAGAGCCAGTAGGACCCACATAGGGGGTCGGTCGACCACCCTATGGGCCCACTTGGCTCCCCTCCCGGCCATGATCCAAGAGAAGCATCCCAGAGTGATTTCCAACCTTTAGATCACTCTGTGCTTTCTCTCAACGGCTCACAAGCAAAGCACATGGATCCATGAGCCCACACCAAGGAGATAAACGTGACAACCACCTCAGAACCAACAATTAATATCAATGATAAGTGGGGCATACTTGTAGGAGTTTTGTCCGGTAGAAGAGGGCGCGGTCCGGTAGGAGTTTTGTCCTCCTACTGATCTATCCCTTCGCCTAGCATACTTGTATTGAGGAGGCAAACTATAGTGTTTAGGACTAGTTAATTAACTAAGTATATTGAAGTAGAGTGAATTGCTTAGGAGTCCATTGTACTCTCTCGTTGTCCTCCCACCTAGCTAATCTGTCTAGTCCGTTCTAAGTATCATTTACCTAGGCTCTTTCATTCATCAACCCCTTCCTATCACATTTATCATTTACCCCCCTATACTAGTTGGTACTCAGTTAAGGTACTTTCTAGGATCTCTCTCTAATTATCATTTCTAGCTCAACTTTTCCTTGGGATTAAATAAATTACGATACCTTAGAATACTCCTAGGTGAAGTGCTACAGCGGTATAATCTGTGCGCTTGCGGATTTATCCAATAGTCATAAGAAATACCCATAAGCATTTCTGGCGCTGTTGCCGGGGATAGGGATTTATCTCTATTTTTGGGACGACGCTAAGAAGTGTCAACAAGCATTTCTGGCGCCGTTACCGGGGAAAGCATAGCCTAGAAATTTTAATTAGATTGAATCAGGAAATTATCGTTAACTTAGTTATCAATTAGTCATAGGGGCTTACCCCTGTTTGTGTCTTGCTTTATTGTGGAGCCAGACAGTTTATGAGCGGTTTTCAACTGCCGGGAAACTACCTAGAGGATCCTGAGCAGTTGTTGAGGAGGTCTAGACGTCGTCAAGTCCCACCTCAGAGGTTCATCTTGAACCTAAATCCGTTCAAGGAAGGAGGCTCTACACCACCACTCAAGGAAGCTATGGCCCAGAAGGCGATCTCTGACTTCTCGGCTCCGTCAGCTACCCACGTAGCTTAGGTCCCCGAGGTCAACTTCGGGATGCCACCTTCGAGCTGAAGCCCGCCTTGATCCACATGGTGTAGGCCAACCCATTCTACGGAAAACCCCATGAGGATGCCAATGCTCATCTCCAACACTTCATGGAGTTATGTGGCACATTCACTATCAAGGGAGTGGCGTCTAACGCCATTCGTCTTCGCCTTTTCCCATTCTCGCTATTGGGGAAGGCGAAGCAATGGTTCTACGCCCACAAAGAAGAGGACACTACATGGGAGAGGTGTGCTAACACATTCCGCAAGAAGTTCTTCCCTACGGGCAAAACCAATGTCCTTCGTGGAAAGATTTCGAGCTTCCAACAACAATCTGATGAGACGATTCCCGAAACATGAGAGCGTCTCTAGGAGTATGTTTGAGCCTGTCCTCATCATGGGATAGACGACTGGCTCCTGATTTAAGGGTTCTACCATGGGCTGACCAGCATGGCCCGTAGTCACCTTGATGCTGCCGCTGGAGGGGCATTTCTCCAACACACGGTGAGAAGTGCCAAGGACCTCATCGAGAAGATGGTAACCAACCAAGGTTCGGGTGAGGAACGTCTCCAGCCAAAGAAAAGAGGTATGCACACCTCCAGTGAGGTGGACATGCTCTCTGCCAAGATGGACCTCTTAATGAAGAAGATAGATGAGAGTTCCAAGAAGGAACGAGAGGCCATCTACCCCGTCGTCGCTGCACAAGCTATTGAAGCTGATCCATGGTGTGAGGTGTGCGGAGAAAATGATCACTCGGGTAACAGTTGCCCCGAGACACCGAAGGAGGACGTGAACTTCATCAGCAATAACAACAACAACAACGGGTATCGACCCCAACAACAAGGAAGCTAGAATTCACGCCCCTTCTACCAAGGTAATGGAGGTAATAGTAATTACAATAATTACAATTCTTACAATAACCAGCCTTCATTAAAAGATCTTGTTCTTAGGCAATCTAAAATTAATGATGGTATAAATAAGAAAATAATTGTCACTGATAAAGTTCTTGAAACTCTTGGTGAGAAAATGGATAGCTTCACAACTGCTATGAAGAATCAATTGAGCTTTAATAAAATGTTAGAAACCCAATTAGCTCAGCTAGCAGCAGCTATGCCATCTTTAGAACAGGGTAAGATCCCTGGGAAACCATAGGACTCCATTGAGCATGTTAACTTGGTTACAACAAAGTTTGGTAAGCCTCCACTTCGCTCCAATTGGGGCTATCTTCTCGATCCTCCCTTCATCATGAAGAAGGAAGATCCAGGCCACCCGACGATCAAGTGCTCAATCGGACAACAGACATTCCACACCGCCTTCTGTGATCTCGGATCGGGCGTCAACATCATGTCAAAGGTAACATATGACAATCTCTTAGGAGGACCTTTGGTCCCCACATGTGTTCGCCTGCAGATGGCCGACCAGACCATACGGTTTCCCGAGGGACTCGTGAGAGATATCTTGGTAAACATCCAAGACGAGTACATCCCCACCGACTTCATCATCCTCGACATGGGAGCTAATGTGGAGGTCCCCGTCATCTTGGGACGGCCCTTCCTCAACACCACCAACGTGGTCATTTACGTTGGATCAGGCCAAATCCACTTCCAGTTCCCAAGCCGTAAGGTAAAATGTGCTTTCAATGGTTATAAACTTAACAAACAGGTTAAAGCACAACCACCAAGAAGAAAAGTTCGAGCCCCGCGCCCAAAGAAGCAATACCCAGAGGCCAAGATCAACGAACTCGAGGAGGATGGACCTGCCAATCCAAGGCAGGTGTGGAAAGCAAGAGAGGTGCACACCCCGCGGTCTCCGTCTCCGGAGCCATCAGGTGCACCCGAAGAATAAACCAGCAGGAGAGTCCTACTTCGAGGACTTAAAATCAAGGAGCCTTCGCCGAAAGGTAAATCGATAGTTATCTTTTATTTTTCTTCTTTCATTTAGTTAAAACCTTTACTTTCATACTTAAAAATTAGAAATAACAAAGTTAGTTTAAATAAAATTTGAGAATTAGATTAGCATTAAAATTTGACAAAAGGTAGGGCCAATAAGGTGGTTGGCCGACCACCCTATATACCCCATCTTGGCTTACTTGATTAAGGAGCATGTAGGAACCTTTATAAAAGAAAAAGAAAAAAATAGAGGACTAGGGTGGTCGGCCGACCACCCTATGATCCACTTGATCATCCCTCTTTATCCCCTACCATCCTTTGTCCAAGAATCTCATGATATGAGTAGTGTTTCTTTCAAAAATCAGATTTATCCTTAGGAGACATCTCTTTTGCTTTGTCATGCTTTACATTAATCACTTTTGGTTAAAGCATGTCACATCCTTGTCTCCCACTACTCCTTGTCTAAAGTGGGGAATCATGACACCTTCCACTTTCACTTTGTCATGCTTTGCAAAAGAAAACACATCAATCACCTTTGAGCAAAGCATGACATACCTTTGTTCCCAACTACTCTTTGTTTAAAAAGGAGAATCTTGACCACTTTAACTCAGCCTTTAATCACATCACATTGCATCTTTCACCTTTCACCAAGCACTAGAAAAATCATGAGGGGATTCCCCACCATGGGGTGGTCGGCCGACCACCCTATGGTCACCTCCTCCCTCTCTTTTGCTTTGTGAAGGACAACCACTAAGGCTTGTGATCATGGCACCCAAGGGGCATGCCCATGGGTGGTCAGCCGACCACCCCATGGCACCCCCTTGGTGCCATTTCCTCTCCCCTATAAAACCCCATGCAAGGAGAGCTCATTCCCTCACACCTCAACCAGAATTCAGTTCTATCTCAAGCCTCTCCTTGCCTTGCTCTCTCCCTTCAAGATAAGTAGTGATACTCTCCCTAGTCTTGCCCTTGTTCTTCTTCCTCTCCAAAGATGAAGAACCCATTGACATCCGCATTCAAGAAGATGAAGCAAGCCATAGGTGGGAGCTCGTCTCGTCGCTCCCACCCATCCGAGGATAGCTCTCATGGAAGAAGAAGGGAGGTTCTGCCCGATACACTTGGGAGGGTCTCCAAACCGAAGAACACCCTCGGCAAGAAGAGGTGCCGACAGAGGTACCCCATATCGGGACATTCATGGTGCCCTCGATGAGGACCTATGATCAACAAAGCGGTCTTGAGTTCAATCAACTAGAGTACCAAAGGTATCTCTCTCTCCGGGATCGATCTTTTGAGCACACATGGATATTGGATCCAAGTCTTCTCTCCAACGTAGGTATGACCACCGAGTTTAATACTATCTTTTCAGCTCTTGGTTGGTTTGACTTTTGGCAAGTAGATGAACTAGGAGTTGAGTTGCTCTCTTTAGAATTCTTATGCTCTCTCCAAGTTTCTAATGTTGGAACTACCTTTCACATGTTTAATAAAAATCAAAGTTTAACTTGGGGTCAACTAAGTGTTGCTCTTGGTTTTGAAAATTCATGCTTGATATATTTAAACCTTGCCATGCGTAAGTTCAACAAGAGAAAATTTTGGTCCTCTATCTTTGATCTTAATGATTGCTCGAATCCTAAGCCTGAGGAAATTCACAATCCAACCCTTCGCTTTATGCATCTTTGGATGAAATTAACTTTGTTTCCTGGAAGTGATGCTAGCTTCATAAGTGACATGGAATTAAAATTACTCTATGCCATGGTTAACAAAATACACATCTCTCCTGTGATATACTTAGTAGAATTTTGGCAAAGTTCAATTGAGAGTAATGGATCTATTCAATTCACATCTTTAATTACTCGTCTTGCGGAATCTATGAGTTTGTTAAATGGCAATTACCCCTTTGCATACATCTCTTTAACTAGAGCAATAATTTCGGAAGAGTATTTTACAATTGCTCAAATGCTAAAAAGAGATGCCAATGGTAATCTTAAAATGATTTACAGTGGCCATACAATTGAGGTGCCTCTTCCAAATAGGCAACTTCAATTGTATAGGACCCGTAAGCTAACCCTTGATCTAGATCAAGGCATTGGACAAAGAGGTTTTGCAGGTGTAGACAGGAGAGCTCAGGAGGGGCTATACTTTGTTCATCTTGAGCAAGGTGGTTCCTCCCGAGAAACTATTTACGAGGAGGAAGACGATGCATCTTCCGATCCCATGTACACCTCGAGTGGCATGCCTCCTTGATCCACACATCCACAACGAGCTCAAGCATCCTTCTCGTCCACACGAGAAAGGGAGCATCGTGGACTACGGCAAGAATTCGATCACCTCACCAACACCTTAGGTGAGCTGCGTGTTGAACACGATGAGACGACACACATCGTCCAGCAAACTGCCGAAGATATCCAAGCTATGCAAGCAGAACAACATCGGCATTGGGACATGTGGCGGCAATTCCATCCACAACCGCCGCACCACTAAGCAAAGAACAAGCTTGGGGGAGGTTCCCTCCTCCAATAAGGTAAGTTTTTAATTTCAGCATTTATATTTTTGTACTACTTTGCTTATCTTTGCTTTGCATCTAAAAAAATCTGTATATGATAAAAATAATAAAAAGACTTTTTCTCTACTCCATTCTCAAAATGCTTTATGAAAAATCTACATCTCCTATGAAAATGATGAATAGTTGCTCTGCTAAATGTCTGTCTAGTACTAGTTTACAACTTGATATTTCTCTAAGTATGGATTACTTGGCTTAAAAGAATTCATCATGAACCTGAAACTTTTGTAGGTTGCAAATGCTGTAACTAAGTCTAAGTTGTTGTGGGACATGATATGACAAGATAAGAGCTGCTATAATATTGTTCTAAGCAAGAATGATTATCGGAGTTTTATTTATTAAAATGATAAAAACACTTTTTGTTCCTCAATGGTGAAAATTCCTACCAAAGCCATACATGATCTTTCATGATATAAGCTTTCTACAAAAGCTACTTGCTTTGTGTTGAGTTTGGTCAAGTTTTGTGACCCTTGTTGAGAGATTTATCATGCTCCCAAGATCAAGATCACGTACACGCCACATATACTTGCTGCTTCTACACTGGAAGTACGCAAAAACATGCCTTACATTTCCACATAGTTCATACTCTATGCTATAGTAGAAAATCTCTCTCTAGTTGTTACTAGCATATGAGACATAGACTATGCAAAATTATGATATTTGTTGAGCACATCAAAGCTCATGAATTTTTTTTTGAAAAATGAAATGATGAGCATCTTCAAAAGCTCACAGAAAAATAAATAAAGATAGCTATGTCTCAAATTCATAAGATAGGAAAGAGAGATCATTTAAAGGAGTATTGATCATTTGCCATGTTTCCACACACTTGCACATCTTGATCTAAGAGTATGACACTTCTCTCCTTGGATCTGGAATTTGACTTTACAATATATGCAAGGTAAGTTTGCTACATCTTTGATCCCTACCTATAGCTCCACATAAGCTTTAGAGATAGGATGGAAGAATGCAAAACTTTGATATGTGCCTTGGTAAGGAATCATACACCTTATGAGCGATTCGAGAGTACCATTCGAGGAACACTAAGTTTTCTTTTTACAAAACCTTACAAAATCTCCGATATGAAACTTGTGAAAGAATGAGAAAACTAGTGCTCAAGTCAAGTTGTTCTATCTCTCAACCTCTCAAGACAAGGGATAAAGCTATAAGCCCCATGAAGGACTAAGGTAATATGGGTGAGTCTTATTTGCTAATTTTTCCATTCAAAAGAGAAGTATATTGTTGTAACCTTAGTACTCTTGAAATATAAAGCATAGTAGCAACTCCTGATCCATCGAGCTAAGTTTGAATGTTTGCTCGGGACGAGCAAAGGTTAAGCTTGGGGGATCTTCTTGGCACAAGTTATGACTATCTTTTACATATCTAAAATGTTGCCACCAACCTCTGGATCAAAGATAAAACAAACACATCATGAGCATATTTTATCAAATAACCAGTTCCACAAGTCCATGAGTGTTTGAGTGCAGGAATGAACAAATGAAGCAAGTGAGAGCCAGTGGGACCCAAATAGGGGGTCGGCCGACCACCCTATGGGCCCACTTGGCTCCCCTCCCGGCCATGATCCAAGAGAAGCATCCCAGAGTGATTTCCAACCCTTGGATCACTCTGTGCTTTCTCTCAACGGCTCACAAGCAAAGCACATGGATCCATGGGCCCACACCAAGGAGATAAGCGTGACAACCACCTCAGAACCAGCAATTAATATCAATGACAAGTAGGGCCAACATCAGGACAGCAGAGGTGGGCTAGAACCCCCAAGAGGGGGGTCGACCGATCCACACCTGGGCCCACCAGGACCCACTCAGTCCCTGACCAGTGGGACTTCATCCAAGGAGGCAAGAGAGGGCCCACTGGCCATAGGGGGGGATCGGCCAATCCACCCCCTAGGTCGGTTGGCTCCCCCCAACCGCCATACTCCTCCCCCCACGTGTTGGATCACCACCATCCATGCCTTGGTCGGTTTCTAAGTCAGTTGGATCCAACGGTGGAGGATGGAAGGCCCTGGATCGTTGACATGGCATTGGAGTAGCCCCTACTCCACCTCCACTATAAATAGAGGGCCATACCCCCCTCTCTAGACATGGTGAAGAAGCCTACAAGCTCCATTCCTTAGAATTGTTCTAGTAGTTAGTCTAGAGTGGGAGTTAGAGTTGAGTCGAGCTTGCTCAGGATTCCGGAGTTGTTTTCTGGGAAGTCTGGTATAGCTCTTGTATATTTCCTTCTTTGTAAGACTTTATCTTTATTAATATATTATCCTTTCCCTTTACTTTACTTAGTATTTACTTTGAGCATTACTATACTAGATATAGTATTGTTATATGCTTTTGCTCTTTAATAGCCTTTACATTTATAGTCTGTGATCCTTGTGACCTTTCCTGTATGCGATCATTGCCTGTCATAGGGTGCTTTGATTAGTGATCATAGTCAAAGTATTAAGTTGTGTGTAAGCGTGGTGCTTATACATTAACTTATCCTTGGTTATCGCTTGCTGCACGGATTGTTTTTGGTAGCTAGCAAGAGGTGACTACCTTGTCTAGTCGTTGTATTCCACCACATGTTTATAGGCAAGTTCTTAAAAGGTAAGACCCCCATAAGAAGAGGGCGCGGTCCGGTAGGAGTTTTGTCCTCCTACTGATCTATCCCCTCGCCTAGCATACTTGTATTGAGGAGGCAAACTATAGTGTTTAGGACTAGCTAATTAGCTAAGTATATTGAAGTAGAGTGAATTGCTTAGGAGTCCCTTGTACTCTCTCGTTGTCCTCCCATCTAGCTAATCTGTCTAGTCCGTTCTAAGTATCATTTACCTAGGCTCTTTCATTCATCAACCCCTTCCTATCACATTTATCATTTACCCCCTATACTAGTTGGTACTCAGTTAAGGTACTTTGATCTCTCTCTAATTATCATTTCTAGCTCAGCTTTCCCTTGGGATAAAATAAATTACGATACCTTGGAATACTCCTAGGTGAAGTGCTACAACGGTATAATCTGTGCGCTTGCGGATTTATCCAATAGTCATAAGAAATACCCATAAGCATTTCTGGCGCCGTTGCCGGGGATAGGGATTTATCTCTATTTTTGGTACGACGCTAAGAAGTGTCAACAAGCATTTCTGGCACCATTGCCGGGGATAGGGATTTATCTCTATTTTTGGTACGACACTAAGAAGTGTCAACAATGATTCGGTCGGCGGAGGCGCCGGAGTAACCTCGGGAGCATCAGGCAGTGCGCCGTCCGCCACATCCGCGACGGCCGCGAGGTGGAGGAGGATCCCATGCGCCATTGCCCCCTCGGAGAAGGTAGGGTTGGCGACTCTGCCGGAGTTAGCGGGGCCGTCAGAGGAGTTTGAAAGGTCCTAAGCGATGGCTAGAGGGGGTGAATAGCCTAATTTTAAAAATCTACAAGCAAACTCAACAACAAGTTAGATAAACAAGAGGCGAAGCTAATTTTGCGCTAGCCTAAAGGGGATGCGAAGCCACCTATCCACAATTTCTAACCTAATAGCTCTAGCTCACACAACTCCTACACAAGCTACTAAGACAAAGAGCTAACAACTAGCACAACCTAATATCTCTACTAAGCAAAAGAACAAGAGAGAGCAAAGAGAGATAAGGGTGATTGTTATACCGCCGTGAAGTGTGGAGGATGAACCAATCAAGTGAATACCAATAAGATCAATCAATCACAAGGAGACAATGGTTGACACTTGATTTTCTCCCGAGGTTCACTAGTTTGCCAACTAGCTATGTCCCCCTTGTGGCAAGACACTCACTTGGAGGTTCACGCGCTGATTGGCATCACACGCCAAACCCGTCATCGGGTGCCGCACAACCAACACAAGATGAGGCTATTGAAACAACACGAGAAATCCACTAGAGTTACCTTTGCGATCTCCCGCGGGAAGGCACAAGAACCCCTCATAATCACACTTGTGATCGACGAAGCACAATCACCAAGCTTCTCGAATCACCACCGCTGCTCCAAACCGTCTAGGTGATGGCAATCACCAAGAGTAACAAGAATAACACAGCGAGAAACAACTCCCAAGTGCCACTAGATGAACTCACTTCATGCAATGCACTAGAATCACTCTAATCTCTCAAAATAGATGATCAATCAACTAGGAGATGAGTGGGAGTGTGTGTCACAAGCTCACAAAGTGTATGCAATGTCCAAGAGTGCAAGAGAGTGAGCTTGAACCGACCAAACACCTTAAATAGCCCCTCACAAGGAACTAGTCGTTATGCCTTTTTCTCAGCCTGAAACACAACCGTCGGACTACTCTGCGAGACCTCCGGACCAATGCACATGGTCCAGAGCTTTGGTACGACGCTCCTCCAAGTGCCACATGTCCTGCCAGAATTGAATTTGACCGTTGGCGCTCAAAACACAGCACCGTCGGACCACCTACAATGGCCCGGAGGCCTTGTCCGATGCCTTGTCCAACGGTTTCACCAAGATCATGCAGTGAGCTCTAGGGCTTTGGACTCGAGTCCGGAGCACAACCGTCGGACTAATACTTCTAGTCCGGAGCCTTTTTCAACATGACACAGCAAGCTCCCATGCTTCGGACTCTAGTCCGGAGCTTACCTCCGGACTATATTGCCTGGTCCGATGCCTCTGTCTTTTCTTTTGACTGCCGAGTCAACACCACCGGACCAATGAAGATTGGTCTGGAGATTCTTTTGTTGCCTAGTCTGGAGCCTCCAGTGAGGCGGCCATGGCTAGGGTTAGCCTCCGGACTACCACCAATGGTCCGGAGCTTCCCTAAGCAACTGGTCCGGAGCCTATTTCTCAGTAAGATTTCACTTCTCATTTCTTCCCTTGATCTCATGTGCCACCACCAAGTGTTTCACTACTTGTGCTCGTGTGTTGGCATATTTTATCAAGT